>OX336388.2:812383484-812983484 GCA_946902985.2 Meconema thalassinum | reverse complement strand
CCATAAGCAAAATAGCAATGAAAGGAAAAGCGAATACAAATTGTACTCTGTCCTCGTCTATAGTAGTTTTGTCTCACAATGAAGCAGGCGTGCTCTAGGTCACTGGGTTACATAACCAGTTTATTCAAGACCGGCGATTTAATCAATACAAAACCTGCACTTGGCCGGTTCATAAAAAACTTTACCATAGGTTACGGATCTCTACAGAGTCCGTGTATCAAACGCACGCTATAAATCTGAGTATCGTAATACAATTCCGTCTTTCTACCAAAGACGTCTAAATGAAAGTAAACTTACAATAACTGAAGCTCTTTGCTTTAAAAATGCAACTCAGTAGTTGCTAGAACATCAAATAAAAACGTGTCTCACACGACACAAGAAAAATATGATAAATGTGGCACAGATTCACACACTAGATCTGCTTAATGATACGTTGGGAACCGCGTTCGATGCTAGGCAACGAAACATTCCTTCTAGTTGTTAGGTTCAAACATGACCAAGAATAGCTTCTGAGCTTATTCAAAATGAAATATAATGCATTTACAAACTGGTAGTTACTGTCGACTACCTAAATGATACGACCGTTCTAACGACAGTCAGGGGTGTAACAAAGGATGGCTGCGAAGAATGCAGTCAATTAATAACCAAGGCATCTGATTGCCATAACTACAGTCAGCAAAGACTTGAAAATTACCCCAAGTAGGGTTGAACAAAATAGCCTCAAAATGACTACGATCACGTTCAGCAAAAAGGTAGGCATTGACGTTCCACGACGTTCACCAAGCTGCACCAGGGCTGACCAAAATGTCTGACCCCAAGGGTGTCTCACTCTAAACTGAAATAAATGACATCTAACTAATCTAGTTACATCCCTACCTAGAAAAATGGCTGACACTGAGTGTGGTTGATTCACAAACTACATTAAAACTACTATACCACCAGAAACTAGAACAAAGAAGGGGTGTGGCAAAAACTCACGAAATGGAGGAGCTCTCACTCAGCTCTCTATTCCACAACAAGGGTTGTACATAAACCTCTCTGGCTCTCTGGATCGGTATCCTCCTCATCAGGATTCCCATCTGGACTCCCCCAAAGACCAGGGTTCGATTTGTCCCTGTCGACATCTTCGTGGATATGCCTGGAAATGGCATTTTGGCTCCTTCCCTCTCGTTCATCGTTCTGGAAGTTCCACCATCATGCGGGTCCCTGTAGAAACGTCACCCCCCCATACTGGGATGGTATTAGCCCATGTTGACTGCTTCAACCATGGTGAAGAAAAGTCCAATCACGTGGGTAACGAAATAAGTTGCGTGATTATTCATCCTCTCACTTCCAAAATTATAATGTCCGTCGTGACTATTCTAGGCTTCAATTATAAAATACAACACAGCCTTAATCTTGCAGATGTGGATTAGCATGTGAGCTAATACTATTTTATAATGCTGCACGTGCTAGTGACGCTACTTTTGTATCACGCAGCATCCGTGAATTATACGACGTTTCAAAGATGAAATTTCCACTTTGGCAATTTAAATATCTCATACTATTATAATCACACTTATTCAGGATAATTGTAACACTATTACCTGTATATTTCCACTAGGCATCTGCCCTCCACATACGCGTGGGTAATATGTGATGTCACAGCAACGTTGTGCAATACACTATACTTGCCAATAATTATTTCCCAAGCTTCTTATTTAATTCACTGGACTTCATCGACAGTGGATATTAGTATTTGCTTGCTCGATGGCACCTTATAATCACTTTTAACGCTAAACAGCGGATATTCTTCTACGTCTCGTAGGACAAATGTAATTCCACGCCTACACAAGGCGGATTCTCAAGACGCAGTGCTCCGGTACTGGGTGTCTCTAGAAAGTAGGTCGTCAAAACGAAAACGTTGAGCGACTACTTACGTTCCTTTTTGCGTATCTGCAAGGGTATTACCTTACCTAAAGTAAAAATAAACATTCTCCAAAATGTTTTAATAATGCAGCATGACGAAATGGAATATTCTGAGTCTCGTAGGAAAGATAAAAATAATTAATAAGACCTCAGATAATAATTGGCAGTTTACACCAAAGTCAAAAGTGCGATTCACCGCTACTTCAAAGTATCGCGTGATCTCTCAGCTTCACGTGGCTTCCTGGGTGTGTTCAAAAGTACAACATCCCATCATGAATGCTCTGTCATAAAAAAGATATCACATGAACCATAGCTCAGCGGGTTCAATATATATATATATATATATATATATACAAGGCAGAGGGAGAATGTTTAAATCTTTAAACATTGATCTACATGATTCTCTAGTGTTTACATTTGACATAATTCTAATCGCCCTCTTTTGTATCCTAAACGTGCTTAGTACATCTGGCGACATACCCCAAACTATGACCCCATATCTTAAGTATGAATGGAAATAAGCAAAATAGGTATTTCTTAATGTGTGCATGCTAGTGCAGGTTTTCAAAATACGTAACGCAAAGCACATCGAGTTCAGTTTAGTATTCAGATATTGTATATGTTTATTCCATTTCAAGTCATGTTGTATCCATTGGCCTAAAAACTTTGTTTCTGATTTATTTTCTATTTGATGACCATTTAATTTTATATTGGGCTTCGCAGGATTCCTATTCTGTTTAGTGTGGAAATTTAGACATACTGTTTTTTTATAGTTGATTATGAGGCGATTATATTGTGACCAATTGGTTAACTCTCCTGTAACGGAGTCAGCAGACTGCTGTATGACCTGTTTAGTTTCACCTTTTGTTACGAGTGTATCGTCCGCAAACAAAATTTCCTTATGTGAATGAACGTTCTGTGTTATATCATTGATATCTAGAAGGAAGAGTAGTGGGCCCAAAACCGATCCCTGGGGTACTCCAAATTTAATTATTCCCTCATTGGACAATGTTTCATTAAGTAATTTGGTTCCATCCACCTTGTGTCTCAAGCTTACTATTTGTTTATGCCTTGTTAAATAAGACTCTATCCATTTATTAGCTAGACCTCTAATACCATATTGATTTAGTTTTGTAAGGAGGATTTTATGGTCAACAACATCAAATGCTTTCGATAAACCCAAGAATAGGCCAGTTACTTGTTTCTTATTGTCAATTAATTTCAGTATACAATTACTACATTCATAAATTGCTGTCTGTGTAGATTTTTCCGTTCTGAATCCATGTTGTGAGTTTCATAATACTTTTTTTTCTATAAAACTTATCAGTCTCCTATACATGATTTTTTCCACAATTTTGCGATACCAGTTGGTAAGGAAATAGGACTATAGTTATCTAATTCACCTTCACGTTTTTGTGCACTGGAATTACTTTTGATAACTTCAAAATATCCGGGTAATTTCCTGAGAGAATTGAACTGTTTATTAAGTGTGTAAGTGGATTTATTATATTTTCTGCACATTTCTTTAAAATTGCATCTTGGATGCCATCAATGCCAGCACAAAATTTATTTTTAGCTCTTTTATAACTATTCTTACCTCTTCACTTGTGACATGATTTATAAATAAAGAATCACTATATATATTTATTTTATTATTAGAATTTATTGTATTTACCTGTGATTTATTTAATAATTTTTGTGGAATTTCCATAAAATAGTCATTGAAAGTGTTTGCTATTTCCTCTGGATTATTTATCACTTTATTATTTCTGGTCAGTGTAATGTTCCTTTGTATTTTAGCAGATTTTCCAGTTTCTTTCTTTATCACGGACCACATAGCCCTGTTTTTATTAGATGATTGGGAAATAAAATTATCATTATGCATTTACTTTGGTAGTCTTATTACCTTATTTAATATGCTAGTGTATTTTTTGTAGTATAAATTGAATTCAGGTGTTGTGTGGTATTGATTATATAATTTGTGTAGGAATTTCTTTCTTTGACATGAATTTATAATCCCTGTTGTTATCCAATTGTTATTTTTGTTATTTGGAACAGTTCTTTATCTAAAGGGGAATGCTGTTTCAAAATTGTGTTTACGGTAGGCCTACTGTTAAATGCATTAAATTTATCATTTACATTTTCTAGTTCATACATTTCTGACCATGTTTCCTTATTTAATAAATCATTGAAATATGTAACATTTGTTTCAGTGAATGACCTGCACTTTGATGTTGCACATTCGTTTACGTTCATACTGTTACTATATTTTATTGTCAGAACTTGGTTAATGTATGTTTTCAATTACATGGAAGCTTTATACATGGGCGCGTAGAGTTGTTAAATAATATTATATTTGAATAGAATTCTCACCGCCATTTTGTCATGAGACAAGGCGGATTGTGCGCATGCGTGAGGGCCAAGAATTCTGCTATTTGCTATATTAATTTAAAGATATATTGTATCATATTTGTTTATATTAGAGACACTCTGCAAATCTAGAGGTCAAGAGCTTTCGTTAGAGTGCTCTACGAAGTAAATCGGTTCTGTCATTCTCTCAATCTCGTGTTAACAAAAATCACCTTAGTGTTTTAAATATATATAGATACCTCTCCTACGCCCGGTACTACCCGAGTTTAATTTTCTCGTGCGGAGCTGGTCTGTGAACACATCCTATCCTCTCAGTGTATGTGTTTGCTGCATGGGGGTTTCGTGACGGCTGTTTGCGACCAATGGTCCCTCAATATTCCTGTCTAACGGATACAATATATGCAGAAATAGGTCAACTCACTGCCAGACTTTGTCGCGTACACTGCGAACACAGCATGTTCTGGCTCGCAGGGTAACAGAACTTTCTGGAGTGACTGTAGCCTGTAACGTAGAAGTAGCTAGTAGTTATTGTTGTTTTAAGGAGCGGAACTACGAGGTCATCTGCCCTTTACTTGTAAAGTAGCATATAGAGTAACCTGCTCATATACCAACACCTTCCACGCCAGTAGATGTTCTCGAGCGACCTACCTAATATACACATTTATACCATGATAATTGGCCTGTTTGCCATCTCTTGATGAATGCAGTACATTTGCATTTGTCTGTTGTCACAGGCTGGAGTAAAATGTGGTTTTTCACCGATGTCTCAGTCTCACTCATGGCTGTGATTATATGGAAGCTACTGAGGTATGGGTGGTGCTTAGTAATGACATCCAGGGCAGAGTCAGTGCCTGTGGATGCTGTGAAAAGTTCTACTCATAGGGTTAGCACTGCTGTTCTGACTCAATGAGGAAAGCAATGGCAAACTACCTCACTCCTCTTCTTGCCCAGTACGCCTCAATATAGCGCTGCCTTGGGTTTGTGTGGGTATCTACCCACATAACCTAAGGGTGGTGTTTCTTGAGGATCCAACCAGCTTTCGGGCTGACTACCTAACAGACAGACCATGCTAATTAATGGTCTGTGTTCCTGTTATGTGGGATATTAATTAATAAAATAACCAGCCACTTTATCAACGGTCTCTCGTCCTAGGAAGTCCGCGATGATTGCGTCAGAGTGACGTGAAAACCATGCTGCCAGCGTGGGCCTTACATCAGCAGTCACCTGGAAGGCAGTCTCTTCTGATCACTCGGTGCCCTTGACTAAACTGCTTCTAATGGCCTGGTTATAATGGTACCGCATGTATGCACGAGGGTCTTACGTCAGCAGTCACCTGGAAGGCAGTCTGTTAAGATCACTCGGTGCCCTTGACTAAACTGTATCTAATGGCCTGGTTATAATGGCACCGCATGTATGCACGAGGGCCTTACGCCAGCAGTCACCTGGAAGGCAGCCTGTTCAGATCACTCGGTGCCCTTGACTAAACTGTGGGCCTTACGTCAGCAGTCACCTGGAAGGCAGCCTGTTCAGATCACTCGGTGCCCTTGACTAAACTGCTTCTAATGACCTGGTTATAATGGTACCGCATGTATGCACGGGGGCCATACGCCAGCAGTCACCTGGAAGGTAGTCTGTTCAGATCACTCGGTGCCCTGGACTAAAACGCATCTAATGGCCTGGCTATAATGGTACCGCATGTATGCAAGAGGGTTGAAAACAAGGCAGTCTGTTCATATCACTCGGTGCCCTTGACTAAAACGCATCTAATGGCCTGGTTATAATGGTACCGCATGTATGCACGAGGGTTGTAAAGGAAGCAGTGCAACATATAAGCCTTCATATTGTGCCCGTATGCTAAGGACGGCGGAGTTTTAGCCCAATCCCATGCGTTGAATCAGTATTGCCGTTTGGAGCACCTGCACTGCGTACAAAATGGACCTATTGATATTGTTCTATGTTTTTTCAGATGCAGTTACACCACCCAGCCCAGTTCCCGAATGTCGGGAAATCGTTCTTTCGAGTCCCAACGGAGGGTGACGTATTGATTGGTGTAAATCCAAAGATGATGACGACATCAGAAGAACTTAGGAGTTACTCTCCTGAAGTGCGTCAATGCTTTTTCCAACACGAGAAAGCACTGCGCTTCTTCAAGGTCTACACAAAAGAAAATTGTGAACTGGAATGTATTACAAACTACACACTCAATTACTGTCAATGTGTGTTATTCTTCATGCCACGTGAGTATTAACAGTTTAGTATGTGTTAGGGAGATTAATGTGCTGCTATTAGCGCCCTCTATGTATGAATATATTTGTAAGCTCCTTGGAGAGTGTAGCTCGCATCCAGTGGGCCGTGGTTTAAGAGAGCTCATACCGCTGTCCTGTCAGCAGTCAATTGTCAAAACAACCGTGCCAGTCATAAGCAACAAGGCAATAAGCAAGAAATAGAAGTAATTCTTATTAACCATTGAGTTCTTTGTCGCAGTCGTACGAATTTTAATGAAGTAATTTTACACCAGGTGTCTTCCTATGAACTATTCCCAATATCAAATGATGTTTATTTTTATTTTTCATATTCAACATGCAGAAGAATGAACAATATTTTTAGCCTATTTTCAATTATGAAAAAATAGGCTTATGAGATCACCTTTTGTCCGTGTGTGTGTGTGCGTGTGTGTGTGTGTGTGAGTGTGAGGTGTGTGTGTGTGTGTCCCCTAATAAAATATAAGCGGCTGGAGCGATTTCAATGAAACTCGTTAAGTTCATAGCACTATTCCCGGCGACCTCGACAGTGTCCTTCAAATTTTGTTACGTCTCACCAATCCAACATGGCAGCTGTGCGAAATATTTCACTAGCATTCAATATCTCCGAAGCTATTACCGATATCGCCCTGAAATTGTGTACGGTGATAAATGTTACTACTAGAAGTTCACCTATGAGACTTTCAAAAACCTGGTGACTACAAAACCAACATGGTGGTCAAGCGAAGTTGAGATTTTAAATAGACTTTTCTCGCGATTTAACTATCCAAACGTAATGAAACTTGGTACAGCAAATGTTTATACACATTGTAATGCAGTGGAGTCTAATTTAGTTTAATTGTTTACATAACCTCAAAATGGCGGGTGTGCGAAATATTTCACTGACATTCTATATCTCCGAAACTATTACAGATATCACCCTGCAATTTTGTACGGTGATAAAGGGTACTGATACAAGTTTACCTATGTACATTTTATAAACCTGTAAAGTACAAAACGAACATGGCGACCAAGCGAATTTGAAATGTTTTAATAGACTCTTCTCGTGATTTAACTCTCTGAGCGCAGTGAAATGAGGTACAGTAAATGATTTTGCAGATTGTAATGCACTGCCATCTAATTTAATTCAATTGTTTACATAACCTCAAGATGGCGGCTGTGCGAAATTTTAAAATTACGTTTTTATTTCTTGTGTCGTAATCATGCGATCGAGGTGAAAGTTTAAATAATGAACCTAGGCAATAATTGTCCTTGAATGGTACATAACTCTATGGCCTATACATATAACAATCCTAAATGGCGAGCTTCCGAAATATTTAGACAGTTCTCAATATCTATGAATCTTTTACAGCAACCAAACTGAATTTTTTTATGTTCATAGAGACTATGAACATATGTTCACCTAAAGGACTTTCAGTAACCTGGTGAGCACAAATCCAACATGGCGGCGACGCGAAGTATAAATATTTAAATGGACGTTTCTCGCGAATTAACTATCCGAGTGCCGTGAAACGTTGCACGTTAAATGCTTATACAAATGTTGATCCACTGGCATCTAATTTATTTCAATTGTTTGCATAATCACAAGATGGCTGCTGTGCGTAATTTTAAAATCTCGTTTTTACTTCTTGTGTTCTAATCATGCGATTGAAGTTTGAATACCACACGTACACAATAATGTTAATGTAATAGTACATAAATAAAAATCCAACCTGGCGACCATCTGAAATATTTAGTCGGTTCTCAATATCTACGAATCTGTTACAGCAATTAAACTGAAATTTTGTATGTTGGTAGCGGCAATTAACATTAGCAGGATATATGAAAATAGGCTTCACGGAACTACTTGTTTGTAACTGTATAATTGGCCTTGAGTATGGCGGCAAAGCATACATCTCAGTTTTATTGAACAAAGGAGCTGATGACCAAAGTGTCCCTAGACCATGAACATGGAACAACAAGAACGTAAGCTATGTAATTGTGCTGAATCAAAATAGGTGGATTTTCCCACTTATTTATTTAGCGTATGATGCTTCATGACAATCGTTTGAAATGTATTACATATAATTGCTATTAGAAAAATAAAAAATAATATATATTTATATACATGGATATCTCAGATTTCATCGCAAGCTGATGTCTAGTCTTTCCAACCAAGTGAGTGCCGCAGGGGTTACTTGATGTAGCTCCTCCATATGCCCAGTGAATGCTCGTAGAGGACATTCTTTCACGATGTGGCTGATGGTTTGCACTTCACCACCACAGTTGCAGGAAGGAGACTCCAACCACCCCCATTGGTGTAGTGCAGAAGCTGTTTTTCCAACGCCGCAGCGTATCCTGTTTAGTCTGATCCAGATGGTGCGCGGGAGGTTGAACCCAGGAGGTTTTGCTGTTGGGTCATCGATGTTGATTAGACCATGTGGGTGTAATCTGGCCCATTCTTGCTTCCATGCTTCGTCAGGTCTAAATGGTATGTCAGCTAGATTCCTGGCCGTCTTCCAGGCAGGTTTCCGGCATTTCAGTCTTGCTACGTCGTTTCCATCTGTATCCTGGTGGATGGGAAGTGAGCTGTTAATCATCACCTTAGTCCATAATTTGACAAGGGAATTTTGTCGTCTGATGTGAGGAGGTTGAATGTGGCTCAGTACGGGTAACCACTGTACAGGAGTAGGGTGCAGGGTGCCAGATGTGACTCTCACTGTGTGGCGTAGCTGGACGTCGACCAGACGAGTATGGGAACTATTCAGCCATACAGCAGAACAGTATTCAGCTGAAGAATATACTAGTGCTAAAGCTGTTGTTCGCAGTGAATTTGCATCTGCACCCCATGATGTTCCAGCTAGTCTTCCCAGAAGGTTGTTACGACTTTTCAGTTTAGCTGACAGTTTCTGAAGGTGATTGCGATAGGTTAGAGATCTATCTAAAGTTACACCAAGGCTTTTGGGGGTAGCATTACATCGCAGTGTGTGATTTCTGAACCTGACTGTCGGTTGGTAGTTTGCATTCCTGTTACTGAGGTGAACCGTAGCTACTTCTGCTTTTAGAGGGCTAGGTGTCAATCGCCACTTTGTGAAATAATCGTCCATCTTCTCAAGATCCTGGGATAGGATTTCTTCAGCTTCACTGAAGTCTGCTCTTTGTAAGGTGATGTTGATGTCATCTGCATAGATGAACTTGCGAGATGTGGTTTCTGGAAGGTCGAGTATGTATAAATTGAAGAGAATTAGAGACAGCACTGAACCCTGTGGCAAACCGTTATTTTCACGGATTGGTCCAACTAACGTGAGCGGAAAATTGTCACGTGAGGACTGGCGTCATGGGTAAATCTGACCCGACCGTAAATAATATAGAAATAACTTGAGTGTTCAAAAAGCTATGGGCATTTTCCTTTTGCAGGGTGAAGTTCAAGGCTAGAAAGGAAGGTACAATAAGCGACAGGAAATAAGGGCAGACCAATACGAAAATATAAAGCGTTATTTAAACCTTGGGAGTAGGATATAAAGGCCGAAGCTGGGACAGGGGCTAATGGGCAAGATGGCCGCCGCGCGCAACCAGCCCTGTGTTATTCTTATGGAGGGGTCAGTCAGAGCTGGGCCAGGGGCTAATGGGCAAAATGGCCGCCACGCCCTGAGACCGAAAATGACGTCACATGGAGAGGTCGGCCGCGTAGTTACTAAATGGCATATTAATTATTATTATTAATACGTAATTTTGATTGATCATGTACAGTCAAGACCAGCCTTATATTGTCCACTTTTGGTGTAGTTGCTAGCATTTTAGCTCTTTCCCTAGAGGTCAGGTTTTCATTCCCGCCTCAACCAAGACATTTTATTCTGGGCTGAGAGCTGGAATGGGATACACTCAGCCTCATAAACTGAAAGTAAGAAAAGGTGGGTTTCATTCATAACTCAGCCATTGTGAAGTAGTTTTTGTTGTATCCCAATTTTACTCTACGCCAATGCTGGGTTAACTGTTGTCCTTGGCTGCCTCTTTTTCAATCCTTTTCTAAATTACAAATACACACACTAATACAGCCATTACAATGACACAGGTTATCAGACAACACACAGTCAACAACAACAACAACAATAACAATGACAACAACTCATATTCATGAAATAACTCTTGGTTTAGTGGCTAGCATTTTTAGTTGTTACTGCTTGGGCATGGATTTGATTCACTGCTCAGTCAAGAAATTCAATTTTGGTATGAGGGCTGGAACGGAGTGCACTCAGCCTCGTGAGGCAAATGTAAGAAAAAGAAGGTTTCAATCCTACCTCAGCCATTGTGAAAGTTTTTTTTATGGTTCTCCACTCTTACTCTAGGAAAACGTTTTGTCATGGTTCTGAACTTAAGGCCACAGCCACTTTTTTCCAATCCTTATTTGAATAACAAGTACATACACACTCTTATAACTATCACAATGTCAAAATTAATGCATTTAAGATTTTATATTTTCAAACAAAGAGTAAACTACAAGGTCACATACCTAACCTAGCCTAACATATCCTAACATCACCTAACCTAACCTAACCTAACCTAACCTAACTTCACCTCACCCAAATTCACCCAACCTAACTTCACCTAACCTAACTTCACCTAACCTAACCTAACCTAACCTAACTTCACCTAACCTAACCTAACCTAACCTAACTTCAAAGTCAGAGCAAATATGAGAGCAAATGTGAGAGCACAAATAATAAACTTAGTTATAACCTAACCTAACATGTCTTAACCCAACTCACAGAAACCTCATTTAAAGATTTTAGATTATACATTTTAATATTTTACATTTTAACATTTTAGATTTTGATTTTTTCATTTTACATTTTTTAGATTTTACATTTCACGTTGTTGATTTTTTTGTATTTTAGATATTAGTTTTTTAAAATTTTACATTTTAAATTTAAGATTTATTTTATTTATCGTATGGATTTTAGTGCCGGGAGTGTCCGAGTCTGAGTCTGTAGCTGCTTCCAGCGGACACCGTAAAGGGTGTGCTACAAGTTCCGTTCAATTTCAAGTAGTTCCAACTTTCGTCACCAGATATCAATGATACCTAGTGGCGAACGTTGGAACTTTGATAGAGCGTTCTGACGAAATCTAACCTAACACATTTTGCTTTACACAAGTTTAGTCTGTGAAAGGATCTTTTACATGCCATAAATCTATGACATGGGACCGCCGGCTTTACTTCCCCTCCGAAGGAAGGCATACTGAAGGATTTTTAACGCTCTTAAAAAGTCCAACAACTTACCTGGCAAGCACACCTATGTTCCCACGGCCGAGGACCGCGCCCAACATAGGTGTGTGCCGTGGGAACATAGGAGTGCGCGCCATGTAAGTCGTTGGACTTACGCGGCCGCCATCTTGTGAGGAGGAGAAGGTTTTAGAACACACCAAAAACCACTACTGCACAGTTTTTGTCCTAGGCTCCTACAATTTATTTTTGGGGTAGAGGGTGTAAAGACCTTTCATTTACGTTAAACAAACTTTTTGTAAAATTCTTAGTTTCCAAAATGTAAGCAATTTTGAAAATTGACCTTTTTTGGAAAAATTGAAAAATGTTAAGTTTTGTTTTAACGTTAAAGAACTTAAAGAACATTTGTTTGAGTCTATATATAGACTTTCTATAATGTAAATAAATAAATCTTAAATTTAAAATGTAAAATTTTAAAAAACTAATATCTAAAATACAAAAAAATCAACAACGTGAAATGTAAAATCTAAAAAATGTAAAATGAAAAAATCAAAATCTAAAATGTTAAAATGTAAAATATTAAAATGTATGATGTAGTTTTCAAAATATCGCCTACTTTCAAAATTGAACTTTTTTGGATTTTGTTCCAGAGACCTGGGATTTGGTTTGTGGGTAGAATGGGTGAATAGCTGTTATTTATGTCAAGCACACTTTTTTTGTAAAATTCATAGTTTCCAAAATATAGCCCATTTTATAAAATGAAAATTTTTTGGAAAAATTTCAAAAAATCCATGTCTTGTTCTAACGATTAAGGACATAAAAGCCATTGGTTTGAGTCTATATATGACTTTTTAGGATGATTAGTTTTCAAAATATAGCCTACTTTCCAAATATTTTTTGGAAAAATTTAAAGAGTATAATATTTTTTGACTGAGAGTGGGACAGACGTAGGTGTTGGAGTTAGCATATGATTTTATATGATTTTTAGTTTAAACATATAGCCTACTTTCCCAATTTACCTTTTTTGAAAAATTTGAAATGTATAATGATTTTGACTAGGCGTGGCATGGAGTTGAGAGACAATCATTAACCTTAGAGTAGTTTGGATTCTTGGAATTTACTGTGTTGTTGTTGCTTACAAACATGGCGGTAAGCTTTATGCTATCATAAAAATGGTTGAGATACTTTCCAAGAACAAGAGAAATATCCTCTAAATACATTGACAAAAATAACTTGTGAAATAAGCCATTACAAATAGGGTACCACAAAATAACTTGTCAAATAAGCCATTTAAAATAGGGTACCACTTTTACACCCCACTTTTGCACCCACTTTTGCACCCACTTTGCACCCACTTTTACACCTACTTTGCACTTCACTTTTACACCTACTTTGCACCCACTTCGCACTCACTTTTACACCCACTTTGCACCCACTTTGCACCCGAACATAACATGATCTGACATAATAAAAATTGGCATGGATGTTGTCGAGACCGAGATAAGAGCGGGGGTAATGAATTTATAGTGATAGGATCGGGAAACCCATTATCACTTTAGTAGTGACATCGAGCAAAAATTTTTAAAAAATATATCGTGTTTTTGACAGAGTGGGATAGACATAGTTATAAGAGTTGAGAGTCGATAATTAATCTAAAAGTACTCTGGAATTCATGGAATCTTAGTGTGTTTTTGTTGTTGCTTACAAACAGGTATGGTCATGTCAGGTGAGGTTAGCTAGGATTAGATTAGGATAGGTTCAGTAGACAAGTCAGGCGTGGTCAGGTGAGGTTAGGTGAGTTGAGTGAGTGTTGATATCGGCCGCTAGGTAGAATGCTGGTAGTTGAGTGGAGTGTTGATATCGACCGCTATATAGCATGCTGGTCGTTCGGTAGTGTTGATATGGAGCGCTAGGTACCATACTGGTCGTTGAGGTAGTTTCCATAGTCACCGCTAGATAGCGGAAACATACTTTGCCTGTCGCATGTGGCTATTTGACAAAGTTTTACCTCATGAAAACGTGCTTGTATAAGCTTTGTATAAAAATTTAATATGCAATTAACTACTAAGTATTTAGAACTAACATACATAGCATTGTGTAGGGAATATAGAGGGTCTTTAGCAAAAAGAAGACTGTCTAACACATGAGTGTACAGCCTTTTGATATGCAGTAAGTACCTGATAACCTTGAGTAGGGTGTAAGAATATTTTCAGTTGACTACTACCTGTCGCAGTGTTTACATTGTGAAAGACCGTTGAAACAAGCAGTCTTTAGCCTTTTCATAAGCAGTAAGCAGCTGTTACCCTTAACTAGGGGGTAAATTAGAGGACACTTAGCAAGAATATCATCAGTTGACTACCACCACTCACAGTGACCACATCGTGAAAGACTGTCAAAACAACTATTGTACAGCCTTGTACTACACAGTAAGTAGCTGTTGGCCTTGACTATTGTATATTAGAGAATCCTTAGCTAGTATATTATCAGTTGACTACTACTTGTTACAGTGTTCACATTGTGAAAGACCGTCTCACTCTCCAGTCTACAGCCTTGTCATACGCTGTAAAGAGCTGTCGGTCTAGACTAGGGGTATATTAGAGGACCCTTAACAAGAATATCACCAGTTGACTACTACCTCTCACAGTGTTCACATTGTGAATGACCGTCTCACCGACCAACCTCTAGCCCTGTCATACGCAGTAAGCAGCTGTTTGTAGAAATCAACAATCATGATGGAAGAACCCATTCCTAGCTATATGTGCAAAGAGTGTGGAAAAACTTTTCTTCGAGACTATCATAGGAAGCGTCATGAAGTTTCGTGTGGGGAATTTCATGAGTGTAAAACGTGTGGCAATAAATTCGACAATGCCTACAATGGACGTCGGCATGAAGAATGTTGTAATGTTGTGTCGGCAGCTAAAAGACATAGAGCGGAGCCTACAAAACATTACCTACTGTCATTGGTCCTGTGCCCGTATACACGGATGATGATTAATCAGCACTCGGCTTTTGCTCTTGCGGCTTCGAGGTATGGTACATTCCCTCCTCCGCTGATTATACATCTGATATGGAATACTCAAGGTTCACAAGGATATTAAGGAAAAGCCCAACATTTTAAATATTACAAAAATTTAATTCATAAAAGAAAAATATTTTTCACTCAAAAACATGTAAAAATCAATCACTTGGCATAGTTCCTTCAAGTGTCACTCAAAATATAAAATTTAATCACTTGGCATAGTCTCTTCAAGTGCCATTTAAAAGAAAGTCACTTTGCAAAATTTTATCAAGATCACTAAAATGTCATTGAATTATTTTACGAACCTTATAATCACTTTGTAATCACTTTGTCTTGCTTAAATCTAATTATAATTACTTGTGCTGTATTTTACTAAGGCGTCAAGCGCGCCTATCACTCAAGTCATACATCTTTCCAAGGCTTTGTATATTTATGTTCATTTCAAAATCTTTACCCTTCCGGGTTTCTTTAACTTTACATAATATTCATTTATCTATCATTCATTTAGTCCGTTGGACCTTACTAGTAATTATCCACAAAGCCTTAGATTTTACACATTTAATAATACTGTACAAGAAGCATGCCATGTCTGTGAATCGATCCCTTGTTCTACCAGTTTCATTTTCATGCATCAGATGATCTTTCTTTTGCAGCGTCCCCTGCACTGTTTTATTTATTTTGTGGGATCTTTATTCATCTTTAAAATGTATTTTCCACAACCCGTTATTTCATTCTTTTGAGGAAGGAATCCTTTTACTTACAATAAAAGTGTTTGACAAAACTCGTCAAAAGTCATGTAAATGCTTCAAACTTATATTCTGGAGAAATGTCTCCATCCCAGCATTGTGATTTTGTAAGTTAATTTCTTCTTGCATCTTTTTATAAAACTTTTACATAATGGCCTTTTTATTGTTAGTCTTTTGACAGACCTTCACTTTACCGCAGAACCCATTAACTTTCTGTCTCACTCTCACGTTACGGTAGGTCGGCGCTCACAGCTGCCTGGCCCCTGTGATACTTTACTTGATTTAATGCGTCTGTCCATCCACCACGCTTTTCACTTTATCTCTCTCACCATATGATTTTACCAAGACTTTTCGTTTCACTTCCAAAACAGCTATTTGTCCCTGCTTTTAGTTATTATTATTATCATTATTTATATTTCGTTTTTACAGGATATTTATAACTTATTCCGGAGAGGATGCCTAATATAATAACAATTTGTATGACGCCTTCTATCAATACTATTTTTAACAAAGCCGCTAACGGTCTTACTTGCAAATTTTATTCGACGACTATTGCCTACAGCAATTAGATATAACAATGCCTCATGGTCTCACATGTCTATTCACTTACAACGCGTTATTTCGACGATTTATGGCCTTTAATAATTATAACAATGCTCTTATGGTCTTACATATATATTTCATTCGAAGATTTTGGTCTACAATAATATTTCAACAAAGCCTGATCGGACTTACAATGTAATTAATTTTAACGCTTCAATATGGCAATAAAATTTATGGGAATTTCACCTACCCAATGCGATACGACGTTTACATACGACAACAATACAGAGAGGGGAATCTTTCACTCACAACATTTCGATGAGACTCTCCATCTCTTGAGTAATTATATCCTGACAAACGCACAATTATTAGCTTTTAGCTTCATTTATTTTGTATTTGGCCCTTTTGGCAACGACGATTTCTTGCTTTGTTATTCGCGTTTTATTTAATATCTCAAATTAATATTTCATTTATAACGGTAAATCCTCGGCATTCTTATCATTTAATTTTCATATTTCTGGCTCGCTAGCCGGTGATAATACATTTCTTTATGTGTTTTATTTCACCAATTACTTTTAAAGATTTATAACATTGATCATTTTACAACAATACGTCAAGACATTTTAATTTATTTTGTTATGTTTATTACTTGAGTTTCTCATTACAAATTTCATTATCACTTTATTTTTAGTGCATAACTACTCGATAATATTTATTTTTATTATTTTCACTACGAACTTTCAATTTATCTTCCTTTTCAACTTTTGTCTTATTTGCCATTTAATTATAAGATCAACTATTTTATATATTTCATTATTTATTTTAACAATGTTATTATGATGCATATTTATTTCATTATCTGCTTTTACTATGGCGAAACTTTAAGCCATTTAAATTATTATTTTCGGTTCCTTCCTTCAAATCATTTATTACTTATTATTTCATTTCTTGTTTTTTATTACTTTACATTATTGATCCCTTTCATATAATTATTCTGCGAGGTCATTCTCGCGATTATTTATTATTATCATTTCAACATTTCAATTATATAAGTGCATTCAACTACCCGATGAGTTCGATCGTTAAACTCCCCAGTTACGACCGAACTCATCGAGCCAGTACATCGTACCTCTGCAATTTTAATGAAAAATCGTGACTCACCATCGTGATCCGTCTTCTGATCCATCCTTGGGAAGGATTTCACCCACCTAACGACATAATTAGTACTCTTCCATGGCACTTTCCTTTGTGAGCGACACCTCACTTAGGTCCAATCGACCTTCACTTAAATTTAAACACATCACTAATTTGTAAAACACTCTATTAACACTAAAACACATATATCTTGTAGCTTGTTTACACTGCATACATTTTCACCACCTCTCAGTGAATCTTGGCACGTTTTATCGGTGTTCCACGCCCTGATGAGATCCCCGGACCCTGCATTGGACGTGATGCAAACTCGAACGGCTCCTAATTGTTCACTGGATCTAGTCTCTGTCCTGTCGTTTAGATAGTCTATTTTGACTTCTATATTCGTCTTTTTATTAGCGATTTTCAACTTTTACTTGTCCTATGAGAATGTCTTTATTGCTACGTTCCTATTTGATACAATGTAGCTTCGCTAAAGTTCACTATAACTTTTCTGGGGTCTCGAACCCGTGTTCATTTACTTGTATTTTTGGTTTTGTTCCAATATAGGTCCCTCAATACTGTAGTCTTTCAATTAATTTTCACGGAGACCTGTCTGTATATTTCGGAACGATGTCCTCCAGTGTAATGTCTTTACTGATCTGGACTGCTGTATTCTAGCTTATTATTGTTCTAGAATTTTTGTCGCGGCGCAAATTTTTATTTCGTCACGGTTTTCGAGTAGCCTATTGTAATTTTATCTAGCACAAGTGCTTTAGTGATCACTGATAACAACCTTAGCAGTTTTAATTTACCACGCACTTACAACTTTTTGTTATTACCGCGGATATTGCTGATTGTTAAGTCGTCTTAATACGATCTACTTTGGCGGTTGGTGACGAACTGCGTTACTTGCTGTTACTTCTCCATGCAGGAGTACAATGAGTCTTTACTAGTGTGAGGACGGACTTCTGTCCCGACAGCTTGATAATACTGTGTACGGTATACTTGTATACTGTGCGGAATTGCGCTGAGCCTCCCTGGGCTTAGTGAACTGCGACAAGTATAATGCAGCGCTTCTGCATTTTAGGAGACAGCGTGGAGCCTCTGCCCACTTACTTCTGGCGAACTTCTTCTGACACAGCTTATAGCCTCACTTGGCTGACGGATACTGCATGCTCCTTGGTTGAAACCTGGGCTATTTATTGGGAACTTGCAAAAATAAACTACTTTTGCCTTCTTCCTGGAACTAACTTCTGAACTAGACGTCGCACGTTTTTGAAAAGTACATCATGATGTTCCCTATATTTCAAACGTCTCATTACTATTTCGTTTTCTGAAAATTGATCGTCTAATTAATTTAAATAAAATCTACAATGCTCCTTAGCTGCGTGGGCGATTGAGTTTTTTATCTTCTTCCCACTTCCTTCGCTTGTCTCCGCCTAATGACGTAATTGCTGACTAAGTACTTCTTTCCTGGGCCTAAATTATTCATTCTTAACCTCGCTTAATTCATAATTTCCTGGATTATTCTGATCCAAATAGGCCTATTGTTATAATTTTGCGTAGTTTCCGCGAAAACGGCTTATTTCACAATTTTGCGGTGTTGATTCGCAATCCAGTGTTGTCAGAAAAGTGCCGATCTCAGCACTCAGTGGTGATTTCCCTGCTAATATGCTTGGGCTGATTCATCCCAGCGTGACTGCTCCCGTGATTCACACATCGCATGCACCACATATCTCCAGATAAAGCTGTAAATATTCTGCGTCATGGCCTGACTCACTTCGTTATTTCCTCACTGCTAGCTCTTATCTGGACCCCCTTTCATCTTAAAGGTCGGAAGTTCATATCCTGTACCAACTCTAGTTGGGTAAAGTCCCTGACAAAAATGGACTTATTGAATATGAGACATCTTTTGAAGGTCGACTTAAATCCTATTTCATACGTTGTGATTCGTGTAAGGATTTAAATTCATACCTTAAAGAGTCCAAACAGCAAATAATACAAGCTATGCAGAAAGAACTAGCAATGCACAAGTCGATAAAAGTTAATCTTGTGGCTGAATGTAGATTCATTCATATGCCCACTAACGAAGTTACAGATCGGGCTTTTAAAACACGAAATCAAGCCCTATTTTTGGAAGCAGACTTGAGTAGTTTCTTGGAAACACAATTTACAAAGTTAACTACTGAAATGGAAGAATCTGAGCTAAAATGCAGTAATTGGGCTTTGTTAGCAGTGGAAAGAGTACGATTGAAAATAAATAAGTACAATCCCTTGCGTAGTAGCACATATATTCCATTACCAGCAGCTATAAAAGCAAGAACAGCCTGCATTAATCCTCAAAACTTTAAGGATGAAAAGTGTTTTATGTATGCCATTTTAGCAAAACTGGTTAAAACGAAAGCTGAATGCGTTAGTAAATACAAGGACCTGGACAAGAAGTATTATTTTTCTGTAATATCATTTCCTACATTACTAGCTGACATTCCCAAATTTGAAAAAGCCAACGATATATCCATTAATGTTGTGGATCAAGAGCTGCAAGACCATCGCGACCTCCTGCTGCTAAGTTCATCATCCGGACAGAACCACTACGTCTTTATCAATGATTTTGATAAACTAGTAGGACATCAGATTACTCACCATGGACATAAGATATATACGTCTAACGGTGTTTTACTCACTTCGATAATCGATATGGTCAACAAGGAATGGAAAAATTGAAAGAGCATAGAGCTTTGTGTGTCCAGCATGACATGGCTAGGGTTGAAATGCCTATTAAAAACTCAATTGTTAAATTCCTAAATGTGTAGAAAATGCTTAGAATACCTTAAGTTATCTATGCAGATTTTGATAGTATATTGTTACCCTATCAAACATGTCTACCTAATCCTGAGGCAAGTTATACAGTGCCATACCAGAGTCATGTTCCTATGAGCTTTGGTATATACGTTCAACCCTCACCGGCTGTGGAACACATATAGACAAACCTTCCGAGCCAACCTGTTATATATCGTGGACCTGATGCAGCAGAAAAGTTTATCGACTCTTTGATCTCAATAACTAATGGAATCGATCGCCTTTACAGCTTAAATGTTCCAAAGGCTTTAACTGAGGATCAAGAAGCAGAGTTCCAATGTTCTGAAACCTGTTATTTGTGTCATAAACTATTTACCAAAGAGGACTAGAAAGTTCGAGACCATTGCCATATTACAGGGGAATACCGTGGAAGTGCTCATAATAACTGTAATTTGAGGTGTACAACACGTAACCCCGTTCCTGCGTTTCTACATAATATGAGTGGCTACTATGCAAATTTCATTGTAAAGCAATTGGGATGTACTACTGAGAGAGTAGATGTTATCGCTAACTCCAAAGAAAAGTATATTTCCCTCACCAAATATGTAGGAAATGTTAAGCTTCGATTTGTGGACATGTTTCGGTTAATGCCAAGTAGTTTGGAAAACTTAGTTTCCAACTTAACATCATACCCTGAAACAGACAAGTACTTTGGAAAAGAAAATGCAATGCTCATGACACTTTAAGGGGTATTTTGTTATGACTACATTGACTCATGGGAAAAGTTAAGTGAAACGTGTTTACCTCCAATAGAGGCATTCTTTAACAAATTAAGCCAAGAAATTGTTAGTCAAGAAGACTATGAACATGCCAAAAATGTCTGGAAACAGTTCAACGTTAAAACTCTAGGGGAATATAGTGACCTCTACCTAACTTCAGATGTACTCATTCTTGCAGACAGCTTTGAAACGTTTAGAAACAAAACACTAGAAACACACCGAGTGGATGCTGCACACTTTTTTACTTCGCCTGGTTTAAGTTTCGAGGCAATGCTCCTTTACACAGGAATTGAACTGCAATTGCTACAGGATTACGATCAGATTCTTCTAATCGAGTCTGGAATACGTGGAGGCATAAGCCAGGTGTCTCATCGGTATGCTGAAGCTAACAATAAATACATGGAAACCTATGATTCTGAGAAACCATCGCATTTTATTACCTATGATGATGCCAACAACCAATACGGTTGGGCTATGTGCCACTCCCTTCCTTATGGTGGATTTCAGTGGGTATCTCCAGATACAGTTGATCTAGAAAAACTATAGGAAGACAATCCTGTGGGATACATTCTAGACGTTGATGTTGATTACCCATCTGACCTTCATGATCTACACAACGATTTACCTTTCCTACCAGAGTGTACACAACCTAAGGATTCGTCTCTGAAAAAACTAATTCCTAATCTTGGAAATCGAAGGCGATATGTTGTTCACTACATGGCATTAAAACAGGCTTTAGTTCATGGAATAAAATTGATAAAATTCATCGTGTGTTAATGTTTAAACAAAGACTTTGGTTAAAGGCATACGTTGATTTTAGTAACAACCTTCGAGAACAAGCCAAAAATGATTTTGAGAAAAATCTGTACAAATTATTCAACAATGCCATTTTTGGAAAAACAACGCAAAATATCCGTAAAAGAATAGACACACGTCTTGTGACTGACAGCAAAAAGGCTGAAAAGCTAATAGCAAAGCCGACATTTATTGACAGAACAATTTATGTTCCTAACCTAGCTACTTTCCACATGGCTAAACGTAACATTGTATCCAATAAGCCTATATATATTGGAATGTGTATACTGGAAATTTCATAAACTCTAATGTATTCCCACCACTATGATGTCCTGCTACCCTATTATGGAATGAACAATCTTAATCTCATGTATATGGATACCGACTCGTTCATTTATTTGGTAATAACCCCAGATGTATATCAAGACAAGTTGGATTTCCTAGAACACCTGGACACATCAGATTATCCTACTAATCACATATGTTACTCTTCATCAAACAAGAAAACGTTGGGGAAATTTAAAGACGAGGCTTGTGGATAAATTATAAAAGCATTTGTTGGACTTAGAGCTAAAATGTACGCTTTAGACATAAATGGTAAAGAAATCAAAAACATTAAAGGTATTAACAGAGGTGTTGTCAAAAATTGTATAAGCTTTCAAGATTATAAGGATTGTGTCATGAAAAACAATGTAGAAAGACTACCAATGTACATTATCGTTTCTAAACAACATGACATATCATCTATAAGACTAAACAAAATTGCTTTGTGTCCTGGTAATGATAAAAGAGTGATTAATGCTGATGGTATAGGTACACATGCCTATGGTCATTACTCAATCATTAACCATGCTTAAAGAGTTAAGTTATGATTATCAAAATCTTCTACCTTCAACTAGCAAATACATAAAACAAAACAATTTAGGAAATAAAACAATAGCACTACAAAAATAGAAAAACTCAAAAAGAAGAAATTATATGCATACTCAAAAATTATTAAAATAGAAAACAAAATAAAAACAACTGTACAATTTATAACAAAAAAGAATATATATAAAAATGTATTTTGTGTAAATAGTGTACATGTATTTAAAATAAAAACTATTGTATGGACACTGCTTGTACATTTTAATTACTACCCACTCTCTCCACTCCTAATGCAAAATGAACATGTAAAACACAAATTGGAAAATCCATGTTTACATATTGATAAAATAGAAAAAAAACATTAAACTGAAATTTTAAAAACTGTAAATGGGAATTTGGTAAATTGACAAATGTGTAAACAACAAATTGGAAAATCCATGTTTCTATATCATGAAATTGAAAAACTTTAAGCTGACATTTTAAAGACTGTAAATGGGAAGTTGTGAAATTGATAAATGTGTAAACAACAAAATGCAAAATCCATGTTTCCATATTATGAAATTGAAAAACTTAAAACTGGCATTAAAAAATACTGAAAATGGGAAATTAAAAAATTAACAAATGTGTAAACAACAAAATGAAAAAAAAAATACCCGGTTGGGTAGTGATCATGTTGTACAGTAGCTTATAAGACTAGCATAAGGATAGTTTCATGTGCCCTTATATACTTTGTGTATGTGCATTAGCCTTTGGATTAGCTTAATTTAGGTTTGGTAAAGTTAGGTATGGTGAGGTTAGGTATGTGACCTTGTAGTTTACTCTTTTCGGAAAATGTAAAATGTAAAATCTAAAATCAAAAAATCTTAAATTTAAAATGTAAAATTTTAAAAAACTAAAATCTAAAATACAAAAAAATCAAAAACGTAAAATGTAAAATCTAAAAAATGTAAAATGAAAAAATCAAAATCTAAAATGTTAAAATGTAAAATGTTAAAATGTAAAATCAAAAATCTTTAAATGAGGTTTCTCTGGGTTGGGTTAGGTTAGGTTAGGTTATAACTAAGTTTATTATTTGTGCTCTCACATTTGCTCTCATATTTGCTCTGACTTTGAAGTTAGGTTAGGATAGGTTAGGTTAGGTTAGGTTAGGTGAAGTTAGGTTAGGTTAGGTTAGGTTAGGTGAAGTTAGGTTAGGTGAAGTTAGGTTGGGTGAATTTAGGTTAGGTGAAGTTAGGTTAGTTTAGGTGATGTTAGGTTATGTTAGGCTAGGTTAGGTATGTGACCTTGTAGTTTATTCTTTTTTTTGAAAATCTAAAATCTTACATGCATTAATTTTGACATTGTGATAGTTATAAGAGTGTGTTTGTACTTGTAATTCAAATAAGGATTGGATAAAAGTGGCTGTGGCCTTGAGTTAAGAACCATGACAAAACGTTTTCCTAGAGTAAGAGTGGAAAACCATAAAAAAAACTTTCACAATGGCTGAGGTAGGAATGAAACCTGCTTTTTCTTACATTTGCCTCTCGAGGCTGAGTGCACTCCGTTCCAGCCCTCATACCAAAATTGAATTTCTTGACTGAAGAGTGAATCAAATCCATGCCCAAGCAGTAACAACTACAAATGCTAGCCACTACACCAAGAGTTGTTTCATGAATACGAGTTGTTGTCATTGTTATTGTTGTTGTTGTTGTTGTTGACGACTGTGTGTTGTCTAATAACCTGTGTCATTGTAATGGCTGTATTAGTGTGTGTATTGGTAATTTAGAAAAGGATTGAAAAAGAGACAGCCATGGACAACAGTTAACCCAGCATTTGCGTGGAGTAAAATTGGGAAACAACAAAAACTACTTCGCAATGGCTGAGGTATGAATGAAGCCCATCTTTTCTTACTTTCAGTTTATGAGGCTGAGTGTACCCCATTCCAGCTCTCAGCCCAGAATAAAATGTCTTGGTTGAGGCGGGAATGAAAACCAGACCTCTAGGGAAAGAGCTAAAATGCTAGCTACTGCACCAAAAGTGGATAATGTTAGGCTGGTCTTGATTGTACATGATCAATCAATAATTACGTATTAATAATAATAATAAGTATTTCATTTAGCAACTACCCGGCCGACCTCTCCCTGTGACGTCATTTACGGTCTCAGGGCGTGGCGGCCATTTTGCCCATTAGCCTCTGGCCCAGCTCTGACTGACCCCTCCATTAGAATAACTTAGGGCTGGTTGCGCGCGGCGGCCATCTTGCCCATTAGCCCCTGTCCCAGCTTCAGCCTTTATACCCTACTCTTGGGTCAAAAATACCCATGTGCTTGTCCCTACGGGTTAAAGAGCACAACATCATTCCACCACCAAAAGCAAACACAACTCATTATCTTTGTTGCTCAACGTGGGGTGAGTATCAAATAAATCATAATGGGAGAGACTTTGATAGATTACAAATGTTCGTAGCAATCGACAACTTAAACTTAAACGCCTATACAAGCAGCGTCTTGAGGGAAGAATTCATGATGAAAATCAATAAATGTTAATAAATATAACGGAATTCAGCTGAAAGAAATCAAATACCATATTGACGTCACATTGGCAGGTGAAAAGCTAAAGGAAGTAGGAGACTTAAGCTACTTGGTGAGCAAAATAATCAGCGATGGACGAAGGAAAAAGTGTATCGAAAAAAGTCGGTTGTCTCAGGCAACGAAAACATTTCTACAGAAAATAAATATGTTGACATCAAATATAGATTTAGGTTTTAAAGAAACTGTCCACAGTTTCAAGGGGTCGAACCCTCACCTTTGGGAAAACGAATTTATTATTATCATTATCGATTTTGGCCATATTTGGACCACGTAAAATAACCCATTGCATTCACTACCTCTTATTTCCTTTATCCTGTCTTGCCTTCCAGTAGTTCTTCATTACTTCACTTTTTCTCCTTTTTCTCTCTTCCGTCCAGATATTAACCCGCTTCTTCTTTTCCTTCTTCTCGAAATCCTTGAAATTTGTGATCATATTTCTGAAAAGTGTTCTGTCCTGAATAATACCTATTGCTATTTTCTTCTCTCTCATATCCCTTTTTATACGTTGTACCCATTGATTACCATTCTTGCTTTTGTATGCATGATTGAAAATTGGTTTTCTGAGTCTGGTGTTATTCACATTCATTACGTGTCCAAAGAAATTTACCCTCCTTTTCCTGATCGTATCGTAAATTTTTTCAATTTCTTTATTTTTGTAGAGGTCGTCATTTTTTCTGTACCTGAACTCTCCGCTTTCTATTTACCATGGTCCCAATATTTTTGTAAGTATCCTTTTTTCCGTTTTCTCTAGTTCTCCTAATTCGTCTTTTTTTAATGAAAAACACACATTCTAAAGCATAGAGACTTTCCGGCTTAATTGCCGTATTGTAATGTCAGATTTTAGTTGCAATAGAAAGGTTTTTCTTATTGTAGGTATCCTTCGTCAGTTGAAAAGCTTGTTCCAATTTTCGTATACTTGCTCTATTTGCTTCTTTGTCTGGTCCATTAATTTGAATAATTTCTCCGAAATACTTAAACTTTTCAACCTTGTCAATTTTTCTGGAGTCTGTTATTAAAACTGTAGGAGATTTTCTAATATTAGTCATAGATTTGGTCTTCGCAAAAGATATCTGAAGTCCAATTTTCTCTGCTATCTTTCTCAAAATGTTTCTTTGGACACATACAGTTTGTATATTTTCTGGAAGAATGGCAATGCCATCAGCAAAGGTCAAGTAATTGATACTTGCTCCTTTAAATTTCGATCCAAGTCATATTTCATGGTAGAGTCCTCCTTTCTTGAGCCTTTCTTCCCATTCTGTTATTACCGTTTCTAGAACACAGTTTCAAACAATTGGAAATAATCCGTCTCCCTGTCTCACACCGGTATTAATTAAAATTCCTTTGAGATCTCTCCCATAAATTTCACTATGAATTTTGTATCAGTAAGTGTATCATTGATGATGTTGATGGACTTCAAGTCTACTCGAAATTCATCTAACACATTGAATAATGAAGTTGTACCTACTGAATCATAGGCTTTCTGGAAGTCCACAAATATTATGACGTAGTTTTTGTTCTTGATCATTCTATCTCTTATAATTGTTTTCAAATTAAATATATCTTCCATACACGACCTACCTTTTCTAAACCCACCTTGTTATACTCCTATTTGTTTATCAAGTCTAGGCTCAATCCTGTTTTGAAGAGATTTGGAAAGGAACTTATATGTCACTGGTACAAGGGAGATGCCTCTGTAATTGTTCACATCTTTCCTATCACCTTATTTATGTAATGGGTGTATATGTGTCCGTTAAACAAGGATTTCGGGGAGCCACCGGTTTCAAATGGCCCTTCCGAGATCCACCTCCAACCAACACACAAGTATGGGGAACGATACACTCATGGGCTGGTTCAGCACTAAAGTCTGCTCTCGGGGATGTCGGGAACTGGTGAGGTTCTATTCCTAACCAGCTCAGAGAAATGCATCGGCATAAAGACTAAGGAAGGAAGAGGACGTTCATCAATATCTAAGTTCGGTCCACCAAAATATTGTTACGAATGCTAGACAGATTCGTCGCCCGCGCGTGACTCAGGCCGCCCCAGGCTATTCCAGACTGTGTTTTGCCAGCGCCTTACGCAACAGGGCTGTAAGAACAAAAGAGCACGGTCTAGAACCTACGCAGCCCACCCAGAAATGGAACTCTCGAGAAACCGTGGAACCTGGTCCTTTATATAAGCGACCTGGTCATTGAGGGGAGTGAGTTTTTGAGGACTGTGTTTTTGAGCGAGTGAGTGTGTTTTCCTGTGCGACAGAGGTTAATGTGGGGGATTGCGAAACGCAGTGGACTGTTTTCCCTAGCCTGCGGACGGCAAGACTGTGGCTTGTTTACAAGAGGAAGGGTGCAGTTATTTCTCTCCAGGACACGGATCTACCTCATTAGAGAGAGATTAACTTCTGTGAGTAAGTGAAAGAGTGAGTGTGCTCCCTGGGGGAGAATAGACCTGAAGTGGGACTGCTAATTGGTTTCTGAGTGTTTATTGTGTGGTGTACTGTAACTTGCTAGACCTACAATAAAACTTATATTTCTTTAAAGGGATAAACTGTGCTGTGCTTTATACCACTGCAGTCCAATTAATGAACTTGCTGCTATGGGTAGCGCGTAACAATTGGTGTCAGAAGCGGGATTACGAACCCAAGCACAACACCTGAAGGTCCTGGTTTCAAAACCCGTGCAGGTCATTTTACCACAGTTCACTAATTCTCCTGTGAGTGCATGCCATTACTAGACAAACAACTAAAATGGAAGCGCAATTACAAGCATTGCTAGAAAAGTTAAGTGGCATGGAAACCAAGATGGAGGACGGCCAGAAGAAGATGGAAGTAGGCCAGAAGAGTAGGGGGGTAAGGCGGGTTCTGCCCCTCCCCACCACTACTCCGAATGCGAGCCGATAACTCCCGAACCCGTTGTCGGAGATTCACAAATGAAGTGTCGTTGGACTCGGGATGACGGGGGCTTTGCTCTGGACCACTCGTTATATTTTAGATTTTTCTTTTAAATATTGTTGTTTTCGAAAATAGGCGATAGCTTGAAAACCAAACAGGATAGAACGTTGTGCCATGGCTCAAACGAATGGTCTTTATGACCTTTATGTTTTGTAATAAAACTTTTTTATTTTTTATATTTTTTTGAAAACACTCGAATTTTGAAAATCCTATATTTTGGAAACTAGGAACTCTACAAAAAAATTTGTTTGACGTAAATCAATGGTCCCTACCCCCTCTAACCCTAAAATAAATTTCAAGTCTCTAGAGAAAAAAATGTGTTTTGTAAGTAGTGGGATGACACGGGAGCTGCTTCCAAAAGCAAGTGGTGAGCCCCTGCGACCTTGGAATGGAAGGAGTCATGCTATGAAGGCGTGCTTGGATTCGTTTTTTTCGTCTCGTTGCGCTCTTTACGGAAATGAAGGTGTCGAAAAGGTGAAATGCTGGAAACACGTTTTTTTTGGGGGGAAAACCATGATTTTGAACGTTTTGCTATATCTCGCGAACCAATCATGCTAGAGGTGTGTTCGACAGGTCCAAGTACTCGGGGTGATGTCCTCTTTGCTATGGACCACACATTGTAATTTTAAAAAATTTGGGAAACTCGATTTTGGGGTAAACACATGTTTTTTGTGATTTTTGCCGATATCTCACGAACCAATAACGCTAGAGACGTGTACGAGGTGTCCTAGGACTCGGGCTGACGCCCCCTTTCAAATGTGGTAGATATTGTTTCCAAAAAGATAATTCACAAAGGGCCTAACGCCATACATGTTGAAATAACGTTTTCTTTTTCTTTGCCTGTTTATAATGTCCATGAAGCGTGGCGGTTGAGAGAGACGATACGGCTGGGTGTGTGTGTGTTTCAACGAACCTGTCGCTAACCACAAGGACCATGCTTAATAGAACAATCGCTATTTCGACGGGTCGGTATATGACAGAGCGAGGGTGCGTTTTTCTGATATTTTACCTTTGACGTGTAAACGGTGATGAGAACTTGATTCAATGTTGGTCGAAGCGAGTACAGAAAACAAACTTGCCGAGGAGCAGGAGGTGAATGTCAATTGAGCTTATTGGAAGGCATTGATCTGACTTGACAACAAGTGCAATGGAAAATGACAATGACGCTTGAAGGTGAAATAATTTGACCATCGTGGTGGCAGGGGAGTGTGAAAGGCATGCACACACATTTGTGAAACCACATGTATGCTAAACCAGTGACATCCTGTTTTGCTTCGTACGTGACAAAATGCAAGTTCATGTGAAATTTGATCTTCCACAGGTGTTCGCTTGGGTGTTATCTGTCCACATGCATGATAACTGTTAACAAGTCACATCCTGTTTTGCTTCGTACGTGACAAAATGCAAGTTCATGTGAAATTTGATTCGCCACAGGTGTTCACTTTGGGCGTTAGCTGTCCACGTGACCGATAACAGAATGTTCAAAGCGTGGGAAAAAATGATTATACATGCAACGTAGCATATATAAAGACATGTCTTTATCATTTCCACTCTCACTTGGCTGGACTATCTTTGAACACACTGCGTTGCATGAAACCCCTGGTCTTGTTTAACAGTTTTGGTGTTGGTGGAAAATACTTAACCTTGTTGTGGGGTAGGTATTTATATATATATATATATTTATTGATTTTTATATAAATACATGCAATTATTTATTGATTAGGTAATTAATGATTTTATTTATTTATTTGTTTGCAGATAACCGACATACCTTACATGTCTGAGGGAGAAGAAACCATTGCACTTTTGAGCCCACTAGAAGGGAAGAGCAACAAGTCACTGCAAGTAAAGGTGAGATGATTTTTTTAAACAAACTTGTTTCATTTTTTTGTTTTATGTTTTATTTTATGAAATGTATGTATTAACTTGAATTTAGGTATTTATAGCGGTTTATTTTATTTATTTTTAGAAACTTGGAAAGAATAGCCTTACCGCCGTAGCAGTCGTTGAAAAAAAACAGAAACGCACTAAAGCGAAACCACTGCCAAAGAGTGAACTGTTTAAAACTCAGGTAAGTCCAACTTAAAATGCTATTCCATTTTACCACTACTGAAAACTCGTAGACAAAAAAAATTCATTACCTGTACATGACTGGGACAATGATTGCTTTCTTGATTAATGGCTATGTTGTTGTTGTTGACTGGGAAAAGTACAAGGCCATGTTGGATTTTCTAAAAATAAAAATAATAAATTTAATTTATGGGTGGTTCCCTATGGACTCAACGAATATCCACAGGTTTGAACATGATAATGTGAACAAAATGACATGACATTCATTTTTGTTTATATATTGGTTAAAGGGAGGGTGGGGGAATGTAAATGACTGTAGCTTTATAAAAAAGAAAATAAGTACATGGGTTACTGTTAGTGCCAACATACAGTTTATTTTTAATGGTGTTTTGATATATTAATGCCAATTAACGTTAACGTTTTATTTACAAGTATTGATTGATTGATTGATTGATTGATTGAGTGATGGGTTATTTTGTTTGCTTTTAGTTGTCGTCATGTGCCATTAACGTAATGAACAGACAGTGAACAAGCATGCATTATGCTTTAAAGTACTCTGTGCAATGTTAATAACTTACAATAAGAAAAAGTTTTATTATAACACATGGCGTTAGTACCAAATACAACAAGTGAGCAAGTTGGTTTACCACGTGGGTTAAATTTAAAATCAGAACATGATCGATGGTTAACATTTGAATCCTGGCCTGTAGGCTTTTTGTCGACGCATGAACTTGCAAAAACCGTTTTTTTTTACTTGAACCGAGAAGATGTGGTGCGCTGTGTGTTTTGTCGTATTGAACTTTCACACTGCGAAGAAGGGGATGATCCCTTTAGAGACCATTTGCGATGGTCTCCTCACTGTCCTTACATGCTTGGAAAGCAAGTGGGTAACCTACCCGTGCATTCATTTTACCGAACCACAAGGCCTTTGGCCGCTACATACGTTGCTGAATCACAAATAAATAATAATAATGATGTATTACCAGCCAACGGTAGTGTCGATATATGTGGTCCATATGCCATAGACAGTGTTGAATTGGCGTGTGCTTTTGAAAAATTGGGAGTTTGCAAGACTAAAGCACTAGCACACTCAGAGTACAGCTCTGTTGAAAAACGTTTCGAATCTTATAAAAATGTTTGGCCATTAATATTAAAACACCTTACCAAACAGCTAAGTGAAGCTGGATTTTTTTTATACTGGTGAAGGGGATAAAACAATATGTTTTTATTGTGGATTTGCTTTAAAGGATTGGCAAATGACTGATGACCCTTTTGTGCAACACGCTCGTTGGTTACCAAACTGTAAATACATGGTGTTGCTTAAAGGTCAGGAATTTGTGAACACTATTCGTAAAGAAAAAGTGATTGCAGCACAAGACATAAAAGTGCCTTTAGAGTTAGAGCACGCGGAGCAAATACATAAGGCTGAAAGAAAAGACTTGTGTTACGAACAGATACAAAAGTGTGACCAACAATTATGTAAAATTTGTTATCAAGATGAACTAGGTGTTGTATTTTTACCCTGTGGACACATGATAGCCTGTGTCAAGTGTGCATTAGAACTTAACACTTGTGCTATATACAGAAAAGTAGTATCTGCTACAGTTAGGGCATTTCTTGCATAACTAGTATAATTTATTCGCCATGCATAGTGCAAAATCCCTAATTGCACAATATTATTAAAGCTGTTTTAGAGTGTAATAGATATGCTTTTGTTTTGTTTATAGACTACTACAATGAATGTTTTGAATGCTGTGGGACAATCATGTGGCTTAGAGACAAAGAAGCTCAGCGAATTGCCAACGCATATTCCATTCCGCATTATCAAGATTCGGAAATTGAAAACACGTATGGTGATCGTGTACTTTGTGTATGTGAAAACTTTGAGACATTTCTGCCTATACGGTTTAATGATATGTCGGAGAGTGTTTTTGATGAAGTCAATAATGCTGTGCAACCTGTACACTTAATTTATGAAGGTTTTAAAAACAATAGGTGCATGGTTCGTTTTAATTAAATAAATAAATAATGTGAAATAATAATGGAAAATATAAGTAATGACAATATACTGAAAAAGAAAGAAAATATGTGTATAGAATAGTAATGTTTTAGTGTTTAGTGTTGTCTTTAAAAATATTATGATGAAACCAAAAAATAATGTATATAAAGTTTGTAAATAAATGCAAAATGATGTTACAATGCTGTTTTATTTTATACAAAGTTAGTATATTTAACATTGCAGAGTATACATGATTATGACAATAAATGCACACTGAATACAAGCCTTTCTCACTTTACAATAGTCTGTAATAGTTTTAAACACAAGGCTTGTTGTAGATCATTTTATAGCAATGTCTATTCAATGTTGTTTTCGAAAAGTGGAGAAGCCGCAATGGTTGTATTGACATAAAAACCTTAGTTTATTACTATTTAGTCACTTTGATCCCCTTGCAGATCAAGAGCAGATGACCTAGTTGTTCCATTCTTTAAAACGACAACAACAACAACACTACCTCTTGCATAGTTTGTGATGTTGATGGCTCTTGCGACGTGGAAGATGGATTAAAAATAACTTTGAGAACAGGGGTTAAACGTTGATCATTAAACAATGCACTATTTTGAGTAGCAATATGGTTTTCTTGATTTTTTGTCGACGGCAACTGTGTTTCATGCGGTACATTACATTGATGATCACTGACACTTAAAACCTCACTATTTTTACTTTTTAGGTCACCACGACAATGTTTGGAACGTTGCTTTGAACAACGCCAAATAACAGTTCCATTTTTATTGGTTCGTTTCACAATATATGAATATCCTTTATAGTATGCGTAAGGCTTACCATACCTAGTCACTGATACTTCCATATCAACTGTCAAGCATAGACTAAGCTCTAGTAAAGTCAACTTGGTAATAAGAATAATAGTTTAATGTGAGAGCAAATATGGATCCAAAGAGTTCAGGTAAAAGTGAAAGCAAATAAGCAAATATAAGAAACAAGAGTGGGGGGTAAAAGTGGTCGCAAAGTGGCAGACTCGTTACACAATAATTTCAGCACGACGAAGCTCTTGTTCAATTTCTTTGATTTCCCAATCGTGACCGATATGCCCAGCTTGTCGTAAAGCATGCAATTGTCGAAGCCGTTGAATTAGCTTACTGGGTTTGTTCCAGTATACAAATTTAACAAATGATTTTTTAGGTGTAAACAAAGCATTACCATTATCATGATCATTATCATCATCATCATCATCATCATTATCATCATCATGATCACCATTATCATCATGACCATCATGACCATCATCACTGTTACTATATAGTCCTTTTTGATCCTCTTGCAATACCACTTTATTTATAGTCTGAGTTGATTTTGATAGTGTTGAAGGTTTCTTGGACGTTGACAACTGTCCTAACATGACGTTTTGAGGACATGATAAGTCCTTTTGAACAAACACTGCACTATCTTTAGCCGCAATATCGTTTTCTTGAACTTGCTTTTTAGCATTTTGATAATTGTTTGTAAACAGTAAGCGTGGTTCGTTTCGAGCACTACATTGATGAACACTCACACTTAAAACCTTTCCATTTTTACTTTTCAGATTGCCTCGACATTTTGTTGACCTCTCTTTTGAGCATCGCCAGAATATTATTCCATTCACATTCTGGCGATTATAGTTATAGGAGTAGCCTTGATAGAGTGCACGTAGCCTACCTTTGTTGGTTGTAATAAGTTCCATAGTAGTAACTGACCTGTCAGTACGATGTTCACACTACAAAGGTTACAACTGTTTTGCTGATGGAGTGACCTACCATAAGCTTATATATTGGCTAATGTGTTGGCTTTTTGTGTTGGCTTTTTGTGTTGGCTTTTCGTGTTGGCTTATGTGTTGGCTTTTTGTGTTGGCTTTTTGTGTTGGCTTTTCGTGTTGGCTTTTCGTGTTGGCTTTTTGTGTTGGCTTTTCGTGTTGGCTTTTGAGTTGGCTTATGTGTTGGCTTTTTGTGTTGGCTTTTTTGTTGGCTTTTCGTGTTGGCTTTTCGTATTGGCTTTTCGTGTTGGCTTTTTGTGTTGGCTTTTCGTGTTGGCATTTCGTGTTGGCTTTTACTTTTTAGGTCACCACGACAATGTTTGGAACGTTGCTTTGAACAACGCCAAATAACAGTTCCATTTTTATTGGTTCGTTTCACAATATATGAATATCCTTTATAGTATGCGTAAGGCTTACCATTCCTAGTCACTGATACTTCCATATCAACTGTCAAGCATAGACTAAGCTCTAGTAAAGTCAACTTGGTAATAAGAATAATAGTTTAATGTGAGAGCAAATATGGATCCAAAGAGTTCAGGTAAAAGTGAAAGCAAATAAGCAAATATAAGAAACAAGAGTGGGGGGTAAAAGTGGTCGCAAAGTGGCAGACTCGTTACACAATAATTTCAGCACGACGAAGCTCTTGTTCAATTTCTTTGATTTCCCAATCGTGACCGATATGCCCAGCTTGTCGTAAAGCATGCAATTGTCGAAGCTGTTGAATTAGCTTACTGGGTTTGTTCCAGTATACAAATTTAACAAATGATTTTGTAGGTGTAAACAAAGCATTACCATTATCATGATCATTATCATCATCATCATCATCATCATTATCATCATCATGATCACCATTATCATCATGACCATCATGACCATCATCACTGTTACTATATAGTCCTTTTTGATCCTCTTGCAATACCACTTTATTTATAGTCTGAGTTGATTTTGATAGTGTTGAAGGTTTCTTGGACGTTGACAACTGTCCTAACATGACGTTTTGAGGACATGATAAGTCCTTTTGAACAAACACTGCACTATCTTTAGCCGCAATATCGTTTTCTTGAACTTGCTTTTTAGCATTTTGATAATTGTTTGTAAACAGTAAGCGTGGTTCGTTTCGAGCACTACATTGATGAACACTCACACTTAAAACCTTTCCATTTTTACTTTTCAGATTGCCTCGACATTTTGTTGACCTCTCTTTTGAGCATCGCCAGAATATTATTCCATTCACATTCTGGCGATTATAGTTATAGGAGTAGCCTTGATAGAGTGCACGTAGCCTACCTTTGTTGGTTGTAATAAGTTCCATAGTAGTAACTGACCTGTCAGTACGATGTTCACACTACAAAGGTTACAACTGTTTTGCTGATGGAGTGACCTACCATAAGCTTATATATTGGCTTATGTGTTGGCTTTGTGTTGGCTTTTTGTGTTGGCTTTTCGTGTTGGCTTATGTGCTGGCTTTTTGTGTTGGCTTTTTGTGTTGGCTTTTCGTGTTGGCTTTTCGTGTTGGCTTTTTGTGTTGGCTTTTCGTGTTGGCTTTTGAGTTGGCTTATGTGTTGGCTTTTTGTGTTGGCTTTTTTTTGTTGGCTTTTCGTGTTGGCTTTTCGTATTGGCTTTTCGTGTTGGCTTTTTGTGTTGGCTTTTCGTGTTGGCATTTCGTGTTGGCTTTTGTGTTGGCTTTTCGTGTTGGCTTTTTGTGTTGGCTTTTCGTGTTGGCATTTCGTGTTGGCTTTTCGTGTTGGCTTTTTTTTATTGGCCTTTCGTGTTGGCTTTTTGTATTGGCTTTTCGTGTTGGCTTTTTGTGTTGGCTTTAGTATTGGCTTTTGTATTGGCTTATTTGACAAGTTATTTGTGTCAATGTATTTAGTGGATTTTTTTCTTGGTGTTGGAAAGTAGTTGAAAGAGAGGGAATATTTAAAGACTTAACCTCAGCTCACTAACCTAACCTAACCTAACCTAACCTGACTTTACCTAACCTAACCTAACCTTTCAACTCTCAGATGTTAATTCAATTCTGTGCATAGTCGAGTTGGAACCCAAGACCTCAGGGGTAAAAAAAACAATTATTTTTGACGACTTATTTTGGTAACTTATTTTAATGGCTAACCTAACTTTACCTAACCTAACCTAACCTCAGCTCACTTTGGATATTACTAGTAAGTGTTCATATCCTCTGCTAGGTAGCATGCTAGTAGTACAGGTAGTGCTCATATTTACCGCTAGGTAGCGGAAAATACTTTGCATGTTGCATGTGACACTTGTGAAGTTTAACCACATGCATGACGTGCTTGTATAAGTTCTCTATTTAAACTCAATATACAATTAACCACTAAATGTTCAGAACTAACATGTATAGCCATGTTTAGGGTATATAGGAGACCCTTAGCAAGAAAGGCTGTCTAACCCACGAGTGTACAGCCTTGTCATACGCAGTAAGCACCTGTTGGCAGAAAACAACAACAACAACAATTTGAGAAAGCCAACAAAAAACTGTTTCCTTTAAATACATTAATGGATATGTTGTTGGCTTTCTCAAATTGTTGTTGTTGTTGTTTTCTGCCAACAGGTGCTTACTGCGTATGACAAGGCTGTACACTCGTGGGTTAGACAGCCTTTCTTGCTAAGGGTCTCCTATATACCCTAAACATGGCTATACATGTTAGTTCTGAACATTTAGTGGTTAATTGTATATTGAGTTTAAATAGAGAACTTATACAAGCACGTCTTGCATGTGGTTAAACTTCACAAGTGTCACATGCAACATGCAAAGTATGTTTCCGCTACCTAGCGGTAAATATGAGCACTACCTGTACTACTAGCATGCTACCTAGCAGAGGATATGAACACTTACTAGTAATATCCAAAGTGAGCTGAGGTTAGGTTAGGTTAGGTTAGGTAAAGTTAGGTTAGCCATTAAAATAAGTTACCAAAATAAGTCGTCAAAAATAATTGTTTTTTTTTACCCCTGAGGTCTTGGGTTCCAACTCGGCTATGCACAGAATTGAATTAACATCTGAGAGTTGATAGGTTAGGTTAGGTTAGGCAAAGTTAGGTTAGGTTAGGTTAGGTTAGGTTAGTGAGCTGAGGTTAAGTCTTTAAATATTCCCTCTCGTTCAACTACTTTCCAACACCAAGAAAAAATCCACTAAATACATTGACACAAATAACTTGTCAAATAAGCCAATACAAAAGCCAATACTAAATCCAACACAAAAAGCCAACACGAAAAGCCAATACAAAAAGCCAACACGAAAGGCCAATACAAAAAAGCCAACACGAAAAGCCAACACGAAATGCCAACACGAAAAGCCAACACAAAAAGCCAACACGAAAAGCCAACACAAAAGCCAACACGAAATGCCAACACGAAAAGCCAACACAAAAAGCCAACACGAAAAGCCAATACGAAAAGCCAACACGAAAAGCCAACACAAAAAGCTAACACAAAAAGCCAACACATAAGCCAACTTAAAAGCCAACACGAAAAGCCAACACAAAAAGCCAACACGAAAAGCCAACACGAAAAGCCAACACAAAAAGCCAACACAAAAAGCCAACACATAAGCCAACACGAAAAGCCAACACAAAAAGCCAACACAAAAAGCCAACACATAAGCCAATATATAAGCTTATGGTAGGTCACTCCATCAGCAAAACAGTTGTAACCTTTGTAGTGTGAACATCGTACTGACAGGTCAGTTACTACTATGGAACTTATTACAACCAACAAAGGTAGGCTACGTGCACTCTATCAAGGCTACTCCTATAACTATAATCGCCAGAATGTGAATGGAATAATATTCTGGCGATGCTCAAAAGAGAGGTCAACAAAATGTCGAGGCAATCTGAAAAGTAAAAATGGAAAGGTTTTAAGTGTGAGTGTTCATCAATGTAGTGCTCGAAACGAACCACGCTTACTGTTTACAAACAATTATCAAAATGCTAAAAAGCAAGTTCAAGAAAACGATATTGCGGCTGAAGATAGTGCAGTGTTTGTTCAAAAGGACTTATCATGTCCTCAAAACGTCATGTTAGGACAGTTGTCAACGTCCAAGAAACCTTCAACACTATCAAAATCAACTATGGTAAAGTGGCATTGCAAGAGGATCAAAAAGGACTATATAGTAACAGTGATGATGGTCATGATGATAATGGTGATCATGATGATGATAATGATGATGATGATGATGATAATGATCATGATAATGGTAATGCTTTGTTTACACCTAAAAATCATTTGTTAAATTTGTATACTGGAACAAACCCAGTAAGCTAATTCAACGGCTTCGACAATTGCATGCTTTACGACAAGCTGGGCATATCGGTCACGATTGGGAAATCAAAGAAATTGAACAAGAGCTTCGTCGTGCTGAAATTATTGTGTAACGAGTCTGCCACTTTGCGACCACTTTTACCCCCCACTCTTGTTTCTTATATTTGCTTATTTGCTTTCACTTTTACCTGAACTCTTTGGATCCATATTTGCTCTCACATTAAACTATTATTCTTATTACCAAGTTGACTTTACTAGAGCTTAGTTTATGCTTGACAGTTGATATGGAAGTATCAGTGACTAGGTATGGTAAGCCTTACGCATGCTATAAAGGATATTCATATATTGTGAAACGAACCAATAAAAATGGAATTGTTATTTGGCGTTGTTCAAAGCAACGTTCCAAACATTGTCGTGGTGACCTAAAAAGTAAAAATAGTGAGGTTTTAAGTGTCAGTGATCATCAATGTAATGTACCGCATGAAACACAGTTGCCGTCGACAAAAAATCAAGAAAACCATATTGCTACTCAAAATAGTGCATTGTTTAATGATCAACGTTTAACCCCTGTTCTCAAAGTTATTTTTAATCCATCTTCCACGTCGCAAGAGCCATCAACATCACAAACTATGCAAGAGGTAGTGTTGTTGTTGTTGTCGTTTTAAAGAATGGAACAACTAGGTCATCTGCTCTTGATCTGCAAGGGGATCAAAGTGACTAAATAGTAATAACCATAAGGTTTTTATGTCAATACAACCATTGCGGCTTCCCCACTTTTCGAAAACAACATTGAATAGACATTGCTATAAAATGATCTACAACAAGCCTTGTGTTTAAAACTATAACAGACAATTGTCAAGTCAGAAATGCTTGTATTCAGTGTGCATTTATTGTCATAATCATGTATACTCTGCAATGTTAAATATACTAACTTTGTATAAAATAAAACAGCATTGTAACATCATTTTGCATTTATTTACAAACTTTATATACATTGTTTTTTGGTTTCATCATAATATTTTTAAAGACAACACTAAACACTAAAACATTACTATTCTATACACATATTTTCTTTCTTTTTCAGTATATTGTCATTACTTATATTTTCCATTATTATTTCACATTATTTATTTATTTAATTAAAACGAACCATGCACCTATTGTTTTTAAAACCTTCATAAATTAAGTGTACAGGTTGCACAGCATTATTGACTTCATCAAAAACACTCTCCGACATATCATTAAACCGTATAGGCAGAAATGTCTCAAAGTTTTCACATACACAAAGTACACGATCACCATACGTGTTTTCAATTTCCGAATCTTGATAATGCGGAATGGAATATGCGTTGGCAATTCGCTGAGCTTCTTTGCCTCTAAGCCACATGATTGTCCCACAGCATTCAAAACATTCATTGTAGTAGTCTATAAACAAAACAAAAGCATATCTATTACACTCTAAAACAGCTTTAATAATATTGTGCAATTAGGGATTTTGCACTATGCATGGCGAATAAATTATACTAGTTATGCAAGAAATGCCCTAACTGTAGCAGATACTACTTTTCTGCATATAGCACAAGTGTTAAGTTCTAATGCACACTTGACACAGGCTATCATGTGTCCACAGGGTAAAAATACAACACCTAGTTCATCTTGATAACAAATTTTACATAATTGTTGGTCACACTTTTGTATCTGTTCGTAACACAAGTCTTTTCTTTCAGCCTTATGTATTTGCTCCGCGTGCTCTAACTCTAAAGGCACTTTTATGTCTTGTGCTGCAATCACTTTTTCTTTACGAATAGTGTTCACAAATTCCTGACCTTTAAGCAACACCATGTATTTACAGTTTGGTAACCAACGAGCGTGTTGCACAAAAGGGTCATCAGTCATTTGCCAATCCTTTAAAGCAAATCCACAATAAAAACATATTGTTTTATCCCCTTCACCAGTATAAAAAAAATCCAGCTTCACTTAGCTGTTTGGTAAGGTGTTTTAATATTAATGGCCAAACATTTTTATAAGATTCGAAACGTTTTTCAACAGAGCTGTACTCTGAGTGTGCTAGTGCTTTAGTCTTGCAAACTCCCAATTTTTCAAAAGCACACGCCAATTCAACACTGTCTATGGCATATGGACCACATATATCGACACTACCGTTGGCTGGTAATACATCATTATTATTATTTATTTGTGATTCAGCAACGTAAGTAGCGGCCAAAGGCCTTGTGGTTCGGTAAAATGAATGCACGGGTAGGTTACCCACTTGCTTTCCAAGCATGTAAGGACAGTGAGGAGACCATCGCAAATGGTCTCTAAAGGGATCATCCCCTTCTTCCCAGTGTGAAAGTTCAATACGACAAAACACACAGCGCACCACATCTTCTCGGTTCAAGTAAAAAAAACCGGCTTTTGCAAGTTCATGCGTCGACAAAAAGCCTACAGGCCAGAATTAAAATGTTAACCATCGATCATGTTCTGATTTTAAATTTAACCCACGTGGTAAACCAACTTGCTCACTTGTTGTATTTGGTACTAACGCCATGTGTTATAATAAAACTTTTTCTTATTGTAAGTTATTAACATTGCACAGAGTACTTTAAAGCATAATGCATGCTTGTTCACTGTCTGTTCATTACGTTAATGGCACATGACGACACCTAAAAGCAAACAAAATAACCCATCTCTCAATCAATCAATCAATCAATCAATACTTGTAAATAAAACGTTAACGTTAATTGGCATTAATATATCAAAACACCATTAAAAATAAACTGTATGTTGGCACTAACAGTAACCCTTGTACTTATTTTCTTTTTTATAAAGCTACAGTCATTTACATTCCCCCACCCTCCCTTTAACCAATATATAAACAAAAATGAATGTCATGTCATTTTGTTCACATTATCATGTTCAAACCTGTGGATATTCGTTGAGTCCATAGGGAACCACCCATAAATTAAATTTATTATTTTTATTTTTAGAAAATCCAACATGGCCTTGTACTTTTCCCAGTCAACAACAACAACATAGCCATTAATCAAGAAAACAATCATTGTCCCAGTCATGTACAGGTAATGACTTTTTTTTGTCTACGAGTTTTCAGTAGTGGTAAAATGGAATAGCATTTTTAAGTTGGACTTACCTGAGTTTTAAACAGTTCACTCTTTGGCAGTGGTTTCGCTTTAGTGCGTTTCTGTTTTTTTTTCAACGACTGCTACGGCGGTAAGGCTATTCTTTCCAAGTTTCTAAAAATAAATAAAATAAACCGCTATAAATACCTAAATTCAAGTTAATACATACATTTCATAAAATAAAACATAAAACAAAAAAATGAAACAAGTTAGTTTAAAAAAATCATCTCACCTTTACTTGCAGTGACTTGTTGCTCTTCCCTTCTAGTGGGCTCAAAAGTGCAATGGTTTCTTCTCCCTCAGACATGTAAGGTATGTCGGTTATCTGCAAACAAATAAATAAATAAAATCATTAATTACCTAATCAATAAATAATTGCATGTATTTATATAAAAATCAATAAATATATATAAATAAATACCTACCCCACAACAAGGTTAAGTATTTTCCACCAACACCAAATCTGTTAAACAAGACCAGGGGTTTCATGCAACGCAGTGTGTTCAAAGGTAGTCCACCCAAGTGAGAGTGGAAATGATAAAGACATGTGTTTATATATGCTACGTTGCATGTATAATCATTTTTTCCCACGCTTTGAACATTCTGTTATCGGTCACGTGGACAGCTAACGCCCAAAGTGAACACCTGTGGCGAATCAAATTTCACATGAACTTGCATTTTGTCACGTACGAAGCAAAACAGGATGTGACTTGTTAACAGTTATCATGCATGTGGACAGATAACACCCAAGCGAACACCTGTGGAAGATCAAATTTCATATGAACTTGCATTTTGTCACGTACGAAGCAAAACAGGATGTCACTGGTTTAGCATACATGTGGTTTCACAAATGTGTTTGCATGCCTTTCACACTCCCCTGCCACCACGATGGTCAGATTATTTCACCTTCAAGCGTCATTGTCGTTTTCCATTGCACTTGTTGTCAAGTCAGATCAATGCCTTCCAATAAGCTCAATTGACATTCACCTCCTGCTCCTCGGCAAGTTTGTTTTCTGTACTCGCTTCGACCAACATAGAATCAAGTTCTCATCACCGTTTACACGTCAAAGGTAAAATATCAGAAAAACGCACCCTTGCTCTGTCATAAACCGACCCGTCGAAATAGCGATTGTTCTATTAAGCATGGTCCTTGTGGTTAGCGACAGGTTCGTTGAAACACACACACACCCAGCCGTATCGTCTCTCTCAACCGCCACGCTTCATGGACATTATAAACAGGCAAAGAAAAAGAAAACGTTATTTCAACATGTATGGCGTTAGGCCCTTTGTGAATTATCTTTTTGGAAAAAATATCTACCACATTTGAAAGGGGGCGTTAGCCTGAGTCCTAGGACACCTCGTACACGTCTCTAGTGTTATTGGTTCGTGAGATACCGGCAAAAATCACAAAAAACATGTGTTTACCCCAAAATCGAGTTTCCCAAATTTTTTAAAATTACAATGAGTGGTCCATAGCAAAGAGGACATCATCCCGAGTACTTGGACCTGTCGAACACACCTCTAGCATGATTGGTTCGCGAGATATAGCAAAAAGTTCAAAATCATGGTTCCCCCCCCCCAAAAAAAACGTGTTTCCAGCATTTTACCTTTTCGACACCTTCATTTCCGTAAAGAGCGCAACGAGACGAAAAAAACTAATCCAAGCACGCCTTCCTAGCATGACTCCTTCCATTCCAAGGTCGCAGGGGCTCACCACTTGCTTTTGGAAGCTGCTCCCGTGTCATCCCACTACTTACAAAACACAATTTTTTCTCTAGAGACTTGAAATTTATTTTAGCGGTAGAGGGGGTAGGGACCATTGATTTACGTCAAACAATTTTTTTTGTAGAGTTCCTAGTTTCCAAAATATAGGATTTTCAAAATTCGAGTGTTTTCAAAAAAATATAAAAATAAAAAAGTTTTATTACAAAAAATAAAGGTCATAAAGACCATTCGTTTGAGCCATGGCACAACGTTCTATCCTGTTTGGTTTTCAAGCTATCGCCTATTTTCGAAAACAACAATTTAAAAAGAAATCTAAAATATAACGAGTGGTCCATAGCAAAGCCCCCGTCATCCCGAGTCCAACGACACTTCATTCGTGAATCTCCGACAACGGGTTCGGGAGTTATCGGCTCGCATTCGGAGTAGTGGTGGGGAGGGGCAGAACCCACCTTACCCCCCTACTCAGAAGAATGTAGCCAAGGACCTAACCTCCAAATTAGAAGACGGTCAGAATAAGTTAGCGGAGGACCTGAAGAAGGTAGAAGACGGCCAGAAGAAGATGGAAGACGGCCAGATTAAGTTAGCAGAGGACCTGAAGAAATTAGAACGGGTCCTGCGTGAAGAAGTCACGGCAGTGGAAAAGAAGTTCGACGCCTTACAAGAGGAAGTTGCCGAGCTACGTCGACGTCCGCTGACGGGGGTGGAGGAGAAATTCAACGCTCTACGAGAGGAAGTTGCCGAGCTGCGCCGATACCCGCTCCCAGTTACACCGGGAACGTCAGGAACAGGACAGAGCAGAGTGACGCCCCCATCCTTCGACGGGAAGGTCCCGTGGAGCACATACTTACGTCAGTTCCAGGCGGCCTGTTGCATAAACAACTGGAACAACACCGAAAAGGCTACAGCTGTCATTGTAGCGCAGAGAGGGGACGCCCTTAATGCCCTTCAGGCCATTCCGACCGAATCTCAGGACTCACTAGTCACCCATATGGAGTCCCGATATGGAGATAGCCATCTTCAGCAGGCCTACCAGATGCAGCTCCGGACCCGGGTACAAAAGAACGCGGAAACCCTGCAGGAGTTCGAGATGGGCATCGCACGCCACGTAAGGCTCGCCTATCCGACAGCGCCGGTCGACTTTCTGGAACAGATTGCGACGCAGACCTTCACCGACGGGCTACTGGACTTGGACACTCAACAGGCGCTGCGACTCGCGCGCAATAAGACCCTGGCGGATGCGCTGAGCCACGCACTTGAGTTCGAGACTGCAAAACAGGCATCTAGAATGCACGCGCGGGTGCGTCAAGTGGACGTCGACGAACCAGCCAAAACCAATGAGACCAAGCCCCTAGCCGATGAATTGAAAGAGGCGCTAGGCCGTTTCTTCGATAGTCGCCGCACCACCAGCAACGACACAGCCGGTAGCCACCCGGAGAGGCGGCCCGGAAGAGTTCTACTGACCTGCTGGACCTGCCGTTAGAAAGGCCACCTGAGCAAGGACTGCTATGATCGCCGCCGCCTAGGGTATCCGATGGGAAATTACTCGCCTGAAAACCGCACGACCCAGGGAAACGAGTATTAGCCTGCCTTGGGGGGCAAAGGTTTGCTTGTGACAGTTGTCAAGCCCCGGCAGTCCAAGTCCGTGTGACGAAGTTACGGAGCGACAATAACAGACTGATGGTCGACGGAGTCGTCAACGGAGTGAGCTGGCCCATGCTGATCGACACGGGAGCATCGAGGACCATCGTCAATCCCACCGTGATCCCGAAGTGGAGAGTGCAACCCACACAAAGGAACCTCCAGCTAATAACCGCGACTGGAGAGACCGCACCGGTACATGGCGAAGCACCACTGGAGTTCGTCATTGGTCGATGGGCGGTGAAACATCCTGTGCTCGTGGCTGATGTAGTAAACGAAGTGATCATCGGACTGGACTTTCTAGACCAAAACAACGTGATCTTGAACCTGAGTACCAACACTCTCCACTACGGAGGAGAAGAATACACGAGGTCAATACCGCACGACGAGTAAGGCTGAGAGGGGACGTCATCGTTCCCGCCAGGACGGAGGTCAGCGCTGCTGTTATTGTCGACGGAACTGCTGAGGGAGTGGCGGCTGTCATCGAGCAAAAATATGAGGACACCCAGACAAAAGGATTGCTAATTGCCAAGACCCTCATCAACACGACGTCTCGGCCGTACGCCCGCCTGTCCAACCTGAACGACTACGACATTACGGTCCACCCTAGGAGTCTGCGAGCCCGTTACCTGGATTGCCTGCATCACAGACACGACGGACGGACTCCTGCAGACGGACATTCGAAGAAGACGCGCCCTGCCAGAAGAACTACAGAAGCTGTACCAAGGATCCCAGGATCATCTAGACGAGGAGCAATCACGACAACTTCGGGACCTGCTGCGCGAATTACAAAACGTTTTCTCCGTGGGGAGCAATGACTCCGGCAGGACAAGCCTGGTCCAGCACAGAATCGACGTTGGGGACAGTGCACCGATTAGGGCCCCGCTCCGACGTGTCCCGCTCGCCAAGCAAGCTGAAGTCGACCGGATGGTGGAAGAAATGAAGGAGCAGAGGATGATCGAACCATCACATAGCCCTTGGAGTTCTCCGGTCGTGCTAGTGAAGAAGAAGGACGGCTCCACCGGGTTCTGCGTGGACTACAGGTGGGTGAATGACGTCAAGAAGAAGGACAGCTACCCTCTACCCCGGATCGACGACACCCTGGTCACCATATCAGGGTCAAGATGGTTCTCCACCTTAGATTTGAAGAGTGGCTACTGGCAGATGTAGGTCCACCCTAAGGACCGCGAGAAAACGGCGTTCTCTCTGGGCAGTGGGCCCTGGCAGTTCACCGTCATGCCATTCGGTCTGTGCAACGCCCCTGCGACCTTCGAAAGGCTAATGGAGTCCATTCTGAGGGGACTACACTGGAAGACCTGCCTGGTCTACCTAGACGACGTCGTTGTTCTGGAGAGAAGCTTCGAGGAGCACTACAGCAACCTGAAGGAGATCTTGATGAAGCTACGGGCTGCCCAGCTGAAGTTGAGTCCCAAGATGTGTCAGCCCTTCCAGAAGCAGGTTCAGTAACATGGGCATATCATATCCGAGGAATGGGTGCGCACCGACCCAGAGAAGACCACAGCTGTGAGGGAGTGGCCAGTTCCGAAGGACAAGTCCCAACTACGAAGCTTCTTGAACTCTGCACATAATACCGTCACTTCATGAGAGGATTCGCCGGCATCGCCAAACCACTGCATCGGCTGACCGAGAAGGACCAACTCTTCACGTGGACATCGGAACGCCACAATGCCTTCGAAAAACTCAAGCAGGCTCTGTGCACCGCACCTATTCTGACTTACCCCAGACCTGGCACAAGGTTCATTGTCAATGCCGATGCCAGCGAATTTGGTATAGGGGGAGTCCTGTCGCAAGTAGTAGACGGCGAGGAGAGTGTAGTGGCATATTTCAGCAAGGCCTTGTCAAACCCAGAGAGGAACTACTGCGTCACCAAAAAGGAACTGCTCGCCATCGTGAAGACCATTGAACACTTCCACAAGTACCTGTACGGGCAGGAATTTCTTATCAGGACCGACCATGCAACCCTGCGGTGGCTCCTGAACTTCAAGCAGCCTGAAGGTCAACTCGAGCGGTGGTTAGAGAGGCTCCAACAGTACAACTTTGAGATCCAACACAGGAAAGGTCAACTGCATTCTAACGCCGACGCCCTGTCACGATGACCGTGCCCCGAAGGGAGGAGAACACCGGCATTTAGTGCCGAAGGACTACCGTGGAACTTCAAGGGAGCTGGAGCCGCGAATCTTTCACGCGGACACAAACGGAAGATGATGACCTGGGACTGATAGCCGAATGGAAGAGGGCCTGTGTTCCCAGACCCGGGTGGTAAATCGTGAGCGACTGCAGTCCAAAGTTCAAGACCCTAGTGAAGCTGAGAGAGCGGTTCTACTGGATCGAATGCCGAGCAGATGTGGATAACCACTGCGCGAGGTGCCACGATTGCGCAGCCAGCAAGGGCCCAGGACGAAGACGACGGGGCCCACTGAAGACTTAAAAGTAGGCCGACCCATGGAGAGAGTGGCCATTGATGTTGCTGGGCCATTCCCTTTGAGCGGGGTAGGGAACGGTTACTTATTGGCCGTCAGCGACTACTTCACCAAATCGCCAGAGGCGTATGCTTTCCCTAACCAAGAAGCCGCGACGATCGCAGAAACCCTGGTGAAGAAATTCGTCAGCCGGTACGGAGTACTCTTGGAGCTGCACTCCGACGAAGGGAGGAACTTCGAGCCGCAGGTGTTCCAGAACCTATGCCAGTTGCTGGGAATCCGGAAGACAAGTACGACGCCGCTACACCCCCAGTCGGACGGAATGGTAGAGCGATTCAATCGCACCATCGAGAACCATCTCCGGACAGTCGTCAGCGAGCACCAGAGGGATTGGGACATACACCTTCCACTATTTCTCCTGGCCTACCGCGCCGCCGTGCATGAAGCCACCGGGTGCACACCAGCCCGGGCCATGTTTGGGAGGGAACTCCTTCTACCTGTCGACCTTGCCTTCGGCTGATCTGGGGACGATCCGGTCCCGGTAAGCCAGTATTGTCAAGAACTGGTTGACCGACTGGAAGACGTGGACGCGTTCTCAAGGAGGAGACTGCGGATCGAGACCGACCGAATGAAGACCCGATACGACCAGCAGACTGATGCCGGCGGATTCCACGAGGAGGACCTGGTCTGGCTCTTCAACCCATTACGGAGGAAAGGCTTATCATCCAAACTGCAGAAGTCCTGGGAGGGCCAGTATCGAGTCGTGAAACGGATCAACGATGTCGTCTACAGGATCCAGGATCCAGCGGAGCCCGAGGGCGAAGATGACGATCGTGCATTGAGGTCGCCTGGCAGCCTACGGAGGGACACAGATGGACCAATGACTGATCGGGACGATCAGCCTTTTTTAGGAAGGGGGTGGTGTTACGAATACTAGACAGTTTCGTCGCCCGCGCGTGACTCAGGCCGCCCCAGGGTATTCCAGTCTGTGTGCTGCCAGCGCCTTACGCAACAGGGCTGTAAAAACAAAAGAGCACGGTCTAGAACCTACGCAGCCCACCCAGAAATGGAACTCTCGAGAAACCGTGGAACATGTCCCGCTCCAGAAACATCCATTGAGTCACCAGCCCCGCTATATAAGCGACGTGGCCAGCGAGGGGAGTGAGTTTTTGGAGGACTGTGTTTTTGAGCGCGTGAGTGTGTTTTCCAGTGCGTCAGAGGTTAGTGTGGTGGATTGCGAAACGCAGTGGACTGTTTTCCCTAGCCTGCAGACGGCAAGACTGTGGCTTGTTTACAAGAGGAAGAGTGCAGTTATTTATCTCCAGGATACGGGTCTACCTCATTAGTGAGAGAATAACTTCTGTGAGTAAGTGAAAGAGTGAGTGTGCTCCCTAAGGGAGAAGAGACCTGAAGTGAGACTGCTAATTGGTTTCTGATTGTTTATTGTGTGGTGTACTGTAACTTGCTAGACCTGCAATAAAACTTAAATTTCTTTAAAGGGCCAAACTGTGTTGTGCTTTTAACACCTGCAGTCCAATTAATGAACTTCCTGCTGGGAGTAGTGCTTAACAATATACTAGGTTTAGCATTCAGTTGTTATTTAGTATCAGGGGATAATTTATGCATGATTTATTATCATGAAAATCCTGTCACTTGATTATTAATTTTCTTTCCATTATTATTTATACCTCATAGTGCTCTTGTTAATTTTACGACCATTAAATTCGTTCAGTGTATTCAAGCATGATCAATGAATCCATCGAAAATATCTCATAACTTCACTTTCATAACTTCAGTTTCACCTCAACCTTTTAGACACACTGTATTTTCCACAATAACAAGGATTCGTCAATCCTTTAACCATCGGTCAACACGACATATGAGTTCATTGTTGCCGGGAACATATGGGGGTTCTTTCATTCATTACTACAACTATTACAAGGCTACAATTAGTGTGGATCCCTGATTTATACACATTGTGGTAAACACAAATAACTGAGTTTATTATTCCAGCTATCAGCTGTTCTAAGGAAAATATAATCATGTTTTAAGCTCTGTAAAGGTGCTCTACTAACAGCACGCAATAAACAAATCAAATACTAGCATAGTTCATGTGATTTATGTGAGACCTCATTTATTACTCAACGTCGAGCCAGCGATACTTCGCTTCCAAGTCTTATACAGTTCATTTAATACTAATCAACTCTGCAGCCGTGATAACGAAAGCAAAATGTAAACAAGAAGTTCATTTGTTTTATACAGGTGAATAACGGGACATGGCTTGCCAGCTATATAATTGTGGAATGTCACAGCCTTCTAGGTTCCATTAACTGTTACGTGAGATTCATATGGCTGTGTAGTCTGACAACTCCCTACAAGATTCATAACCTTGACCTTCTCTACCAGCTGGAAACTCGTTTCATTTTGTAACTTGAATCTGACAAGCAACTATCCGCTTGCCTGTCTATGAAATTATACGCTTTGATTTAACACTATTGCCTGCTCGGCGTGTGAAAAAACATGTAGAAAACTAAACAAATTCACACTTCTTCTTAGTAATAAGGACCTACCTACAATGTGCATTATGAAACCAACTTATAATTAATCTATGGTTCCAACCCTGTACATACATTTATTGAAACGTTGTTTTACTTACGGGACGCTGCATGTCGTGGTTGGAGACTCGCTTTGAGATGGTTAGTGGCCTCCGATATTAGCTCATATCACCTCCACATGGTTCATGCTTGTCGATCCCCCATAGCATTGCGACCCATAAAGCGGTCGTATTCATCCATTGTGCTCCAGAAAGTAGTGGACTCCATGTTTAACCAATATGTGGGACAGAAATTTTCACTGCTTCTAACGTTACACTATTCTTGTCATATTCACACTGATTTTAAGGGTGCGGTTTGAAAAATTGCCCGCACACTTACCACAACTGACTCTAAATATCACTTGTGTGATATGCTCACACAAATACTGAACACGTGGTCACAGTTTAGATTACAAAAATTGTTATGGCTTAAGTCTGCGATTAAATGAATATTCGTTGCACTTGATAACAATATTACACAGTTATTAGAAATCACTTCTGTTCAATTACACACAAAATGTACTTTGACAACGTGCGTGAACACTCCGCCATGCGGTTGACAGTCACGTTTTCTCAATTATACAGTTCGGACGAAAAATAAATCCAATATGGTTTTAATGCGTTTATAACTGAAATTTTAGTAGTTTCCACTGCAATCAATGCGGGGAATTATTCGACCATAGTCGAATTCCGATGTAGCACTTTGAAAATAATCACTTGCACAAAGCACGCGTCCATCTTCTCAAGACGCAAGACTAGGAGTCTGTGTCCAGTCGGAGGGACTGGCATCGGGTCTCGTGTGCCGCGCAAAATCCATATTTCGCCTTTCTGCGATGTAGTAAATATTTTTAATATCACCATAATTTCACATTTAATTTATAATAATTTTCAGGTGTCCAAAACATGTATGAATTTTCCATCATAGAATTTTGCTCAATTATTATTTACCGCTCAGTTCAAAGAGTCTGCTTCCAGTAGGGTGCATTCAGTGTTGTTTCAGTGATACTGCGCCTTCTTAAGATCATTTCGGAGTACAATTACCAAACTGAATATGCGCTATCGGACGCATACACCTCCACGTCAACCAAATACAAATTGTGGAAACCAATTTTTATTTTCAGCCAAGTCAATCCCTATGATAAAATTTTAAATTTGCTGCGTTGAAAATTCCAATTCTTTCACCAGTTTCACACACGTTTTAATCCCAAAGAAAAACTTAATCACTGCTAGCCACGACCCCATTACCATATTCACAAGAAATTGTATTTACAATGCGTCGTCCGTCGTTCGTCGATCGTATCCAATAATTTATTCATCCTCGAAGAGACCTAAACCTTAGTCATCTTCTTCTTGGATTGCTTCATCGTAGCGTCGTTAATTCTCCCTCTTCGCTCGATCCATTCTCTCAGTTATTCTGTGAAATTCTATATCACTCATGTGACTGTGTCCCCTAGCAGGTTCAACCATAATATTATGAACATCTGCCGCGGTGGTAGTTTCATTGTTCCAGCGACGTTGATCCTTCCCTCCTCGCCTTCTCGCTAATTCTTCGTCTTCTTTCGGGTTTCTTAATTCGCGAATGTATTGGCGACTTTCCTCTGCTCTTTCACGCCAATCATTGTCATTCTGATATCGCGGATCGTTCTCCCGACGATATCCTCCGATGTACCTGTAGTCTCTCCTAATATTGCCGGTAGCTTGATTATGATGGTTATCAAGTGGTTGTCCTCTATATTTAAGGTTATAATTGTTATTATTGGTAAAAAAAAACGGCAATTGCCTGTGTAATTGTTTACACTGTCTTGATATGTATTTTGATTGTACTTTTTATTTATAATATCATGCTGTCGATTTCTCCCTTACGGCGTGTTTTCTCGCCTCTGATATACACGAAAGTCTCTTCTACTCTCTGGTCCTTCCTGATTTCAGTGGTAACCTATCCGTTGCTCTTCAATAGGTTTTGGTGTCTGCACCATCATGTCGAATGAAGTGACATTTACATCACGTGTCTCAGCACGATGTCGAGATGTAGGAGCAAATTGTTCGTGGCTACTGTCCAGCCTCCTCAAGATGTCATCACATTGTAAAAACATATTAGCCCCAGATGCAATCAGCAATCTCCGTACTTCCACGGGATACTGTCGTCTGATAATCTGCACCAATTCTAGCTCAGATAGGTGGTTGTAGGCATTGTAGTTTCGTAAAATGCGTAACCATTGACCATTATGGCAATGGTAACATTTAATAACCGTGTTGACTGATAGCATTATCTTATTAAAACCGCCTAGTCAAACACTAAAGAAACGTTTAATTACATTATTAATCGTACATGTTTCGGTATTTCATTGATACCTTTCTCAGCGTGATTGATATTAAATCTTAAAGCCAACAATAAATAGATATCCTTACAAAAATTGTTTTAAATCAAAAAATTGAAAAACTTGAAAATAATTAAATGCCATGCTTAAGAAATTGTAGTGAAATGATGCTATTAAAATAAACTGCCTATGTCATACTCCAATAATTTTGATCAAAAACTGTAGTGACAGAAGATGTCGCTGTCAGAAGAATGAAGAATCGCAAAGGATGTAGGTCAAATTGTCGCCTCAAACGGAACAAAAAACGGTCCTCCAAACTAAAATTTCAGTCGATTCCCAACTTAATGGTTGTTGTTTGAGTCTTCAGTCTTTTGACTGGTTTAATTCAGCTCTCCATGCCTCCCTGTCCAGAGCTAATCGTTTCATCTCTACATAGATATCACACCCTACATCCGAGGCAATCTGTATAGCATATTCTAACCTAGGTCTACCCCTACAGTTCATGTCCTCGACCCTTCCTTCCATAACTAAGCTTGCTATTCCTAGTTGTCTTAGTATGTGTCCTACCAATCTATCTTCCATGGTGGCTTAACGCTCGGAGCATCAGTCCAGAAATTTTTTCATATAGAAGGTGTCAAATAAGTATTACTACGGTCTTGTGAGGTGCTATTGGATCACTGAAGTGAAGGTGATCTGTGAAAATGTTAGTGAAGTGAGCGTGAGTGTAGTACGATATTTATAGTCATATTGGAATTTGTAAATCGTCACTTTGAGGTTAGTCATGGCGGGAAACAAAGACAAAAGAAACGCAACTCGCTCTTCAAATGTCAGTGTACAAGGAAAGATTACAGCCAAGCGCGCAGCTAGCTCGTCAGCTGTTTCCGGTGAGGTCTCATCCCCTCAACAGGGAATTAGCAGCCAGCGCTCTCCCTTAGCGACCAACGGTACTACACACAGCCCCTCTGACAAAGCAGCTAATGACATCTTATCACATGATAACATCGGACACTTGGTGCAAGGTATCGTAAAGAACTTATTTCAAAACAATGACTTCCTTCAGCCCCTTGTGACAGTTCTCGCTCAAAAGGTATGCGAGGAACTAAGGGAATCACTGGCTTTCAGCAATGAGCTGATTGCAGAATTAAAACATGAACTCAAAGCTCGCGAAAATGAAATTCTTGAACTGAAGTCCTCACTTCACAACAAAATTGAGGAAACAGAACAATATTTAAGGAGGAACAATCTAAGAATCTTTGGTGTGCCTGAAGAGAGAAGTGAAAGTACAGACCAATTAGTGCTCAATGTTGCTGCAAAGCTTAACGTCCCGTTGACCGTGGATGACATTGACCGTTCGCATAGGGTTGGAGCCCCGGGGGGTGGAAAGCCTAGAGCTATCCTGTGCAAGTTTGTTTCGTATGGGAAACGGTCGGCGATTTTTCGCGCAAAGAGGGCGTTGCGTGGAACCAAGGTGACAATTCGAGAGGATCTCACCTCCACCAGACACCATCTACTGAAGCAAGCGGTCTCCATCTTCACGGAGAAGCAAGTGTGGACGTCAGATGGTACGTTAATTGTACTGCGAGGTGACATCAAACACCGTGTGAGAAACGCAGCCGAGCTTAAAAAGCTCACCCCCTGCTAAGTTCCAGGTACAATGAAGATAACTAGCGTACTCATATTACTCACTCTTTTTCCTCCTTTTAGTTTTTAAAATTTTATTTTTAATTTACTTCACATATTTAAATAATTATGCAACATTTCTTTTTAGGACCATCTTTTAATATTTAATATTTCTGGAAACTCTATGTCTGTAGTTAGTAGGCATACAGCTGAATTCCACTCCCCTCCTTCCAGACATACTTTCCGCTATCAGCCTGAAAAACACCAACTGCCTAAAAATTGCTCATATCAATGCTCAATCATTAGTTGACTCCTCTCACTATTCTGAATTTTGTCACGTCTTTGGTGGTTCGTCTTTTGACATAATTGCAGTAAGTGAGTCCTTTTGCAAGCCCTCAATTCCAGATGCTGCTGTCTCTCTCACTGGCTATAAAGTCATTAGAAATGACAGATTAACCGTCGGTGGAGGTGGTGTTGCAGTTTACCTTAGGGATAACATAAAGTATAGCGTGCTAAGTCAGTCTCCTGGTGAATATAACAAGAGGCCTGAATACATTATACTTGACATCTCTCTTACCGAAACTAAAATTCTCTTCGCTTGTGTGTATCGTCCACCGAAAGCTGGCTACCTAGATATTTTTCTGAATGACATGTACAGGTTCATTCTTGATTATAAATATGTTTTTATTGTTGGGGACGTTAATGCTCGGTTTGGTAGTGGAACTTTTGAAACTGAACAGGTATGTGATGTGCTCTGTTCCTGTAATGTTGAATGTTTACCATTCGATACTACATTTCACACAGCTACTTGTGACAGCTCTCTCGATATTATCTCTTCAAACTGTAATGACCTCGTTGTTGACTATGGACAAGAACCAGCTGCTGGATTCTCAGCCCATGATCTTCTGTACGCAGTGTTTTCTCTATCTACCCCGAAACTTCGACCAAAATCAATCTTTGTACGTGACTTCAGTAAATTTAATTTAAATGATTTTAAAACGGATGCAGAATTACTCCCTTGGCAGAATTTCTACCAATCCACTGACATAGATGAGAAAGTGACTCTATTTAATGATTGTGTAAATGAACTATATGATATGCATGCACCGCAAAAGAAAGTGGATATAAAACATAACTCTGCTCCGTGGATCAGTAAAGAAATCAAAACGCTTTTAAAGAAACGTGATAAAGCACGTAGAACATTTATTAAATCTAAACTTACCATTGACTATGAAGAGTACAGAATTCTGCGTAATAAGACAAAACAAACAATCAGGAACACAAAAGTGAAATATATGTACAACCTCTTCAGTGACTGTAAAACCACCTCCGCCAGATGGCGTGCTGCAAAATCATTGGGAGTTGGTGCCAGTTCAGTCACTGATGTTGAGATGCCTGTCTCTGCATCACAATTAAATGAACATTACTCAAATGTTGCCTCAATTGGTGATGTATTAAGAGTATCAGAGACCGTCACGAAATACACATCCATCCCTCCCCCTGCCCATGAAAAATTTTTCTTTATGTATGTTTACCCACACCAGATTGTGAAAGCCATCAAATCAATTCGTACAAAAGCAAGAGGCCCTGATAGCATCCCAATTTCTCTTATTTCTAACTGTCTTGAAGTATTTCTACCCCCAATTATCCATCTATTTAATTTCTCTCTACAAAGTGGAGTATACCCGTCTCTTTGGAAGTGTGCTAACATACGTCCAGTGCCAAAAAATAAAAACCCCACTAGCTGTAGTGACTTTAGACCAATAAATATCCTTTGTGCCCTTAGTAAAGCGCTTGAGAAAATAGTTCATGAACAAGTATGTGAATACTTAACTAATTTTAATATCTTCAATCCTTACCAATCTGGGTTTAAAAAGGGTCATAGTACCACCACTGCATTGTTAAAGGTCAGCGATGATATACGCTCAGCTATGGACAAGCGTCAGCTTACAATCCTATGTCTTTTCGATTTCAGTAAGGCTTTTGACTGTGTGCACCACAATATACTTCTTGCAAAGCTGAAATCTTTTGGCTTCTCTCAGAGTGCTCTTTCCTGGTTCAAATCCTACCTTTCCATGCGTACGCAGAGAGTGGTCCTCGCGGATGGCTCCTCCTCAGACTGGAAATCGGTAGAAAGTGGAGTACCTCAGGGATCTGTCTTAGGTCCACTATGCTTCTCGCTATATATAAACGATGTTTCTAATGAATTCCGAAATAGTTCTGTTCATATATACGCTGATGACCTCCAAGCCTATTTTCACCTCACGCCTAACACTGCATGTGATCGTATAAATCTGTTTAATGAAGACATTGACAGGCTTTGTGAATGGGCCCAAAATCATAATCTTAACTTGAACATATCTAAAACACAACTTATATCCATTGGATACACAAAACTTCTGAATTCAGTAGATTTTCATTCACTACCACCCATCAAGATACTAGATAATAATATTAAATATAGAAACACTGTCAATAATCTCGGAGTGATATTTGATAGAACACTGTCGTGGGCAAAGAATACGTCTAATGTGGTAAGGAAGGTTGTATCAACTATGCATCTCCTGAAAAGAACTGTTTCTTACACCCCACCTAACATAGTAAGCTCTTCGTCCAAACTCTCATCTTTCCAATCATTGATTATGGCTCTGCAGTATACAATGATTTACCAGAAACACAGAACATCAAATTACAAAGAGTCCAGAATGCATGTGTTCGGTACATTCTGGATGTAAGGCGAGATGAACATATCACACCTTACTACGTGCAGCTGAAATGGCTGAAACTCCACGAGTGCAGGCAGTTATCAGTTGCCATTCTGACACATAAAATATTACATACCAAGACCCCGTTATATCTCTACAATGCCTTTACACCAATGCATTCTGTTCATAATCGAGAAAATAGATACACAAAATTAACACTCCAGATTCCTATACACCGAACCATGAAGTTCAATAAATCTTTTGTTTGCACCGCCTCACGCCTCTTCAACACCTTCGATTTATATAAGTTCGTCAACATTGCAAGCACTGCAGCTTTCAAAAGACATCTTTCATCCCGCTTCTTGGAGCAGTATACCTCTCACATTTGATTACTGTATTATGTTAAAATACTTTTTTAAAGTTCAATTATAACACAAGGACAATAGCTGACAACCTGTCTACTTCAATAGCTCTTCTTGTACAGTATATGGTGTTTGTTTTTCGGGCTGATAGTCTGTATGCACTCTCACTCTTTTGTATGTAATTTTTCCATTATCATTAGTAATATTATTATTATTGTATTGTTACTATATTTTTGTTACTATAATTGTTAGACTATGATTATTTATATTGTAATGTAGGTGAAATGTTTTATTTGTATAAGCCCTAACTTTATTTTATGTAGGGCGCTACTGTAAAGGAGCTCTTAAGCTCTAAGTGTAGCAGTGAAAATAAAATAAAATCTTCTCTTCATTAGCATTCGCCAGAAACATCTCTCCTCTCCCACTCGTCTTAATACCTCTTCGTTTGTAACCCTATCTACCCATCTGATCTTCATCATTCTCCTGTAACACCACATTTCAATCGCTTCAATTCTCCTCTTTTCTGCTGCACCAATAGTCTAAATTTCACTTCCATAGAGTGTGACGCTCCAGACAAAGGTTTTCAAAAATGTCTTCCTAATACCTAAATCTATATTCGATGTCAACAGGTTCCTTTTCTGTAGAAATGCTTTCCTTGCCTGAGCCAACCTATTTTTTATATCCTCTTTGCTTCGTCCATCACTGGATATTTTGCTTCCTAAGTAACAGAAGACTCCTACTTCCTTTAGTTTATCCCCTACCAATTTGATTTCCATAGAGGTTTCTAATTTATTGCGGCTGCATTCCAATATTTTTGTTTTACATTTATTAATTTTCATCATGAATACTTTCCTCATGACGGAGTCCATACCATTCAAAAACTCATTCAAATCCTGAGGCGTGTCGGCCAAGATGACGATGTTATCAGCAAATCTCAGAGTTGAAATTATTTCTCCTTGAACCTTCACTCCGACTTTAAATTTCTCTCTAATTTCCTTCATTGCTTGTTCAATGTAAAGATTGAAAAGTATGGGTGATAAGTTGCAGCCTTGCCTCACACCTTTATGAATAACAGCTTCTCTCTCATGTCCATCAGCTCGAATGACTGCTGTATGGTTTCTGTGTATAGATTGTAGATCACCCTCCTATCCCTGTACTTTATTCCAATCAATTTCAAAATGTCAAACAATTTAGTCCAATCAACGTTATCAAAGGCCTTTTCTAAGTCTACAAATGCCATGAACGTTCTCTTATTTTTCCTTATTCTACCTTCCAAAATCCGCCTAAGACTTAGTACAGCTTCCCTTGTTCCTACATTTCTCCTGAAACCAAACTGATCTTCACCCAACTCCGATTCTACCTGGCTTTCCATCCTCTTGTAAATTACTCTAGACAGGATCTTTGAAGCATGAGTAATCAAGCTGATTGTACGGTAATCCTCACATCTGTCAGCTCCTACTTTCTTCGGTATAGGGATGAAAACATTCTTCTTGAAATCAGAGGGTATCTCACCTGTCTCATAAATCCTACACACCAAGTGAAATAATCTGATCATACCTTCATCTCCTATGCAGCGTAGCAATTCAATGGGTATATCATCTACACCTGGTGCTTTGTTCCTGCTTAAGTCTTCCAATGCTCTGTCAATAATTATGATCTCAATATTAAATCTCCTTTTGCTTCCTCATCAATTTCCTCCTCCCTTTCCATTACATGATTCTCAATCTCCTTTTCCCTTATACAAACTCTCTATGTAAGCTTTCCTTCTTTCAACCTTTTCTTCCCTATCTGTTAGAGGCTTTCCATTTGTGTCCTTAATATGACAGCACTTAGTCTTCTTTTCCCCAAATGTATTCTTAATCCTTCCATAAGCTGTGTCTACTTTCCCTAATTTCAGACAATTTTCTATACCTGCACATTTCTCTTTCAATCGTTCTTCTTTCGCTACCTTGCATTTCTTTTTAGACTAATTTCTCAGACGTCTGTATTCTGCTTTCCCCTTTTCATCTCTTACATGGTTGTGTTTCCGCCTTTCATCCATCAATTCTAGTATATCCTGAGTGATCCACGGTTTTCTGCCTATTCTTTCTCTCCTACCAATGTTTTCTTCTGCTGATTTTGTTATTTCATTCTTCTAAAGTGTCCATTCGTCTGCAATGGAAGTTTGTTTAGGGTTTTTCATTAGTCCTTCCTTTATACTCTTCTTGAATCTTTCGTTTACATCCTTCTCTTTCAGTCTGTCTATTCCTCACATTTTTTGCTTTTGACATTTCTTCAGTTTCTTCAACTTTAATCTGCATTTCATAACAACCAGATTGTGGTCAGAGTTTATGTCAGCACCGGGATATGTTTTACAATCCAAAATCTGGTTCCGAAACCTCTGCTTGACCATAATGAAGTTGATTTGGTAACGCCCTGTATCTCCTGGTCTCATCCATGTGTATATTCTTTTATTGTGGTTATCGAATAAGGTGTTAGCTATGACCAACTCATGCTCGGTGCAGAATTCTATCATCCTGCTTCCTCGATCATTCCATTCACCTAATTCGAAATCTCCTACTATCTTCCCTTCTCTCCCTTTTCCTAACTCAGCATTCCAATCTCCCATTACTATAACATTTTCATCACCCTTGACATACCTAAGAATTTCATCCATTTCTTCGTAGACCTTTTCAACATCTTCGTCATCAGCTTGACTGGCAGTCATATAGACTTGTACCACTGTGGTGCACATAGGTTTTGTATTGATTTTTGCTACAATAATCCGATCACTATATTGCTCATAATATTCCACCCGCTGTCCAAGTTTCCTACTCAATATGAGACCAACCCATGCTTGGCCATTGTTTGATTTAGTGCTAATGACCCTATAGTCTACTGACCAAAAATTCCTGTTCTTCCTGCCAGCGCATTTCACTAATCCCAACCAAATCCAACCTCAACCTATCCATTTCCCTTTCCAAGTTTTCTAACCTTCCACTTCTTAGCAGACTTCTAACATTCCACGCTCCGATCCATAGAATATCAGATTTCCTCTTTGTCACTTCTGTAATGTAAACCCCCTCTCGAGTAGTCCCCACCCGGAGATCCGAACGGGGGACTAGATTATCTCCGAATTGGAATTTCACAATGGAGGAGGCCATCATCACATGTAATTATGCATAGCGAGGTGCATATCCTCGGGAAGAGCGTTACGGCTGTAGTTTCCCGTTGCTTTCAGCCGTGCAGCAGATCGCAATGTAGCCATTAGTTGGCTTTTATTATCAATATCTTAGCCGTCTATAAGACAAGTAAAGAATTGATTTATTCTGAAAGGCTGCTACTCCCTTTCAGAATAAGTAGTAGAGCATCTTCTACTACCAATTAAATACCAAAATTCTACTAACGAAAAAGAACTAAAGTTCTACCAACAACAAAATACTACCACTACCACTACCACTACCAGGCACACTCACATGCATCCTCACACATCACAGTCTAATCAAACAAAAAGAACTAAAGTTCTACCAACAACAAAATACTACCACTACCACTACCACTACCAGGCACACTCACATGCATCCTCACACATCACAGTCTAATCAAACAATGAACTATATCTAATAAACAATGCGGCTGCCACCAGACACATTCACACACCACAGTCTATTGGAACAATGAACTATATCTAATAAACAAACTACTCTAACTACATACATATTACTAAAACTAACTACATACAAAGAGTATATCTGTCGAGAATTAACAAGGAGGTTTGGTTCAAAATACGTACAGAATGCAATGTAGAGTCGAAATACTTACAAAAGGCAACTGAAATTCAAAATACATACAAAATACAAATGAGATTGAAAATATGCGCAGATAGATGTGTGCGTTAATAATGTACCATACCTTTGTGTTATAGGTGTTGTGCAGAGCAAGTACATCTATATTCCTTATTGATCTCATGCACTCTGAGCTGAAAAAGACCTCAAAGTCAGGTCGAAACATGTACTTTATATCTGTGTGAGTATTGATTGGCGAATCATTTAAACTTTTAATTAAAGGATTTACTTACTCTAGCCGGAAAAGAAACGAGATATTATTATAAACTAACACGCTATGAACAAAATGTATGTAGAATACAACCTGAATTGACCATTTAACTACCTATACAATCCCATATTCTCTCTAAACAAGCAACTTTGGAGGCCAATCATCACTTTCAGTATTTTAACAAAACATCACATAGACTATAACTAACAAGTATTGACGAGTTGAACTATCTCCACTAATACCGCAACTAAATAAGTGTACTTATTTTAAACATTTTTACCCATACTTCCAGACATAAATATTTTGTAGCCTAAGTGTAATGAATCTGATCATGATCGCTTGACGATCGAAACTGGTCATCCAAGTATATTTAATAATTTCATGTAATTTTTTTCAGGATTAGGGAATCACCCATCTCATTTGGGTACAATCCTGTTGACCGACTGAAAAGTATCAAACTTTCGTACAAAATTGGGTACTTAAGCACCCCAATTTTTACTTAATAAGCGTGTTTCGAAAAAGTAAAATATCACCATAATTTTTTAATACGTGAAAAATCGAATCCATTCGAAATTCATACATTTTTTGTATAAGAGCCAAATCTGATCTCAGTAAAATTTTCTAATAGCTCCAGTCATTGATCAAAGGTGTGGGAAAAATGGAATTTTTAGAGGAAAGAAATTCATACAACCCTCAATAGGCACAGAATCAAAAATCGTTTAAAATATTCAACCTCTAAAAATTACCTAAACGTTTTGTCTGAATGTATTTTTGATATGACTCATGCTTGAGCCAAGGGATGACCAAAATGAATTCGGAATTATGAGAAGACTAGCAGTATTGCCCGGCTTCGCCCGGTGGATTCATTTGTATTATGTAAGATAATGAATACTACAACAGAACTGGAGCGCTCAAGGATAAGGATCGGAAAGCACCAACGCTTATTGCAGCTGATAATCTCAGTATACTTCACCAACACCCTTATACAGAGGCATACTATTGTCATGGTGATATCTGTTTTAAGGGGACTAAGAAATATTTTTGCACTAATTACTCCCCGTGGCTGCAATTCTGCACCAGAACACTGGTTAGAGCGACGTAATGCAGCCCGCATTACCATGCACTAATAGAATTGGGTATTACTGAAGCTGTCCGGGAGCGCTTTTACTTCCGACTTCCTGAACAAAAATCAATATTTAAGCTTACTTGAGAGGTGTAGCCTAATGCTACTTGGCCTAAACTATTCCTCTTGAATCTGGCTATCATATACAAAAATAACTTTTCGAATCCGACTGGTAGTTCCAGAAATTAGCGCGTTTGAACACACAAACAAACTCTTCAGCTTTATTATATTAGTATAGATGGGGTTTCTCGTTCGCTAAATATGTGGAACGTTTGTAGGTATACAACAATTGGCAAAATTATTACAATCGAAATATTTTTCTTTGCTCGGTGAAATCTACCTCCGCCTTCCAGCGGCAAATTTATGAAATTCGAAATAATCTTCTTTGCTCGGTGAAATCTTCCTCCGTCTTCCAGCCGCAAATTTATTAAATGCGAAATATTCTTCTTCGTCCGGTGAAATCTACCTCCGTCTTTCAGCGGCAAATTTATTAAATGCGAAATATTCTTCTTCGTCCGGTGAAATCTACCTCCGTCTTCCAGCGGCAAATTTATGAAATTCGAAATAATCTTCTTTGCTCGGTGAAATCTTCCTCCGTCTTCCAGCCGCAAATTTATTAAATGCGAAATATTCTTCTTTGCCCGGTGAAATCTACCTCCGTCTTCCAGCCGAAAATTTATTAAATTCGAAATATTCTTCTTTGCCCGGTGAAATCTACCTCCCTCTTCCGGCGGCAAATTTATTAAATGCGAAATATTCTTCTTTGCCCGGTGAGATCTAGCCTACTTCCTCCCTTCCAGCGGCAAATTTATTAAATGCGAAATATTCTTCTTTGCTCGGTGAAATCTACCTCCGTCTTCCAGCGGCAAATTTACTAAATTCGAAATATTCTTCTTTGCCCGGTGAAATCTACCTCCGTCTTCCAGCGGCAAATTCATGAAATTCAAAATATTCTTCTTTGTCCGGTGAAATTTACCACCGTCTTTCAGCCGCAAATTTATTAAATTCGAAATATTCTTCTTTGCCCGGTGAAATCTACCTCCGTCTTCCAGCGGCAAATTTATTAAATGCGAAATATTCTTCTTTACCCGGTGAAATCTACCGCCGTCTTCCAGCGGCAAATTTATTAATTCGAAATATTCTTCTTTGTCCGGTAAAATCTACCTCCGTCTTTCAGCCGCAAATTTATGAAATTCGAAATATTCTTCTTTGTCCGGTGAAATCTACCTCCGTCTTTCAGCGGCAAATTTATGAAATTCGAAATATTCTTCTTTGCCCGGTGAAATCTACCTCCGTCCTCCAGCGGCAAATTTATTAATTCAAAATATTCTGTCGCACATGGCTGCACTTAATGGCCCACTCTGTTATTTTAGTTGCTTAATGGGTAACGCAATGTGCAGGTTATTTACCAAACACAGCAATCAGGTATATTATCCAGACTTTTATAACACTGATGCCATGATGGACAGAACGTGGTCTAACGAGAATCAAGATCAAAGACACATTATAACGAGACTCGCCATTCACGGATTCCATCATAAGATATGCTCCAACAGATCCTTCCCTAGTCCAAATGACAATTGTAACTGTATTTTATGCAATAAAAGGTGTACCAGATATCATATTACGAAGTGCCGTAAAAGATTAAAATCATTAAGTGATTATAGCAAAAATTAATACCCATTCGGGCGATCTTTTTTCCTTTATTTTGTTTTCAGTTAGGATGTATAGTTTTTTGTTTCAATAAAGGAAATCTTTATAGTAATATAGTAAGGGGGTTGTGGTGCAGCTAGACCATAGCCTACTTTCTCGCGAACTTTGCCGATATCTCGCGAACGCATGGTCGGATTTTGATGTGTGACGTGTCAAATGGCTCGTCTAGAAGCCCCCTTTATTTTGTTAATAGGTTGATGTTTTGAGAATGAGGGAAACAGAATTTTCGGGCTAAACCCATGATTTTAGACTTTTTGTTATATCTCGCAAACCAATAAGGCTAGAGAAGTGTACGAGGTGTCTGTTGGCAGTAGCTGCGGTCTCGAACTGCCTCAGGTTCGTGGACCATAGGGCTTTCCCGTCATACGTGGGTGGCTTCATATGGACGCTCCTAACATTAGCTCCGGTAGTTGGTATAATTTCGTTGGTACCTGTTTCCATGGTCATCAGGAGTGAAACAAATTTTCTTCGGTGGCGATAACTCTTAACTGGACATCCTTTTCAACTTTCATAGTTCCTCCCTGAAAGCCTTAGAATTTTCGTGAATTCTTCCTTCTAACTTGTTTTCCAACAACTGGTGAATCTCCACTATCGTTCCTTCGAGTAACCTTGAAGTTTCAGTTTGGTTTCTTGAAATCTCACTTATCTCTTCTTCTAGCAGTCTGGAATTTTCAGCATGGTTCTTCATCATCTCGGCAAGCTCCTTCATGCTTATGGCTCTTACGAACAGGGGGCCTGCGGATCCTTACATGCAGCCTCCAAGGCCGAGCGAAGTCGCATCTGCAAAACGGCCTTGTTTCCAGTAGCGTCTAGATCGCGTTCTTCCAGCTCCTGTTTCAGTTCTATAACGTTCATTTCACTTAATTTTACTCTCACAGTGGTCTTAATACCAAGAACGTACCCAGTTACAAGCTTCAAAATTAAAAGTCACATTCACGGCCAATTTCTATCCCGCTTCTGACGCCAATTGTTACGTTCCGTGGATAAAATTATAAATTAACTTTATCTCTCCCTAATTCTGATATTTATTCACCACAACTTCAAATACAATCGCTTCATTCCTGTCTTCACAGAGTCTCTACAATCACAAAAACCACAGCCGATACGCCCCGTCTCATCCCATCTTTTTCCTCTGCCTTGGCAATCTCGTCTTTGGCGATTTAATAAAGAGTGTACACACCCCACCGCATAAAGCGCCGCTTAATGCATGTGTAGACACGTAGAAATACCAATAAACAGTTTCCTCATCCCACCTCATAAAGCACCGCTTAATGCCTGTATAGACACGTAGCAATACCAATAAAGAGTTTCCTCTCCCCACCGCATAAAGCACCGCTTAATGCCAGTATAGACACGTAGCAATACCAATAAACAGTATCCTCACCCCACCGCATAAAGTGCCGCTTAATGCCAGTACAGACACGCAGCAATACCAGTAAACAGTTTCCTCACCCCACCGCATAAAGCGCTGCTTAATGCCAGTATAGACACGTAGCAATACCAATAAATAGTTTCCTCACCCCACCGCATAAAGCGCTGCTTAATGCCAGTGTAGACACGCAGCAATACCAATAAATAGTTTCCAAACCCCACCGCATAAAGCGCTGTTTAATGCCAGTGTAGACACGTAGCAATACCAATAAATAGTTTCCTCACCCCACCGCATAAAGCGCTGCTTAATGCCAGTATAGACACGTAGCAATACCAATAAATAGTTTCCTCTCCCCACCGGATAAAGCGCTGCTTAATGCCTGTATAGACACGTAGCAATACCAATAAACAGTTTCCTTTCCCCACCGTATAAAGCGCCGCTTAATGCCAGTATAGACACGTAGCAATACCAATAAACAGTTTCCTCACTCCACTGCATAACGCGCTGCTTAATGCCAGTATAGACACGTAGCAATACCAATAAACAGGTTCCTCACCCCACCGCATAAAGTGCCGCTTAATGCCTGTATAGACACGTAGCAATACCAATAAACAGTTTCCTCACCCCACCGCATAAAGCGCCGCTTAATGCCTGTATAGACACGTAGGAATACCAATAAACAGTTTCCTCACCACACTGCATAAAGCGCTGCTTAATGCCTGTATAGACACGTAGCAACCCCAATAAACAGATTCCACACCCCACCGCATAAAGCGCCGCTTAATGCCTGTATAGACACGTAGGAATACCAATAAACAGTTTCCTCACCACACTGCATAAAGCGCCGCTTAATGCCTGTATAGACACGTAGGAATACCAATAAACAGTTTCCTCACCCCACCGCGTAAAGCGCCGCTTAATGCCAGTATAGACACGTGGCAATACCAATAAACAGTTTCCTCACCCCACCGCATAAAGCGCTGCTTAATGCCTGTATAGACACTTAGCAATACCAATAAACAGTTTCCTCACCACACTGCATAAAGCGCCGCTTAATGCCTGTATAGACACGTAGGAATACCAATAAACAGTTTCCTCACACCACCGCATAAAGCGCCGCTTAATGCCAGTATAGACACGTGGCAATACCAATAAACAGTTTCCTCACCCCACCGCATAAAGCGCTGCTTAATGCCTGTATAGACACGTAGCAATACCAATAAACAGTTTCCTCACCCCACCGCATAAAGCGCCGCTTAATGCCTGTATAGACACGTAGCAATACCAATAAACAGTTTCCTCACCCCACCTCATAAAGCGCCGCTTAATGCCTGTATAAACACGTAGCAATACCAATAAACAGTTTCCTCTCCCCACCTCATAAAGCGCCGCTTAATGCCTGTATAGACACGTAGCAATACCAATAAACAGTTTCCTCACCCCACCTCATAAAGCGCCGCTTAATGCGAGTATAGACACGTAGCAATACCAATAAACAGTTTCCTCACCACACCGCATAAAGCGCCGCTTAATGCCTGTATAGACACGTAGCAATACCAATAAACAGTTTCCTCACACCACCGCATAAAGCGCTGCTTAATGCCTGTATAGACACGTAGCAATACCAATAAACAGTTTCCTCACCCCACCGCATAAAGCGCTGCTTAATGCCAGTGTAGACACGTAGCAATACCAATAAATAGTTTCCTCACCCCACCGCATAAAGCGCTGCTTAATGCCAGTATAGACACGTAGCAATACCAATAAATAGTTTCCTCACCCCACCGCATAAAGCGCTGCTTAATGCCAGTGTAGACACGCAGCAATACCAATAAATAGTTTCCAAACCCCACCGCATAAAGCGCTGCTTAATGCCAGTGTAGACACGTAGCAATACCAATAAATAGTTTCCTCACCCCACCGCATAAAGCGCTGCTTAATGCCAGTATAGACACGTAGCAATACCAATAAATAGTTTCCTCTCCCCACCGGATAAAGCGCTGCTTAATGCCTGTATAGACACGTAGCAATACCAATAAACAGTTTCCTCTCCCCACCGTATAAAGCGCCGCTTAATGCCAGTATAGACACGTAGCAATACCAATAAACAGTTTCCTCACTCGACTGCATAACGCGCTGCTTAATGCCAGTATAGACACGTAGCAATACCAATAAACAGGTTCCTCACCCCACCGCATAAAGTGCCGCTTAATGCCTGTATAGACACGTAGCAATACCAATAAACAGTTTCCTCACCCCACCGCATAAAGCGCCGCTTAATGCCTGTATAGACACGTAGGAATACCAATAAACAGTTTCCTCACCACACTGCATAAAGCGCTGCTTAATGCCTGTATAGACACGTAGCAACCCCAATAAACAGATTCCTCACCCCACCGCATAAAGCGCCGCTTAATGCCTGTATAGACACGTAGGAATACCAATAAACAGTTTCCTCACCACACTGCATAAAGCGCCGCTTAATGCCTGTATAGACACGTAGGAATACCAATAAACAGTTTCCTCACCCCACCGCGTAAAGCGCCGCTTAATGCCAGTATAGACACGTGGCAATACCAATAAAGAGTTTCCTCACCCCACCGCATAAAGCGCTGCTTAATGCCCGTATAGACACTTAGCAATACCAATAAACAGTTTCCTCACCACACTGCATAATGCGCCGCTTAATGCCTGTATAGACACGTAGGAATACCAATAAACAGTTTCCTCACACCACCGCATAAATTGCCGCTTAATGCCAGTATAGACACGTGGCAATACCAATAAACAGTTTCCTCACCCCACCGCATAAAGCGCTGCTTAATGCCTGTATAGACACGTAGCAATACCAATAAACAGTTTCCTCACCCCACCGCATAAAGCGCCGCTTAATGCCTGTATAGACACGTAGCAATACCAATAAACAGTTTCCTCACCCCACCTCATAAAGCGCCGCTTAATGCCTGTATAAACACGTAGCAATACCAATAAACAGTTTCCTCTCCCCACCTCATAAAGCGCCGCTAAATGCCTGTATAGACACGTAGCAATACCAATAAACAGTTTCCTCACCCCACCTCATAAAGCGCCGCTTAATGCGAGTATAGACACGTAGCAATACCAATAAACAGTTTCCTCACCACACCGCATAAAGCGCCGCTTAATGCCTGTATAGACACGAAGCAAAACCAATAAACAGTTTCCTCACACCACCGCATAAAGCGCTCGCATAAAGCGCCGCTTAATGCCTGTATAGACACGAAGCAAAACCAATAAACAGTTTCCTCACACCACCGCATAAAGCGCTGCTTAATGCCTGTATAGACACGTAGCAATACCAATAAACAGTTTCCTCACCCCACCGCATAAAGCGATGCTTAATGTTTGTATAGACACGTAGCAATACCAATAAAGAGTTTCCTCACCCCTCCGCATAAAGCGCTGCTTAATGTTTGTATAGACACGTAGCAATACCAATAATCAGTTTCCTCACCCCACCGCATAAAGCGATGCTTAATGTTTGTATAGACACGTAGCAATACCAATAAAGAGTTTCCTCACCTCACCGCATAAAGCGATGCTTAATGTTTGTATAGACACGTAGCAATACCAATAAAGAGTTTCCTCACCCCACCGCATAAAGCGCTGCTTAATGCCTGTATAGACACGTAGCAATACCAATAAACAGTTTCCTCACCCCACCGCATAAAGCGCTGCTTAATGCCTGTATAGACACGTAGCAATACCAATAAACAGTTTCCTCACCCCTCCGCATAAAGCGCTGCTTAATGTTTGTATAGACACGTAGCAATACCAATAATCAGTTTCCTCACCCCACCGCATAAAGCGATGCTTAATGTTTGTATAGACACGTAGCAATACCAATAAAGAGTTTCCTCACCCCACCGCATAAAGCGATGCTTAATGTTTGTATAGACACGTAGCAATACCAATAAAGAGTTTCCTCACCCCACCGCATAAAGCGCTGCGTAATGCCTGTATAGACACGTAGCAATACCAATAAACAGTTTCCTCACCCCACCGCATAAAGCGCTGCTTAATGTTTGTATAGACACGTAGCAATACCAATAAATAGTCTCCTCACACCACCGCATAAAGCGCTGCCTAAAGTTTGTATAGACACGTAGCAATACCATTAAATAGGTTCCTCACCCCACCGCATAAAGCGCTGCTTAATGCCTGTATGGACACGTAGCAATACCAATAAACAGTTTCCTCACCCCACCGCATAAAGCGCTGCTTAATGCCTGTATAGACACGTAGCAATACCAATAAACAGTTTCCTCACCCCTCCGCATAAAGCGCTGCTTAATGTTTGTATAGACACGTAGCAATACCAATAAACAGTTTCCTCACCCCACCGCATAAAGCGCTGCCTATAGTTTGTATAGACACGTAGCAATACCATTAAACAGATTCCTCACCCCACCGCATAAAGCGCTGCTTAATGCCTGTATGGACACGTAGCAATACCAATAACATTTATTTAAATGCGAATTTTCATTTTGAGTTTGATAATATTGATAATTTGATGTTGTAGTTATTATCTTGTTTCATTTTTATTTTGAATCTAATTTCAATTGTAATTATAACATTCAGGTTGGTTGGTTGGTTCCTCAGTTTAGGGGCTGCTACAACGTGGTCATGTAGCCCCGTGTATTTTGGGTGTGTGTAGGATCTGTCTGATAACCTGTGTTGATTGTGATGGCTGTATTAGTGGGTGTTATCTCTTTTTAATTCAAGTAGGGACTGCAGACATTCAATTTTAAAGTAGTTCCTAATTTTGTTACCACCGTCAACGACAACGAGTTCTGAACTTGTTTACTAGATGCCACCGCAGTCGGCTGCTGCTAACGAACGTTGGAACCAAAGATCGTTAGTCAAATCTAACCTATAATTTTACCTCACACAAGTGTAATTAGTTTAGGGTACTTTTACATGCCATAAGTGTTTGACATGGGACCGCGAGCTTACCACGGTGGGTGAGTGGTTATCGTGTCGGATTACTAACCCCAAGTTTGAAGGATCGCTCCTGGCTGTGGTAACTGAATTTTGAAAGGTGGCAAAAATGATGACACGCATGTCATACGATGTTGGCGTGTCAAAGAACCCATTTGAATTCAGTAGGCCGTGTTCATAATGGCAAAATTAATCTCGGGATTATCCGCCAACACTAAGTTCCTCATTTCTCTACTAGAAAGCGCTATAGAGTCAAGGAGCTTAAATATATAACCTCCTTGACTATCATAGTTCTTCAAGGAACAACTCAATTTGACATGAGAGCTGCCCTGTGGTTGCAGATAACAAAGCTTGCTCCCGGCCGCCGAGGCCATACGATATTATTATTATTATGGGACCGCCGGCTTTACTTCCCCTCCGAAGGAAGGCATAATGAGGGATTTTTAACGCTCCTTAAAAATCCACCGACTTATGACGTTCACATAATTCCTCTGTATACTTGTCATTTGTGACTGAACACATAGCGATAATTAGCGACATTAAGGGTTCCACCAGACTCCGCGCCGAGCGTTACCATGTTGCTGATCTTGCTAAACAAGAGAACTGCCCAAGAATCAAACAGAAGAATGGCGGTAGGTATTTTTATAAGTAAAATCATAAAGTGTGATTTGGCATGGAGCTTAATTACCGAAATATTGCTCCGTACACAAGCTGGTAACAGGCCAATTAAAGTGAGGACTGTGCAAGGAACATTGTCTCCGATATCATGCCAATAGTTGTCTGGTACAAAGGAATCGTGCGCTCACTAAATTCAGTTATAAACGGTAAGAGCTAGACTGAAAAATCGATACAAGTGGCCTTGTTCGCTTGCTTAGTGCAGTGAACCCTCCCCCCTCCACCGCCCAAAATATTTGTCAATGTGACATTGTTATTGAATGTTCTTGTGGAAAGGAAAATAAGATTCCTGTTCTTGAATTGCGGTTTATGTACCTTCAAACGAATTACCGTATCGGGAAAATCGGATCCATTGACACAATAGTTACAAAAAAGTTTACGTTGAAAGCTCAGATAAAAGATCGTGAATTAAATCGACTAGTGAGTGTAAGCACTAAAGACAAATCTCAAGTAGCAGATTCTTCGAAAATCCATAGTGACAGTTTTACTGAAGGCGAATGTGAAGATGATGAATTTAAGCCATGTTCATCAAATACAACAACGAAATGGCAAATGAGAGTTCAACTTGGTGCAACGGCGCTAAACAGTGATCGCTTAGGAGTGTCTGATCGGGCAACGGCTCTCATAGCATCAAGTGTTCTGCAAGACTTTGGGATAACTGACCCTTCATCTGGCATTGACAAAAGTAAAATAAGAAGAGGCAAGAGTCTTGTTAGGAAAGCAATGATCAGTGAATTAAAACCTCCTGAGGAAAATTGGGGCCTTTACTTCAATGGTAGAAAATACGATACTTTTTAATAGAAAAAGTGAACAATAAGCAATTTCGCGGAACTATCAAAGAGGAGCACTATTCTCTTGTCCAGGAACCTGGGTCAGTCAATATCGGGCATGTTTCTCCCTCCTCCAGTTCATCAGCAGACATTATCACTTATTTGGATGAAAATTATATTTCTTTGGAAACACTGGAAGTGGTAGGGTGTGAAGGCCCTGTGACTAACACCAGATGGACGAGTGGTGTTATCCAAAGACTCGAACATCATATTGGCCGTCCCCTACAGTGGAGTGTATGTCTCAATCATTTTAATGAGCTGCCTTTATGACACTTATTCCAACATATCGATGGCCAGACTGCAGGGCCCAAATCTTTTTCTGGCCCATTGGGCAACAGCTAAATGGCTGCGAAAATTTGCCTCCAGTTGCTTTTGAACCCATCGAGATTTTTAGCCTATTTTCATTTTATGAAAAAAATAGGCTTATGAGATTACCTTTTATCTGTGTGTGCGTGTGTGTGATGATGTGTGTGTGTCCCCTAATAAATTCTAAACGGCTGGAGCGATTTCAATGAAACTCGGTAGGATCATAGCACCATTCTGGTCGACCCCGACCGTGTCCTTTCAATTTTATTGTCTCTCACCAATCCAACATGGCGGCTGTGCGAAATATTTCACCAGCATTCAGTATCTCCGAAATTATTACCGATATCACCCTGAAATTTTGTACGGTGATAAAGAGAACTACTAGAAGTTTACCTATGAGACTTTCAAAAACCTGGTAACTACAAAACCAACATGGCGGCCAAGCGAAGTTGAGACTTTTTAAATTGACTTTTCTCGCGATTTATCCATCCAAACGTAATGAAACATGGTACAGCAAATGTTTATGCACATTGTAATGCACTGGCGACTAATTTAGTTCATTTGTTTACATAACCTCAAAATGGCGGCTCTGCGAATTATTTCACTGGCATTCAATATCTCAGAAACTATTCATGATATCACCCTGAAACTTTGTACGGTGATAAAGGGCACTGCTATAGGTTTATCTATGTATTTTTCAAAAACCTGTTAAGTACAAAACGAACATGGTGGCCAAGCGAATTTGAAATATTTTAATAGACTTTTCTCGTGATTTAACCATCTGAGCGCAGTGAAATGTGGTAAAGTAAATTATTATACATTTTGTAATGTACTGGAATCTAATTTAGTTCAATTGTTTACATAACCTCAAGATGGCGGCTGTGCGAAATTTTAAAATTAAGATGTTATTTCTTGTGTCGTAATCATGCGATCGAAGTGAAAGTTTCAATAATGAAGCTACGCAATAATTTTTCTTTAAAGGTACATAACTCTATGGCCTATAAATATAGCAAGCGAGCATCCGAAATATTTTGACGGTTCTAAATATCTACGAGTCCCTTAAAGCAATAAAACTTGATTTTTTAATGTTCATAGAGGCTATGAACATTAGTTCACCTATATTATTTTCAGTAATCTGGTGAGCACAAATCCAACATGGCGGCGACGCGAAGTATAAATATTTAAATCGACGTTTCTCGCGATTTAACCATCCGAGTGCAGAGAAACTTTGCACGTTAAATGCTTATACAAATGTTATTCCACTGGCATCTTATTTATATCAATTGTTTTCATAACCACAAGATGGCAGCTGTGCGAAATTTTAAAATCTCGTTTTTACTTCGTGCGATTGAAGTCTGAATACCACACGCACACAATAATCTTCATGTAATAGTACATAATTAAAAATCCATTCTGGCGACTATCTAAAATATTTAGACGGTTCTCAATATCTACGAATCTATCACAATAATCAAACTGAAATGTTGTATGTTGATAGAGGCAATTGACATGAGTAGGATATACGAAAATAGGCTGTATAGTTCTTCACGGAACTACTTGTTACTCCTGACAAAGAAAGGAAACTACTGAGCAACAATATTTGTTAGATATTTCAAAGGCAATAGCTTCAGGGACTTGCTCAGAAGACTTGGCCATTTGAGGATATGTCATGGTTGCGTTGGTGGAGGGGGGATGGTTCACTGCACTAAGCAAGCGACCAACGCCACTTGTATCGATTTTTCAGTCTATCTCTTACCGTTTATAACTGAATTTAGTGAGCGCACAATTCATTTGTACCAGACAACTAAGCATGGAGCAGAAATTTAAAATCATGTAATTTTGTCATTTTTTAACAATTTCAATGATGTTGCGCAAGCAAAAAACATTCAGTAAATGATCTTAATTAATTTCTTATAAGGTGTTCTTGTTATAAACCAGACATATAACACTAGTGTGTCATAGTTTTAATAGAATTAAACAACTGAAAAAATCACGAAAATTTGTGATTTTTACATTTTTACTCAAATTTTAAGTGCGATGCGCTTGCGGAAAATGTTAACTGATTTCAAAAATGTTTACATCATTTTCTTCTTAAAGCAATAGGCAACTTTTCCGACCTAGAGAGTTAAAAAAAGCATTATTTTTTTCGACCCACTCTAATGTTCAAGGAACATTTTCCCTGATATCTTGCCAATATGGGGCAGATGACCTCGTAGTTCCGCTCCTTCCACTACAAGTTATGCATCATCAAACGATGACTGTGCCAGGAGCATTGTCCCTGATATCTTGCCAATATGGGGCAGATGACCTCGTAGTTCCGCCCCTTCCACTACAAGTTATGCATCATCAAGCGATGACTGTGCCAGGAGCATTGTCCCTGATATCATGCCAATATGGGACAGATGACCTCGTAGTTCCGCCCCTTAACACCTCAATAAATAACTATCATGCCAATATGTGTAAAAGAGAAAAATTACATTAACGGAAATGTGCAGTGAATAACTTTAATCATACTCTCTAATTTTCTTGGTGATTAGCTGTAATAATCATTTCATTCTTCAATCATTTTGATAAAATTGGTACCCGATATTGTTTCAAATGACGGATAATTGGATGAGTCTTGAGAATAATGTAGTGGCCAATTGCCTGAGCAGAGAATTAATTTGTGTTCCAGGGCACGAGAACACACGCATATGCGAAGGAGGAGACAAGAGAGAATGCTGTGTAGTTGCTGAAGGTGAGACATTGCTTCTCGGGCTTCCTCTATCCTACACTCAACAATAACACGCCTATTTATGAACAAATTCCATTAGAAAAAATATGTAAAGTGACATCGGACTCCCCTTCACCTGAAGTTCTGGATGTGCCTAAGCGGCACACTGAGTGTTGGGACCTCAGTTTAGGGGCTCCAACAAAGCGGTCATGTAGCCCCGTGTACTTTGAGTATGCGTAGAATATGTCTGATAACCGGCGATAATGTGTGTATCTGTTTTTGATTCAAGTAAGGACTGCAGACGACAATTTTATGTAGTTCGTACTTTTGCTAAAAAATCCTATCGTCCACGCCACCTAGCTGTGAACTTGGCAACTACTAGATGCCATTGCGACCATCTCCCTCCCAATAGTTCATGTACTACCCCACTGTGTCCATGTCCCTCCCAATACCTCATGTACAATCTCACTGTGACCATGTCCATCCCTATAGCTCATGTACAATCCCACTGTGACTATGACCCTCCCTATAGCTCATGTACTATCCCACTATGACAATGACCCTCCCTAAAGCTCATGTACTATCCCACTGTGACCATGTTCCTCCCTATAGCTCATGTACTATCCCACTGTGACCATGTCCCTCCAAATAGCCCATGTACTATCCCACTGTGTCCCTCCCTATAGCTCATGTACAATCTCACTGTGACCAAGTCCCTCCCTATAGCTCATGTACTATCCCACTGTGACCATGACCCTCCCAATAGCTCATGTACTATCTCACTGTGACCATGTCCCTCCCAATAGCTCATGTACTATCCCACTGTGACCATGACCGTCCCAAAAGCTCAGGTACTATCCCACTGTGACCATGTCCCTCCCAATAGCTCATGTACTATCCCACTGTGAACATGTCCCTCCCAATAGCTCATGTACTATCCCACTGTGACCATGTCCCTCCCAATAGCTCATGTACTATCTCACTGTGACCATATCCCTCCCAATAGCACGTGTACCATCCCACTGTGACCAAGTCCCTCCCAATAGCTCATGTACTATCCCACTGTGTCCCTCCCAATAGCTCATGTACTATCTCACAGTGACCATATCCCTCCCAATAGCTCATGTACTATCCCACTGTGACCATGTCCCTCCCAAGAGCTCATGTACTATCCCACTGTGTCCCTCCCTATAGATCATGTACTATCCCACGGTGACCATGTCCCTCCCAATAGCTCATGTACTTTCCCACTGTGTCCCTCCCAATAGCTCATGTACTATCCCACTGTGTCCCTTCCTATAGCTCATGTACTATCCCACTGTGACCATATTCCTCCCAATAGCTCATGTACTATCCCACTGTGACCATGACCCTTCCAATAGCTCATGTACTATCCACTGTGACTATGCCGCTCCCAATAGCTCATGTACTATACTACTGTTACCATGTAACTCCCAATAGCTAATGTATTATCCCACTGTGATCATGTCCCAATAGCTCATGTAATATACTACTGTGACTATGCCCCTCCCAATAGCTCATGTACTATCCCACTGTGACCATGTCCCTCCTAATTGCTCATGTATTATCCCGATGTGAACTTGACCCTCCCTATAGCTCATGTACTATCTCACTATGACCATGTCCCAATAGTTCATGTACTATCCCACTGTGACCATGACCCTCCCAATAGCTCATGTACTATCCCACTGTGACCATGACCCTCCCAATAGCTCATGTACTCTCCCACTGTGACCATGACCCTACCAATAGCTCATGTATAATCCACTGGGACTATGCCCCTCCCAATAGCTCACATACTATCCCAGTGTCACCATGACCCTACCAATAGCTCATGTACTATCCACTGCGACCATGTCCCTATAGCTCATGTACTATCCCACTGTGACCATGTCCCTGTAGCTCATGTACTATCCACTGTGACCATGTCCCTATAGCTCATGTACTATCCACTAGGACTATGTCCCTCCCAATAGCTCATGTATTATCCCACTGTGACTATGTCCCTCCCAATTGCTAATGTACTATCCACTGTGACTATGTCCCTCCCACTAGCTCATGTACTATCCACTGTGACTATGTCCCTCCCTATAGCTCATGTGCTATCCCACTGTGACCATGTCCCTGTAGCTCATGTACTATCCACTGTGACCATGTCCCTATAGCTCATGTACTATCCACTAGGACTATGTCCCTCCCAGTAGCTCATCTACTATCCTCTGTGACTATGTCCCTCCCAATCGCTAATGTATTATCCCACTGTGACCATGTCCCTATAGCTCATGTACTATCCAACTGTGACCATGTCCCTCCCAATAGCTCATGTACTATCCACTGTGACTATGCCCCTCCCAATAGCTCATGTGCTATCCCACTGTGACTATGCCCCTCCCAATAGCTCATGTACTATCCATTGTGACTATGCCCCTCCCAATAGCTCAGGCACTATCCACTGTGACTATGCCCCTCCCAATAGCTCATGCACTATACTACTGTTACCATGTCCCTCCCAATAGCTAATGTATTATCCCACTGTGATCATGTCCCAATAGCTCATGTACTATACTACTGTGACTATGCCCCTCCCAATAGCTCATGTACTATCCCACTGTGACCATGTCCCTCCTAATGGCTCAAGTATTATCCCACTGTGAACTTGACCCTCCCAATAGCTCATGTACTATCGACCTGTGACCATGTCCCTATAGCTCAGGTATTATCCCACTGTCACCATGACCCTCCCAATAGCTCATGTACTATCCCACTGTGACCATGTCCCTCCTAATGGCTCAAGTATTATCCCACTGTGAACACGACCCTCCAAATAGCTCATGTACTAACCACTGTGACCGTGTCCCTCCCAATAGCTCATGTACTATCCACTGTGACCATGTCCCTCCCAATACCTCATGTACTATCCCACTGTGACCATCTCCATCCCAATAGCTCGTGTACTATCCCACTGTGACCATGTCCCTCCCAATTGTTCATGTACTATCCCACTGTGACCGTGTCCCTCCCAATAGCTCATGCACAATCCCACTGTGACCATGTCCCTCCCAATTGCTCATGTACTATCCCACTGTGACCATGACCCTCCCAATAGCTCATGTACTATCCCACTGTGACCATGTCCTTTCCAATAGCTCATGTTCTATCCCACTGTGACCTAGACCCTCCCAATAGCTCCTGTACTATCCCACTGTGACCATGTCCCTCCCAATTGCTTATGTACTATCCCGCTGTGACCATGACCCTCCCAATAACTCATGTACTATCCCACTGTGACTATGTCCCACCCAATAACTCATGTAATATCCCACTGCGACCATGACCCTCCCAATAGCTCATGTACTATCCCCCTGTGACCATGACCGTCCCAAAAGCTCATGCACTATCCCACTGTATCCCTCCCAATAGCTCACGTACTATCCCACTGTGACCATGACCCCCCCAATAGGTCATGTACTATCCCACTGTGACCATGACCCTCCCAATAGTTCATGTACTATCCACAGTGACTATGCCCCTCCCAATAGCTCATGTACTATCCCACTGTGACTATGCCCCCCAATGGCTCATGTACTATCCACTGTGACTATGCCCCTCCCAATAGCTCATGTACTATCCCACTGTGACCATGTCCCTATAGCACATGTACTATCCCACTGTGACCATGTCTCTCCCAATAACTCATGTACTATCCACAGTGAGTATGCCCCTCCCAATAGCTCATGTACTATCCCACTGTGAATATGCCCCTCCCAATAGCTCATGTACTATCTAATGTGACCATGTCTCTCCCAATAACTCATGTACTATCCACAGTGACTATGCCCCTCCCAATAGCTCATGTACTATCCCACTGTGAATATGCCCCTCCAAATAGCTCATGTACTATTCCACTGTGACTATGCCCCTCCCAATAGCTAATGTATTATCCCACTGTGACCATATCCCTCCCAATAGCTAATGTATTATCCCACTGTGACCATGTCCCTATAGCACATGTACTATCCAACTGTGACCATGTCTCTCCCAATAACTCACGTACTATCCACAGTGACTATGCCCCTCCCAATAGCTCATGTACTATCCTTTGTGAATATGCCCCTCCCAATAGCTCATGTACTATCCACTGTGACTATGCCCCTCCCAATATCTCATGTACTAGACCACTGGTACCATGTCCCTATAGCACATAGACTATCCCACTGTGGCCATGTCTCTCCGAATAACTCATGTACTATCCACAGTGAGCATGCCCATCCCAATAGGTCATGTACTATCCCACTGTGACTATGCCCCTCCCAATATCTCATGTACTATCCACAGTGACTATGCACCTCCCAATAGCTCATGTACTATCCCACTGTGACTATTCCCCCAATGGCTCATGTACTATCCACTGTGACTATGCCCCTCCCAATAGCTCATGTGCTATCTCACTGTGACCATGTCCCTATAGCACATGTACTATCCCACTGTGACCATGTCTCTCCCAATAATTCATGTACTATCCACAGTGAGTATGCCCCTCCCAATAGCTCATGTAATATCCCACTGTGAATATGCCCCTCCCAATAGCTCATGTGCTATCCACAGTGACTTTGCCTCTCCCAATAGCTCATGTACTATCCCAATGTGACTATGTCCCCCCAATAGCTCATGTATTATCCCACTGTGACCATGCCCTCCCAATAGCTCGTGTACTATCCCAATGTGACCATGACCTTCCCAATAGCTCGTGTACTATCTCACTGTGACCATGTACCTCCCAATAGCTCATGTACTATCCCAATGTGTCCATGACCCTCCCAATAGCTCGTGTACAATCTCAACGTGACCATGTCCCTCCCAATAGCTAATGTACTATCCCACTGTGACCATGTACCTATAGCTCATGTACTATCCAACGGTGACCATGTCCCTCCCAATAGCTCATGCACAATCTCACAGTGACCATGTCCCTCACAATAGCTCATGTACTATCTCACTGTGACCATGTCCCTCCCAATAGCTCTTGTACTATCCCACTGTGACCATGACACCCCCAATAATTCATTTACTATCCCACTGTGACCATGTTCCTCCCAATTGCTCATGTACTATCCCACTGTGACCACGTCCCTCCCAATAGCTCATGTAATATCCCACTGTGACCATACGCCTCCCAATAACTCATGTATTATCCCACTGTGACTACGTCCCTCCCAATAGCTCATGAAATATCCCACTGTGACCATGACCCTCCCAATAGCTCATGTACTCTCCCCCTGTGACCATGTCCCTTCCAATAGCTTATGTACTATCCCACTGTATCCCTCCCAATAGCTCACGTACTATCCCACTGTGACCAATACCCTCCCAATAGTTCATGTACTATCCCACTGTAACCATGACCCTCCCAATAGTTCATGTACTATCCCACTGTGAACAATACCCTCCAATAGTTCATGTACTATCCCGCTGAGACAATGTTCCTCCCAATAGCTCATGTACTATCCCACTGTGACTATGAACCTCCCAATAGCTCATGTACTATCCAACAGTGTCCCTCCCTATAGCTCATGAACTATCCAATTCTGACCATGTCCCTCCCAATAGCTCATGTACTAACTCGCTGTGACTATGACCCTTCCAATAGCTCATGTACTATCCCACTGTGTCCCTCCCAATAGCTCATGTACCATCCAACTCTGACCATGTCCCTCCCAATAGCTCATGTACCATCCCAATGTGACTATGCTCCAACCAATAGCTCATGTACTGTTCCACTGTGACCATGTCCCTCCCAATAGCTCATGTACTATCCCACTGTGTCCCTCCCAATAGCTCATGTACTATCCAACTCTGACCATGTCCCTCCCAATAGCTTATGTACTATCCCACTGTGACTATGAACCTCTCAATAGCTCATGTACTATCCCACTGTGCCCTCCCAATAGGTCATGTACTATCCCACTGTAACCATGTTCCTCCCAATGGCTCATGTACTATCAACTGTGACTATGCCCCTCCCAATAGCTCATGTACTATACTACTGTTACCATGTCCCTCCCATTAGCTAATGTATTATCCGACTGTGACCATGTCCCTATAGCACATGTACTATCCCAATGTGACCATGTCTCTCCCAATAGCTCATGTACTATCCACAGTGACTATGCCCCTCTCAATAGCTCATGTACTATCCCACTGTGACCATGTCCCTCCCAATAGCTCATGTACTATCCACTGTGACCGTGTCCCTCCCAATAGCTCATGTACTATCCCACTGTGACCGTGACCCTCCCAATAGCTCATGTACTATCCCACTGGGACCATGTCCCTCCCAATAGCTCATGTACTATCCGCTGTGACCATGTCCTTCCTAATAACTTATGTACTATCCCACTGGGACCATCTCCCTCCCAATAGCTCGTGTACTATCCCACTGTGAACATGTCCCTCCCAATTGCCCATGTACAATCCCACTGTGACCGTGTCTCTCCCAATAGCTCATGCTCAATCCCACTGTGACCACGTCCCTCCCAATAGCTCATGTACTATCCCACTCTGACCTTGACCCTCCCAATCGCTCATGTACTATCCCACTGTGACCATGTCCCTCCCAATAGCTCATGTACTATCCTACTGTGACCATGGCCCTCCCAATAATTCCTGTACTATCCCACTCTGACCATGTCCGTCCAAATTGCTAATGTACTATCCCACTGTGACCATGACCCTCCCAATAACTCATGTACTATCTCACTGTGACTATGTCCCACCCAATAACACATGTAATATCCCACTGTGACCATGACCCTCCCAATAGCTCATGAAATATCCCACTGTGACCATGACCCTACCAATAGCTCATGTACTCTCCCCCTGTGACCATGTCCCTCCCAATAGCTCATGTACTATCCCACTGTATCCCTCCCAATAGCTCACGTACTATCCCACTGTGACCAATACCCTCCCAATAGCTCATGTACTACCGCACTGTAACCATGACTCTCCCAATAGTTCATGTACTATCCCACTGTGATCATGACCCTCCCAAAAGTTCATGTACTATCCCGCTGAGACCATGTTCCTCCCAATAGCTCATGTACTATCCCACTGTGACTATGAACCTCACAATAGCTCATGTACTATCCCTCTGTGTCCCTCCCAATAGCTCATGTACTATCCAACTCTGATCATGTCTCTCCCAATAGCTCATGTACTATCCCACTGTGACTATGCTCCAACCAATAGCTCATGTACTATCCCACTGTGACCATGTCCCTCCCAATAGCTCATGTACTATCCCACTGTGTCCCTCCCAATAGCTCATGTACTATCCAACTCGGACCACTTCCATCCCAATAGCTCATGTTCTATCCCACTGTGACTATGAACCTCTCAATAGCTCATGTACTATCCCACTGTGACCATGGCCCTCACAATAGTTCATGTACTACCCCATTGTGTTCCTCCCAATAGCTCATGTACCAACCCACTGTGTCCGTCCCAATAGCTCATGTACTATCCCAATGTGACCATGACCATCCCATGTGTTCATGTACTATCTCACTGTGACCATGTACCTCCCAATAGCTCATGTACTATCCCACTGTGACAATGTCCAAATAGCTCATGTACTATTCCACTGTGTCCCTCCCAGAAGCTCATGTACTATCCCTCTGTGTCCCTCCCAGTAGCTCATGTATTATCCCACTGTGACCATATCCCTCCCAATAGCTTATGTACTATCCCACTGTGACCATGTCCTTCCCAATAGCTCATGTACTATCCCACTGTGACCATTTCCCTCCGAGTTGGTCATGTATTATCCACCTGTGACCCTTTCCCCCCAAATATCTCATGTACTATCCCACTGTGACCTGTCCCTCCCAATAGCTCATGTACTATCCCACTGTGACCATCCCCCTCCCAATATCTCATGTACTATCCCACTGTGACCATGTACCTCCCAATAGCTCATGTACTATCCCAATGTGACCATGACCCTCCCATGTGCTAATGTACTATCCCACTGTGACCATTTCCCTCCCAATTGCTAATGTATTATCCCACTGTGACCCTTTCCCTCACAATATCTCATGTACTATCCCACTGTGACCATGTCCCTCCCAATAGCTCATGTACTATCCAACTGTGACCATCTCCCTCCCAATAGTTCATGTACTATCCCACTTTGACCATCTCCCTCCCAATAGCTCATGTACTATCCCACTGTGACCATCTCCCTCCCAATAACTCATGTACTATCCCACTGTGTCCCTCCCAATTGCTCATGTACTATCCCACTGTGACCATGTCCCTCCCAATAGTTGATGTACTATCCCACTGTGATCATGACCCTCCCAATAGTTCATGTACCCCCCCCTGTGACCATGTCTCTCCCAATAGCTCATGTACTATCCCACTGTGACCATGACCCTCCCAATAGCTCATGTACTATACTACTGTGATTATGCCCCTCCCAATAGCTCATGTACTATCTCACTGTGACCATGTCATTATAGCTCATGTATTATCTTACTGTCACCATGATCTTCCCAATAGCTCATGTACTATACCACTGTGAACATGCCCCTCCCAATTGCTAATGTACTATCCCACTGTGACCATGACCCTCCCAATAACTCATGTACTATCCCACTGCGACTATGTCACACCCAATAACTCATGTAATATCCCACTGTAACCATGACCCTCCCAATAGCTCATGTACTATCACCCTGTGACCATGTCCGTCCCAATAGCTCATGCACTATCCCATTATATCCCTCCCAGTAGCTCACGTACTATCCCACTGTGGCCATGACCCTCCCAATAGGTCATGTACAATCCCACTGTGACTATGACCCTCCCAATAGTTCATGTACTATCCCACTGTGGCCATGACCCTCCCAATAGCTCATGTACTATCCGAATGTGGCCCTCCCAATAGCTCATGTACTAACCAACTCTGACCATGTCCCTCCCAATAGGTCATGTACTATCCCACTGTGACCATGTCCCTCCCAATAGCTCTTTTACTATCCACAGTGACTATGCCCCTCCCAATAGCTCCTGTACTATCCTACTGTGACTATGCCCCTCCCAATAGCTCATGTACTATCCACAGTGTCTATGCCCATCCCAAAAGCTCATGTACAATCCCACTGTGACTATGCCCCTCCAATGGCCCATGTACTATCCACTGTGGCTATGCCCCTCCCAATAGCTCATGTACTATACTACTGTTACCATGTCCCTCCCATTAGCTAATGTTTTATCCCACTGTGACCATGTCAGTATTGCACATGTACTATCCCACTGTGACCATGTCTCTCCCAATAGCTCATGTACTATCCACAGTGACTATGCCCCTCCCAATAGCTCATGTACTATCCCACTGTGACCATGCCCCTCCCAATAGCTCATGTACTATCCACTGTGAATATTCCCCTCCCAATATCACATGTACTAGACCACTGTTACAATGTCCCTCCCAATAGCTAATGTATTATACCACTGTGACCATGTCCCTATAGCTCATGTACTATCCCACAGTGTCTATACCCATCCCAATAGCACATGTACTATCCCACTGGGACTATGCCCCTCCAATGGCTCATGTACTATTCCACTGTGACTATGTCCCTCCCAATAGCTCATGTACTATCCCACTGTGACCATGCCCTCCCAATAGCTCATGTACTATCCCAATGTGACCATGACCTTCCCAATAGCTCATGTATTATCTCACCGTGACCATGTCCCTCCCAATAGCTAATGAACTATCCCACTGTGACCATGTCCCTATAGCTCATGTACTATCCCACGGTGACCATGACCCTCCCAATAGCTCATGCACAATCCCACAGTGACCATGTCCCTCACAATAGCTCATGTACTATCGCACTGTGACCATGCATCACCCAATACCTCATGTACAATCCCACTGTGACCATGTCCCTCCCAATAGCTCACGTACTAACTCACTTTGACTATGACCCTCACAATAGCTGATGTACTATCCCACTGTGACCATGTCCCTCCCAATACCTCACGTACTATATCACTGTGACCATGTCCCAATAGCTCATGTACAATCCCACTGTGACCATGACCCTCCAAATAGCTCATGTACTATCCCACTGAGACCATGTCCCTCCTAATGGCTCATGTATTATCCCACTGTGAACATGTCCCTCCCAAGAGCTCATGTACTATCCACTGTGACCGTGTCCCTCCCAATAGCTCATGTACTATCCCACTGTGATCATGACCCTGCCAATAGCTCATGTACTATCCCACTGGGACCATGTCCCTCCCAATAGCTCATGTACTATCCGCTGTGACCATGTCCCTACTACTAGCTCAAGTACTATCCCACTGTGACCATGTCCCTCCCAATTGCTCATGTACTATCCCACTGTGACCGTGTCCCTCCCAATAGCTCATGCACAATCCCACTGTGACCTTGTCCCTCCCAATTGCTCATGTACTATCCCACTGTGACCATGACCCTCCCAATAGCTCATGTACTATCCCACTGTGACCATGTCCTTTCCAATAGCTCATGTTATATCCCACTGTGACCATGACCCTCCCAATAGCTCCTGTACTATCCCACTGTGACCATGTCCCTTCCAATTGCTAATGTACTATCCCACTGTGACCATGACCCTCCCAATAACTCATGTACTATCCCACTGTGACTATGTCCAACCCAATAACTCATGTAATATCCCACTGTGACCATGACCCTCCTAATAGCTCATGTACTATCCACTGTGAATATTCCCCTCCCAATATCACATGTACTAGACCACTGATACAATGTGCCTCCCAATAGCTAATGTATTATCCCACTGTGACCATGTCCCTATAGCTCATGTACTATCCCACTGTGGATATGTCCCTCCCAATAGCTCATGTACTATACACAGTGACTATGCCCCTCCCAATAGCTCATGTACTATCCCACTGTGACTATGTCCCTCCCAATAGCTCATGTAGTATCCCACTGTGAACATGCCCTCCCAATAGCTCATGTACTATCCCACTGTGACCATGTCCTTCCCAATAGCTCATGTACTATCCCACTGTGACCATTTCCCTCCGAATTGATCATGTATTATCCCACTGTGACCCTTTCCCTCCAAATATCTCATGTACTATCCCACTGTGACCTGTCCGTCCCAATAGCTCATGTACTATCCCACTGTGACCATCCCCCTCCCAATATCTCATGTACTATCCCACTGTGACCATGTACCTCCCAATAGCTCATGTACTATCCCAATGTGACCATGACCCTCCCATGTGCTCATGTACCATCCCACTGTGACCATTTCCCTCCCAATTACTAATATATTATCCCACTGTGACCCTTTCCCTCCAAATATCTCTTGTACTATCCTACTGTGACCATGTCCCTCCCTATAGCTCATGTACTATCCCACTGTGACCATCTCCCTACCAATAGCTCATGTACTATATCACTGTGACCATCTCCCTCCCAATAACTCATGTACTATCCCACTGTGTCCCTCCCAATTGCTCATGTACTATCCCACTGTGACCATGTCCCTCCCAATAGTTGATGTACTATCCCACTGTGATCATGACCCTCCCAATAGTTCATGTACTCCCCCCCCTGTGACCATGTCTCTCCCAATAGCTCATGTACTATCCCACTGTGACCATGACCCTCCCAATAGCTCATGTACTATACTACTGTGATTATGCCCCTCCCAATAGCTCATGTACTATCTCACTGTGACCATGTCCCTATAGCTCATGTATTATCTTACTGTCACCATGATCCTCCCAATAGCTCATGTACTATACCACTGTGAACATGCCCCTCTCAATTGCTAATGTACTATCCCACTGTGGCCATGACCCTCCCAATAACACATGTACTATCCCACTGCGACTATGTCCCACCCAATAACTCATGTAATATCCCACTGTAACCATGACCCTCCCAATAGCTCATGTACTATCACCCTGTGACCATTTCCGTCCCAATAGCTCATGCACTATCCCACTATATCCCTCCCAGTAGCTCACGTACTATCCCACTGTGACCATGACCCTCCCAATAGGTCATGTACAATCCCACTGTGACTATGACCATCCCAATAGTTCATGTACTATCCCACTGAGACCATGACCCACCCAATAGCTCATGTACTATCCGAATGTGGCCCTCCCAATAGCTCATGTACTAACCAACTCTGACCATGTCCCTCCCAATAGGTCATGTACTATCCCACTGAGACCATGTCCCTCCCAATAGCTCTTTTACTATCCACAGTGACGATGCCCCTCCCAATAGCTCATGTACTATCCTACTGTGACTATGCCCCTCCCAATAGCTCATGTACTATCCACAGTGTCTATGCCCATCCCAATAGCTCATGTACTATCCCACTGTGACTATGCCCCTCCAATGGCTCATGTACTATCCACTGTGGCTATGCCCCTCCTAATAGCTCATGTACTATACTTCTGTTAACATGTCCCTGCCATTAGCTAATGTTTTATCCCACTGTGACATTGTCCCTATTGCACATGTACTATCCCACTGTGACCAAGTCTCTCCCAATAGCTCATGTACTATCCACAGTGACTATGCCCCTCCCAATAGCTCATGTACTATCCCACTGTGACCATGCCCCTCCCAATAGCTCATGTACTATCCACTGTGAATATTCCCCTCCCAATATCACATGTACTAGACCACTGTTACAATGTCCCTCCCAATAGCTAATGTATTATACCACTGTGACCATGTCCCTATAGCTCATGTACTATCCCACTGTGAATATGTCCCTCCCAATAGCTCATGTACTATACACAGTGACTATGCCCCTCCCAATAGCTCATGTACTATCCCACTGTGACTATGTCCCTCCCAATAGCTCATGTACTATCCCACTTTGACCATGCCCTCCCAATAGCTCATGTACTATCCTAATGTGACCATGACCTTCCCAATAGCTCATGTATTATCTCACTGTGACCATGTCCCTCCCAATAGCTCTTGTACTATCTCACCGTGACCATGTCCCTCCCAATAGCTAATGTACTATCCCACTGTGACCATGTCCCTATACCTCATGTACTATCCCACCGTGACCATGTCCCACCCAATAGCTCATGCACAATCCCACAGTGACCATGTCCCTCACAATAGCTCATGTACTATCGCACTGTGACCATGCACCACCCAATACCTCATGTACAATCCCACTGTGACCATGTCCCTCCCAATAGCTCACGTACTAACTCACTTTGAATATGACCCTCACAATAGCTGATGTACTATCCCACTGTGACCATGTCCCTCCCAATACCTCATGTACTATATCACTGTGACCATGTCCCAATAGCTCATGTACTATCCCACTGTGACCATGACCCTCCCAATAGCTCATGTACTATCCCACTGAGACCATGTCCCTTCTAATGGCTCATGTATTATCCCACTGTGAACATGACCCTCCCAATAGCTCATGTACTATCCCACTGTGACCATGTCCCTATACCTCATGTACTATCCCACCGTGACCATGTCCCACCCAATAGCTCATGCACAATCCCACAGTGACCATGTCCCTCACAATAGCTCATGTACTATCGCACTGTGACCATGCACCACCCAATACCTCATGTACAATCCCACTGTGACCATGTCCCTCCCAATAGCTCACGTACTAACTCACTTTGAATATGACCCTCACAATAGCTGATGTACTATCCCACTGTGACCATGTCCCTCCCAATACCTCATGTACTATATCACTGTGACCATGTCCCAATAGCTCATGTACTATCCCACTGTGACCATGACCCTCCCAATAGCTCATGTACTATCCCACTGAGACCATGTCCCTTCTAATGGCTCATGTATTATCCCACTGTGAACATGACCCTCCCAATAGCTCATGTACTATCCCACTGTGACCATGTCCCTCCCAAGAGCTCATGTACTGTCCACTGTGACCGTGTCCCTCCCAATAGCTCATGTACTATCCCACTGTGACCATGACCCTCCCAATAGCTCATGTACTATCCCACTGGGACCATGTCCCTCCCAATAGCTCATGTACTATCCGCTGTGACCATGTCCCTACTAATAGCTCAAGTACTATCCCACTGTGACCGTGTCCCTCCCAATAGCTCATGCACAATCCCACTGTGACCTTGTCCCTCCCAATTGCTCATGTACTATCCCACTGTGACCATGACCCTCCCAATAGCTCCTGTACTAACCCACTGTGACCATGTCCTTTCCAATAGCTCATGTTCTATCCCACTGTGACCATGACCCTCCCAATAGCTCCTGTACTATCCCACTGTGACCATGTCCCTACCAATTGCTAATGTACTATCCCACTGTGACCATGACCCTCCCAATAACTCATGTACTATCCCACTGTGACTATGTCCAACCCAATAACTTATGTAATATCCCACTGTGACGATGACCCTCCCAATAGCTCATGTACTATCCCCCTGTGACCATGACCGTCCCAATAGCTCATGCACTATCCCACTGAATCCCTCTCAATAGCTCACGTACTATCCCACTTTGACCATGACACTCCCAATAGGTCATGTACTATCCCACTGTAACCATAACCCTCCCAATAATTCATGTACTATCCCACTGTGACCATGACCCTCCCAGTAGCTCAGGTACTATCCCACTGTGTCCCTCCCAATAGCTCATGTACTAACCAACTCTGACCATGTCCCTCCCAATAGGTCATGTACTATCCCATTGTGACTATGCCCCTCCCAATAGGTCATGTACTATCCACAGTGACTATGCCCCCCCCCCCCAATAGCTCATGTACTTTCCCACTGTGACTATGCCCCCCCAATGGCTCATGTACTATCCACTGTGACTATGCCCCTCCCAATAGCTCATGTACTATCCCACTGTGACCATGTCCCTATAGCACATGTACTATCCCATTGTGACCATGTCTCTCCCAATAGCTCATGTACTATCCACAGTGAGTATGCCCCTCCCAATAGCTCATGTACTATCCCACTGTGAATATGCCCCTCATAATAAATCATGTACTATCCTTTGTGAATAAGTCCCTCCCAATAGCTCATGTACTATCCCACTGTGACTATGCCCCCCAATGGCTCATGTACTATCCACTGTGACTATGCCCCTCCCAATAGCTCATGTGCTATCCCACTGTGACCATGTCCCTATAGCACATGTACTATCCCACTGTGACCATGTCTCTCCCAATAATTCATGTACTATCCACAGTGAGTATGCCCCTCCCAATAGCTCATGTATTATTCCACTGGGAATATGCCCCTCCCAATAGCTCATGTACTATCCACAGTGACTTTGCCTCTCCCAATAGCTCATGTATTATCCCACTGTGACTATGTCCCCCCAATAGCTCATGTATTATCCCACTGTGACCATGCCCTCCCAATTGCTCGTGTACTATCCCAATGTGACCATGATCTTCGCAATAGCTCATGTACTATCTCACTGTGACCATGTACCTCCCAATAGCTCATGTACTATCCCAATGTGTCCATGACCCTCCCAATAGCACATGTACTATCTCACCGTGGCCATGTCCCTCCCAATAGCTAATGTACTATCCCACTGTGACCATGTACCTATAGCTCATGTACTATCCCACGGTGACCATGTCCCTCCCAATAGCTCATGCACAATCCCACAGTGACCATGTCCCTCACAATAGCTCATGTACTATCTCACTGTGACCATGTCCTCCCAATAGCTCTTGTACTATCCCACTGTGACCATGACACTCCCAATAGTTCATGTACTATCCCACTGTGACCATGTTCTTCCCAATTGCTCATGTACTATCCCACTGTGACCATGTCCCTTCCAATTGCTCATGTACTATCCCACTGTGACCATACGCCTCCCAGTAACTCATGTACTATCCCACTGTGACTATGTCCCTCCCAATAGCTCATGAAATATCTCACTGTGACAATGACCCTCCCAATAGCTCATGTACTCTCCCCCTGTGACCATGTCCCTCCCAATAGCTTATGTACTATCCCAATGTATCCCTCCCAATAGCTCACGTACTATCCCACTGTGACCAATACCCTCCCAATAGTTCATGTACTATCCCACTGTAACCCTGACCCTCCCAATAGTTCATGTACTATCCCACTGTGAACATGACCCTCCCAATAGTTCATGTACTATCCCGCTGAGACAATGTTCCTCCCAATAGCTCATGTACTATCCCTCTGTGACTATGAACCTCCCAATAGCTCATGTACTATCCCACTGTGTCCCTCCCTATAGCTCATGAACTATCCAATTCTGACCATGTCCCTCCCAATAGCTCATGTACTAACTCGCTGTGACAATGACCCTTCCAATAGCTCATGTACTATCCCACTGTGTCCCTCCCAATAGCTCATGTACTATCCAACTCTGACCATGTCCCTCCCAATAGCTCATGTACTATCCCACTGTGACTATGCTCCAACCAATAGCTCATGTACTATCCCAATGTGACCATGACCCTCCCCTGTGCTCATGTACTATCTCACTGTGACCATGTACCTCCCAATAGCTTATGTACTATCCCACTGTGACAATGTCCAAATAGCTCATGTACTATCCCACTGTGTCCCTCCCAGTAGCTCATGTACTATCCTTCTGTGCAGGGGCGCACCCAGGGGGGGGCTTTGGGGGCTTAAGCCCCCCCCCTAAAAACCTGGGAACACTTTAAAAATATTGCATCACATAAACATAAAGAAACCTTCCAAATCGTCCGTCTGCAGGTGTCCGTCCGTCGTATCTGTGATGCGGGCAATCCAGGTAACAGGCTCGCAGACTCCTAGGTTGGTGTCCCGGTGAACCGTAATGTCGTAGTCGTTCAGGTTGGACAGGCGGACGTACGGCCGAGACGTCGTGTTGATGAGGGTCTTGGCAACTAACAATCCTTTTGTCTGGATGTCCTCATATTTTGGCTCGATGACAGCCGCCACTCCCTCAGCAGTACCGTCGACAATTACGGCAGCGCTGATCTCCGTCCTGGTGGGAACGATGACGTCCTCTCTCAGCCTTACTCGTCGTGGGGTGACGGCCTCGTGAGTTGGTTGCAAAGCAAGTTCCTCACCTCCGAAGTGCAGAGTGTTGGTACTCAGATCCAAGATGATGTTGTTCTGGTCCATGAAGTCCAGTCCGATGATCACTTCATTTGATACGTCAGCCACAAGCACTGGATGCTTTATCGCCTGTCGACCAATGACGAACTCCAGTGATGCTTCGCCATGTACCGGTGCGGTCTCTCCGGTCGCGGTTATTAGTTGGAGGTTCCTTTGTGTGGGTTGCACTCTCCACTTCGGGATCACGGTGGGACTGATGATGATCCTCGATGCTCCCGTGTCGATTAGCATGGGCCAGCTCTCTCCGTTGACGACTCCGTCGACCATCAGACTGCTATTATCCCTCCTTAACTCAGTCACACGAACTTGGACTGCCGGGGCTTGACGACTGGCACAAGCAAACCTTTGCCCCCCAAGGCTGGCTGATACTTGCTTTCCTGGGCCGCGTGGTTTCCCTACGACCGACTGCCCCGACGGAAACCCTTGGCGGCGCTGATCACCGCAGTCCTTGCTCAGGTGGCCTCTCTTACGGCAGGTCCAGCAGGTCGGTAGTCCTCTTCCGGGCCGCCTCTCCGGATGTCCTTCGGCTTCGTTTTTGTTGGTGGTACTGCGACCCTTGAAGAACTGGCCTAGCGCCTCCATCAGTTCATCGACCTGGGGCTTGGTCTTGTCGGCTTTGGATGGTTCGTCGATGTCCACCTGACGCACCCGCGCGCGCATTCTAGATGCCTGTTTTGCCGTCTCGAACTCAAGTGCGTGGCTCAGCGCATCTGCCACAGACTTATTGCGCGCGAGTCGCAGCGCCTGTTGAATGTACGAGTCCCGTAGTCCGTCGGTGAAGGTCTGCGTCGCAATCTGTTCCAGAAAGTCGGCCGGCGCTGTTGGATAGCCGAGCCTTACGTGGCGTGCGATGTCCATCCCGAACTCCTGCAGGGTTTCCGCGTTCTTCTGTACCCGGGTCCGGAGCTGCATCTGGTAGGCCTGCTGAAGATGGCTATCTCCATATCGGGACTCCATATGGGCGATCAGTGAAGCGTAGTCCTGGGATCCAGTCGGGATGGCCTGAAGGACGTTAAGGGCGTCACCTCTCAGCGCTACAATGAGAGCTGTAGCCTTTTCTGTGTTGTTCCAGTTATTTATGGAACAGGCCGCCTCGAACTGACGTAAGTAGGTGCTCCACGGGACCTTTCCGTCGAAGGTAGGGGGCGTCACTCTGCTATATCCCGTTCCTGATATTCCCGGTGTAACGGTGGGCGGGCGTTGGCGCAGCTTGGCAACTTCCTCTTGTAGAGCGTTGAATTTCTCTTCCACCCCCGTCAGTGGGCGTTGGCGCAGCTCGGCAACTTCCTTTTGTAAGGCGTTGAATTTCTCCTCCACCCCCATCAGCGGGCGTTGGCGCAGCTCGGCAACTTCCACTTGTAAGGCGTCGAACTTCTTTTCTACTGCCGTGACTTCCTCACGCAGACCCAGTTCTAATTTCTTCAGGTCCTGTGTCAACTTATTCTGACCGTCTTCCATCTTTTTCTGGCCGTCCTCTATCCTCTTCAGATCCTCCGCTAGCTTATTTTGACCGTCTTCCATCTTCTTCTGGCCATTTTCTAGTTTGGCAGTTAGGTCCTCGGCTAACTTCTTCTGGCCGTCCTCCATCTTCTTCTGGCCGTCTTCCAGCTTCTTCAGGTCATCCTTCAGGTCCTTGGCAAATTTCTTCTGGCCGTCCTCCATCTTCTTCTGGCCGTCCTCCATCTTCTTCTGGCCGTCTTCCATCTTGGCTTCCATGCCACTTAACTTTTCTAGCAATGCTGCAAATTGCGCTTCCATTTTAGATGTTTGTCTTGTAAAGGGCATGCACTCACAGGAAAATTAAAATAAAAAAATGACCTGCTCGGGTTTTGAAACCAGGACTGTCAGGTGTTGTGCTTGTGTTTGAGTTCGTAATCCCGCTTCTGACACCAGTTGTTACGTGCCCCCCCCCCCCCCCTCCACCAGTGGCACTTTTGTTAACTGGACTACGGCGGGTTGAAGCACAACACAGATTGTTCCTTTAAATGAAATAATTAAATTTATTGCGGCCAGAAAGATACACCACTCAACAGCAAATACAAGCAATTAGAGCCTTACTCCAGTTTCCTCAAGTCTCTTCCTTATGGAGAGCTCTTGCCCCCTTTCACTTGTCAACAAACCACAGAAGTTAATTCGTCCTAATGAGTCAGGTGGCCTTGACAGAAACTACCTGCACCTCTTCCTCATGTACACAAACTACAGTTACTTGCTACACGCTGCTTCGCTGTTCACAAGCTGGGAAACAATGTCACTGGATTTCGTAACCCGTACGGCACTTCGCCACAATACGTCTGTCGCTCAGTGAAATCACACTCGCTCAAAACACAGACAGTCCCCTGTATGCTTCTCACTCCCTCGCTGTCAAAAGAATCGGCTTCACTAGGGGTTTCGCAAGTCACCACACTTCTGTCGCTCAGGATAAACTCTCGCACTAGCTCGAAAAACACAACCACAACTGCTTGACAGGTCGCTCTTATATAGCAGGCCGGTGACTCAATAAATGCTTCTAGACCCATCCAGGGTTCACGGCTTCTCGAGGTTTCCTTCACTGGCTGAGTCACGAATATTCTGGACCATCCCTTTGTCCTAGTAGTCCTGTTGCATAAGGCGCACGCAATACACTGAGGCAGAGCAGCCCAGCCCTGGGGCAGTTGTGACTCATGCGGCGAGCGATGAAACAAACTCACAGCCGTAACAATATTTACATACAAGAATAATAATGGACACATTCTCCTTCCATAGCTCAAATCATGTTATTGAGGAAAGCCCCCTCCAAACCAAAAGTCTGGGTGCGCCCCTGCTTCTGTGTCCCTCCCAGTAGCTCATGTATTATCCCACTGTGACCATATCCCTCCCAATAGCTCATGTGCTATCCCACTGTGACCTTTTCCCTCCAAATATCTCATGTACTATCCCACTGTGACCATGTCCCTCCCAATAGCTCATGTACTATCCCACTGTGACCATCCCCCTCCCAATATCTCATGTACTATCCCATTGTGACCATGTACCTCCCAATAGCTCATGTACTATCCCAATGTGACCATGACCCTCCCATGTGCTCATGTACTATCCCACTGTGACCATTTCCCTCCCAATTGCTAATTTATTATCCCACTGTGACCCTTACCCCCCAAATATCTCATGTACTATCCCACTGTGACCATGTCCATCCCAATAGCTCATGTACTATCCCACTGTGGCCATCTCCCTCCCTATAGCTCATGTACTATCCCGCTGTGACCATCTCCCTCCCAATAGTTCATGTAGTATCCCACTGTTACCATCTCCCTCCCAATAACTCATGTACTATCCCACTGTGTCCCTCCCAATTGCTCATGTACTATCCCACTGTGACCATGTCCCTCCCAATTGTTCATGTACTATCCCACTGTGATCATGACCCTCCCAATAGTTCATGTACTCTCCCCCTGTGACCATGCCTCTCCCAAGAGCTCATGTACTATCCCACAGTGACCATGGCCCTCCCAATAGCTCATGTACTATACTACTGTGATTATGCCCCTCCCAATAGCACATGTACTATCTCACTGTGACCATGTCCCTATAGACCATGTATTATCTTACTGTCACCATGATCCTCCCAATAGCTCATGTACTATCCCACTGTGACCATGTCCCTCCTAATGGCTCATGTATTATCCCACTGTGAACATGACCCTCCCAATAGCTCATGTACTATCCCTCTGTGACCATGTCCCTCCCAATAGCTCATGTACTATCCACTGTGACCGTGTCCCTCCCAATAGCTCATGTACTATCCCACTGTGACCATGTCCCTCCTAATGGCTCATGTATTATCCCACTGTGACCATGACCCTCCCAATAGCTCCTGTACTATCCCACTATGACCATGTCCCTCCCAATTGCTAATGTACTATACCACTGTGACCATGACCCTCCCAATAACACATGTACTATCCCACTGCGACTATGTCCCACCCAATAACTCATGTAATATCTCACTCTGACCATGACCCTCCCAATAGCTCCTGTACTATCCCCCTGTGACCATGTCCGTCTCAATAGCTCATGCACTATCCCACTATATCCCTCCCTATAACTCACGTACTATCCCACTGTGACCATGACCCTCCCAATAGGTCATGTACTATCCCACTGTGACGATGACCCTCCCAATAGTTCATGTACTATCCCACTGTGACCGTGTCCCTCCCAATAACTCATGCACAATCCCACTGTGACCATGTCCCTCCCAATTGCTCATGTACTCTCCCACTGTGACCATGACCCTCCCAATAGCTCATGTACTATCCCACTGTGACCATGTCCTTTCCAATAGCTCATGTTCTATCCCACTGTGACCATGACCCTCCCAATAGCTCCTGTACTATCCCACTGTGACCATGTCCCTACCAATAACTCATGTACTATCCCACTGTGACTATGTCCCACCCAATAACTCATGTAATATCCCACTGTGACCATGACCCTCCCAATAGCTCATGTACTATCCCCCTGTGACCAAGACCGTCCCAATAGCTCATGCACTATCCCACTGTGACCATGACCCTCCCAGTAGCTCAGGTACTATCCAACTGTGTCCCTCCCAATAGCTCATGTACTAACCAACTCTGACCATGTCCCTCCCAATAGGTCATGTACTATCCCACTGTAACTATGCCCCTCCCAATGGCTCATGTACTATCCACAGTGACTATGCCCCTCCCAATAGCTCATGTACTATCCCACTATGACTATGCCCCCCAATGGCTCATGAACTATCCCCTGTGACTATGCCTCTCCCAATAGCTCATGTACTATCCCACTGTGACCATGTCCCTATAGCACATGAACTATCCCACTGTGTCCATGTCTCTCCCAAAAAATCATGTACTATCCACAGTGAGTATGCCCCTCCCAATAGCTCATGTACTATCCCACTTTGAATATGCCCCTCCCAATAGCTCATGTACTATCCACTGTGATCATGTCTCTCCCAATAACTCATGTACTATCCACAGTGACTATGCCCCTCGCAATAGCTCAGGTACTATCCCACAGTGAATATGCCCCTCCAAATAGCTCATGTACTATTCCACTGTGACTATGCCCCTCCCAATAGCTCATGTACTATCCTTTGTGAATATGCCCCTCCCAATAAATCATGTACTATCCCACTGTGACTATGCCCCCCAATGGCTCATGTAATATCCACTGTGACTATGCCCCTCCCAATAGCTCATGTGCTATCCCACTGTGACCATGTCCCTATAGCACATGTACTATCCCAATGTGACCATGTCTCTCCCAATAATTCATGTACTATCCACAGTGACTTTGCCTCTCCCAATAGCTCATGTACTATCCCACTATGACTATGTCCCCCCAATAGCTCATGTATTATCCCACTGTGACCATGCCCTCCCAATAGCTCGTGTACTATCCCAATGTGACCATGACCTTCCCAATAGCTCATGTACAATCTCACTGTGACCATGTACCTCCCAATAGCTCATGTACTATCCCAATGTGTCCGTGACCCTCCCAATAGCTCATGTACTGTCTCACCATGGCCATGTCCCTCCCAATAGCTAATGTACTATCCCACTGTGACCATGTACATATAGCTCATGTACTATCCCACGGTGGCCATGTCCCTCCCAATAGCTCATGCACAATCCCACAGTGACCATGTCCCTCACAATAGCACATGTACTATCTCACTGTGACCATGTCCCTCCCAATAGCTCATGTACTATCCCAATGTGACCATGACCCTCCCATGTGCTCATGTACTATCCCACTGTGACCATTTCCCTCCCAATTGCTAATTTATTATCCCACTGTGACCCTTACCCCCCAAATATCTCATGTACTATCCCACTGTGACCATGTCCATCCCAATAGCTCATGTACTATCCCACTGTGGCCATCTCCCTCCCTATAGCTCATGTACTATCCCGCTGTGACCATCTCCCTCCCAATAGTTCATGTAGTATCCCACTGTTACCATCTCCCTCCCAATAACTCATGTACTATCCCACTGTGTCCCTCCCAATTGCTCATGTACTATCCCACTGTGACCATGTCCCTCCCAATTGTTCATGTACTATCCCACTGTGATCATGACCCTCCCAATAGTTCATGTACTCTCCCCCTGTGACCATGCCTCTCCCAAGAGCTCATGTACTATCCCACAGTGACCATGGCCCTCCCAATAGCTCATGTACTATACTACTGTGATTATGCCCCTCCCAATAGCACATGTACTATCTCACTGTGACCATGTCCCTATAGACCATGTATTATCTTACTGTCACCATGATCCTCCCAATAGCTCATGTACTATCCCACTGTGACCATGTCCCTCCTAATGGCTCATGTATTACCCCACTGTGAACATGACCCTCCCAATAGCTCATGTACTATCCCTCTGTGACCATGTCCCTCCCAATAGCTCATGTACTATCCACTGTGACCGTGTCCCTCCCAATAGCTCATGTACTATCCCACTGTGACCATGTCCCTCCTAATGGCTCATGTATTATCCCACTGTGACCATGACCCTCCCAATAGCTCCTGTACTATCCCACTATGACCATGTCCCTCCCAATTGCTAATGTACTATACCACTGTGACCATGACCCTCCCAATAACACATGTACTATCCCACTGCGACTATGTCCCACCCAATAACTCATGTAATATCTCACTCTGACCATGACCCTCCCAATAGCTCCTGTACTATCCCCCTGTGACCATGTCCGTCTCAATAGCTCATGCACTATCCCACTATATCCCTCCCTATAACTCACGTACTATCCCACTGTGACCATGACCCTCCCAATAGGTCATGTACTATCCCACTGTGACGATGACCCTCCCAATAGTTCATGTACTATCCCACTGTGACCGTGTCCCTCCCAATAACTCATGCACAATCCCACTGTGACCATGTCCCTCCCAATTGCTCATGTACTCTCCCACTGTGACCATGACCCTCCCAATAGCTCATGTACTATCCCACTGTGACCATGTCCTTTCCAATAGCTCATGTTCTATCCCACTGTGACCATGACCCTCCCAATAGCTCCTGTACTATCCCACTGTGACCATGTCACTACCAATAACTCATGTACTATCCCACTGTGACTATGTCCCACCCAATAACTCATGTAATATCCCACTGTGACCATGACCCTCCCAATAGCTCATGTACTATCCCCCTGTGACCAAGACCGTCCCAATAGCTCATGCACTATCCCACTGTGACCATGACCCTCCCAGTAGCTCAGGTACTATCCAACTGTGTCCCTCCCAATAGCTCATGTACTAACCAACTCTGACCATGTCCCTCCCAATAGGTCATGTACTATCCCACTGTAACTATGCCCCTCCCAATGGCTCATGTACTATCCACAGTGACTATGCCCCTCCCAATAGCTCATGTACTATCCCACTATGACTATGCCCCCCAATGGCTCATGAACTATCCCCTGTGACTATGCCTCTCCCAATAGCTCATGTACTATCCCACTGTGACCATGTCCCTATAGCACATGAACTATCCCACTGTGTCCATGTCTCTCCCAAAAAATCATGTACTATCCACAGTGAGTATGCCCCTCACAATAGCTCATGTACTATCCCACTTTGAATATGCCCCTCCCAATAGCTCATGTACTATCCACTGTGATCATGTCTCTCCCAATAACTCATGTACTATCCACAGTGACTATGCCCCTCGCAATAGCTCAGGTACTATCCCACAGTGAATATGCCCCTCCAAATAGCTCATGTACTATTCCACTGTGACTATGCCCCTCCCAATAGCTCATGTACTATCCTTTGTGAATATGCCCCTCCCAATAAATCATGTACTATCCCACTGTGACTATGCCCCCCAATGGCTCATGTAATATCCACTGTGACTATGCCCCTCCCAATAGCTCATGTGCTATCCCACTGTGACCATGTCCCTATAGCACATGTACTATCCCAATGTGACCATGTCTCTCCCAATAATTCATGTACTATCCACAGTGACTTTGCCTCTCCCAATAGCTCATGTACTATCCCACTATGACTATGTCCCCCCAATAGCTCATGTATTATCCCACTGTGACCATGCCCTCCCAATAGCTCGTGTACTATCCCAATGTGACCATGACCTTCCCAATAGCTCATGTACAATCTCACTGTGACCATGTACCTCCCAATAGCTCATGTACTATCCCAATGTGTCCGTGACCCTCCCAATAGCTCATGTACTGTCTCACCATGGCCATGTCCCTCCCAATAGCTAATGTACTATCCCACTGTGACCATGTACATATAGCTCATGTACTATCCCACGGTGGCCATGTCCCTCCCAATAGCTCATGCACAATCCCACAGTGACCATGTCCCTCACAATAGCTCATGTACTATCTCACTGTGACCATGTCCCTCCCAATAGCTCTTGTACTATCCCACTGTGACCATGACACTCCCAATAGTTCATGTACTATCCCACTGTGACCATGTTCCTCCCAATTGCTCATGTACTATCCCACTGTGACCATGTCCCTCCCAATAGCTCATGTACTATCCCTCGACCATACGCCTCCCAATAACTCATGTACTATCCCACTGTGACTATGTCCCTCCCAATAGCTCATGAAATATCCCACTGTGACCATGACCCTCCCAATAGCTCATGTACTCTCCCCCTGTGATCATGTCCCTCCCAATAGCTCATGTACTATCCCACTGTATCCCTCCTAATAGCTCACGTACTATCCCACTGAGACCAATACCCACCCAATAGCTCATGTACTATCCCACTGTAACCATGACTCTCCCAATAGTTCATGTACTATCCCACTGTGATCATGACCCTCCCAATAGTTCATGTACTATCCCGCTGAGACCATGTTCCTCCCAATAGCTCATGTACTATCACTGTGACTATGAACCTCCCAATAGCTCATGTACTATCCCACTGTGTCCCACCCTATAGCTCATGAACTATCCAATTCTGACCATGTCCCTCCCAATAGCTCATGTACTAATTCGCTGTGCCTATGACCCTTCCAATAGCTCATGTACTATCCCACTGTGTCCCTCCCAATAGCTCATGTACTATCCAACTCTGACCATGTCCCTCCCAATAGCTCATGTACTATCCCACTGTTACTATGCTCCACCAATAGCTCATGTACAATCCCACTGTGACCATCTCCCTCCCAATAGCTCATGTACTATCCCACTGTGTCCCTCCCAATAGCTCATGTACTATCCAACTCTGACCATGCCCCTCCCAATAGCTCATGTACTATCCCACTGTAACCATGACCCTCCCAATAGTTCATGTACTATCCCACTGTGAACAATACCCTCCAATAGTTCATGTACTTTCCCGCTGAGACAATGTTCCTCCCAATAGCTCGTGTACTATCCCACTGTGACTATGAACCTCCCAATAGCTCATGTACTATCCAACAGTGTCCCTCCCTATAGCTCATGAACTATCCAATTCTGACCATGTCCCTCCCAATAGCTCATGTACTAACTCGCTGTGACTATGACCCTTCCAATAGCTCATGTACTATCCCACTGTGTCCCTCCCAGTAGCTCATGTACTATCCAACTCTGACCATGTCCCTCCCAATAGCTCATGTACTATCCCACTGTGACTATGCTCCAACCAATAGCTCATGTACTATCCCACTGTGACCATGTCCCTCCCAATAGCTCATGTACTATCCCACTGTGTCCCTCCCAATAGCTCATGTACTATCCAACTCTGACCACTCCCCTCCCAATAGCTCATGTTCTATCCCACTGTGACTATGAACCTCTCAATAGCTCATGTACTATCCCACTGTGCCCTCCCAATAGGTCATGTGCTATCCCACTGTAACCATGTTCCTCCCAATGGCTCATGTACTATCAACTGTGACTATGCCCCTCCCAATAGCTCATGCACTATACTACTGTTACCATGTCCCTCCCATTAGCTAATGTATTATCCGACTGTGACCATGTCCCTATAGCACATGTACTATCCCACTGTGACCATGTCTCTCCCAATAGCTCATGTACTATCCACAGTGACTATGCCCCTCTCAATAGCTCATGTACTATCCCACTGTGACCATGTCCCTCCCAATAGCTCATGTACTATCCACTGTGACCGTGTCCCTCCCAATAGCTCATGTACTATCCCACTGTGACCGTGACCCTCCCAATAGCTCATGTACTATCCCACTGGGACCATGTCCCTCCCAATAGCTCATGTACTATCCGCTGTGACCATGTCCTTCCTAATAACTTATGTACTATCCCACTGGGACCATCTCCCTCCCAATAGCTCGTGTACTATCCCACTGTGAACATGTCCCTCCCAATTGCCCATGTACAATCCCACTGTGACCGTGTCCCTCCCAAAAGCTCATGCTCAATCCCACTGTGACCATGACCCTCCCAATAGCTCATGTACTATCCCCCTGTGACCAAGACCGTCCCAATAGCTCATGCACTATCCCACTGTGACCATGACCCTCCCAGTAGCTCAGGTACTATCCAACTGTGTCCCTCCCAATAGCTCATGTACTAACCAACTCTGACCATGTCCCTCCCAATAGGTCATGTACTATCCCACTGTAACTATGCCCCTCCCAATGGCTCATGTACTATCCACAGTGACTATGCCCCTCCCAATAGCTCATGTACTATCCCACTATGACTATGCCCCCCAATGGCTCATGAACTATCCCCTGTGACTATGCCTCTCCCAATAGCTCATGTACTATCCCACTGTGACCATGTCCCTATAGCACATGAACTATCCCACTGTGTCCATGTCTCTCCCAAAAAATCATGTACTATCCACAGTGAGTATGCCCCTCCCAATAGCTCATGTACTATCCCACTTTGAATATGCCCCTCCCAATAGCTCATGTACTATCCACTGTGATCATGTCTCTCCCAATAACTCATGTACTATCCACAGTGACTATGCCCCTCGCAATAGCTCAGGTACTATCCCACAGTGAATATGCCCCTCCAAATAGCTCATGTACTATTCCACTGTGACTATGCCCCTCCCAATAGCTCATGTACTATCCTTTGTGAATATGCCCCTCCCAATAAATCATGTACTATCCCACTGTGACTATGCCCCCCAATGGCTCATGTAATATCCACTGTGACTATGCCCCTCCCAATAGCTCATGTGCTATCCCACTGTGACCATGTCCCTATAGCACATGTACTATCCCAATGTGACCATGTCTCTCCCAATAATTCATGTACTATCCACAGTGACTTTGCCTCTCCCAATAGCTCATGTACTATCCCACTATGACTATGTCCCCCCAATAGCTCATGTATTATCCCACTGTGACCATGCCCTCCCAATAGCTCGTGTACTATCCCAATGTGACCATGACCTTCCCAATAGCTCATGTACAATCTCACTGTGACCATGTACCTCCCAATAGCTCATGTACTATCCCAATGTGTCCGTGACCCTCCCAATAGCTCATGTACTGTCTCACCATGGCCATGTCCCTCCCAATAGCTAATGTACTATCCCACTGTGACCATGTACATATAGCTCATGTACTATCCCACGGTGGCCATGTCCCTCCCAATAGCTCATGCACAATCCCACAGTGACCATGTCCCTCCCAATAGCTCTTGTACTATCCCACTGTGACCATGACACTCCCAATAGTTCATGTACTATCCCACTGTGACCATGTTCCTCCCAATTGCTCATGTACTATCCCACTGTGACCATGTCCCTCCCAATAGCTCATGTACTATCCCTCGACCATACGCCTCCCAATAACTCATGTACTATCCCACTGTGACTATGTCCCTCCCAATAGCTCATGAAATATCCCACTGTGACCATGACCCTCCCAATAGCTCATGTACTCTCCCCCTGTGATCATGTCCCTCCCAATAGCTCATGTACTATCCCACTGTATCCCTCCTAATAGCTCACGTACTATCCCACTGAGACCAATACGCACCCAATAGCTCATGTACTATCCCACTGTAACCATGACTCTCCCAATAGTTCATGTACTATCCCACTGTGATCATGACCCTCCCAATAGTTCATGTACTATCCCGCTGAGACCATGTTCCTCCCAATAGCTCATGTACTATCACTGTGACTATGAACCTCCCAATAGCTCATGTAGTATCCCACTGTGTCCCACCCTATAGCTCATGAACTATCCAATTCTGACCATGTCCCTCCCAATAGCTCATGTACTAATTCGCTGTGACTATGACCCTTCCAATAGCTCATGTACTATCCCACTGTGTCCCTCCCAATAGCTCATGTACTATCCAACTCTGACCATGTCCCTCCCAATAGCTCATGTACTATCCCACTGTGACTATGCTCCACCAATAGCTCATGTACAATCCCACTGTGACCATCTCCCTCCCAATAGCTCATGTACTATCCCACTGTGTCCCTCCCAATAGCTCATGTACTATCCAACTCTGACCATGCCCCTCCCAATAGATCATGTACTATCCCACTGTAACCATGACCCTCCCAATAGTTCATGTACTATCCCACTGTGAACAATACCCTCCAATAGTTCATGTACTATCCCGCTGAGACAATGTTCCTCCCAATAGCTCGTGTACTATCCCACTGTGACTATGAACCTCCCAATAGCTCATGTACTATCCAACAGTGTCCCTCCCTATAGCTCATGAACTATCCAATTCTGACCATGTCCCTCCCAATAGCTCATGTACTAACTCGCTGTGACTATGACCCTTCCAATAGCTCATGTACTATCCCACTGTGTCCCTCCCAATAGCTCATGTACTATCCAACTCTGACCATGTCCCTCCCAATAGCTCATGTACTATCCCACAGTGGGCATATGCTCCAACCAATAGCTCATGTACTATCCCACTGTGACCATGTCCCTCCCAATAGCTCATGTACTATCCCACTGTGTCCCTCCCAATAGCTCATGTACTATCCAACTCTGACCACTCCCCTCCCAATAGCTCATGTTCTATCCCACTGTGACTATGAACCTCTCAATAGCTCATGTACTATCCCACTGTGCCCTCCCAATAGGTCATGTGCTATCCCACTGTAACCATGTTCCTCCCAATGGCTCATGTACTATCCGCTGTGACCATGTCCTTCCTAATAGCTAATGTACTATCCCACTGGGACCATTTCCCTCCCAATAGCTCGTGTACTATCCCACTGTGAACATGTCCCTCCCAATTGCCCATGTACAATCCCACTGTGACCGTGTCCCTCCCAAAAGCTCATGCTCAATCCCACTGTGACCACTTCCCTTCCAATAGCTCATGTACTATCCCACTCTGACCTTGACCCTCCCAATCGCTCATGTACTATCCCACTGTGACCATGTCCCTCCCAATAGCTCATGTACTATCCTACTGTGACCATGGCCCTCCCAATAATTCCTGTACTATCCCACTCTGACCATGTCCGTCCAAATTGCTAATGTACTATCCCACTGTGACCATGACCCTCGCAATAACTCATGTACTATCTCACTGTGACTATGTCCCACCCAATAACACATGTAATATCCCACTGTAACCATGACCCTCCCAATAGCTCATGAAATATCCCACTGTAACCATGACCCTACCAATAGCTCATGTACTCTCCCCCTGTGACCATGTCCCTCCCAATAGCTCATGTACTATCCCACTGTATCCCTCCCAATAGCTCACGTACTATCCCACTGTGACCAATACCCTCCCAATAGCTCATGCACTACCGCACTGTAACCATGACTCTCCCAATAGTTCATGTACTATCCCACTGAGATCATGACCCTCCCAAAAGTTCATGTACTATCCCGCTGAGACCATGTTCCTCCCAATAGCTCATGTACTATCCCACTGTGACTATGAACCTCCCAATAGCTCATGTACTATCCCACTGTGTCCCTCCCAATAGCTCATGTACTATCCAACTCTGACCATGTCTCTCCCAATAGCTCATGTACTATCCCACTGTGACTATGCTCCAACCAATAGCTCATGTACTATCCCACTGTGACCATGTCCCTCCCAATACCTCATGTACTATCCCACTGTGTCCCTCCCAATAGCTCATGTACTATCCAACTCTGACCACTCCCCTCCCAATAGCTCATGTTCTATCCCACTGTGACTATGAACCTCTCAATAGCTCATGTACTATCCCACTGTGACCATGGCCCTCCCAATAGTTCATGTACTACCCCATTGTGTTCCTCCCAATAGCTCATGTACTATCCCAATGTGACCATGACCATCCCATGTGCTCATGTACTATCCCACTGTGACCATTTCCCTCCGAATTGGTCATGTATTATCCACCTGTGACCCTTTCCCCCCAAATATCTCATGTTCTATCCCACTGTGACCTGTCCCTCCCAATAGCTCATGTACTATCCCACTGTGACCATCGCCCTCCCAATATCTCATGTACTATCCCACTGTGACCATGTACCTCCCAATAGCTCGTGTACTATCCCAATGTGACCATGACCCTCCCATGTGCTCATGTACTATCCCACTGTGACCATTTCCCTCCCAATTGCTAATGTATTATCCCACTGTGACCCTTTCCCTCCAAATATCTCATGTACTATCCCACTGTGACCATGTCCCTCCCAATAGCTCATGTACTATCCCACTGTGACCATCTCCCTCCCAATAGTTCATGTACTATCCCACTGTGACCATCTCCCTACCAATAGCTCATGTACTATCCCACTGTGACCATCTCCCTCCCAATAACTCATGTACTATCCCACTGTGTCCCTCCCAATTGCTCATGTACTATCCCACTGTGACCATGTCCCTCCCAATAGTTGATGTACTATCCCACTGTGATCATGACCATCCCAATAGTTCATGTACTCCCCCCCTGTGCCCATGTCTCTCCCAATAGCTCATGTACTATCCCACTGTGACCATGACCCTCCCAATAGCTCATGTACTATACTACTGTGATTATGCCCCTCCCAATAGCTCATGTACTATCTCACTGTGACCATGTCCCTATAGCTCATGTATTATCTTACTGTCACCATGATCCTCCCAATAGCTCATGTACTATACCACTGTGAACATGCCCCTCCCAATTGCTAATGTACTATCCCACTGTGACCATGACCCTCCCAATAGCTCATGTACTATCACCCTGTGACCATGTCCGTCCCAATAGCTCATGCACTATCCCATTATATCCCTCCCAGTAGCTCACGTACTATCCCACTGTGACCATGACCCTCCCAATAGGTCATGTACAATCCCACTGTGACTATGACCCTCCCAATAGTTCATGTACTATCCCACTGTGACCATGACCCTCCCAATAGCTCATGTACTATCCGAATGTGGCCCTCCCAATAGCTCATGTACTAACCAACTCTGACCATGTCCCTCCCAATAGGTCATGTACGGTACTATCCCACTGTGACCATGTCCCTCCCAATAGCTCTTTTACTATCCACAGTGACTATGCCCCTCCCAATAGCTCATGTACTATCCTACTGTGACTATGCCCCTCCCAATAGCTCATGTACTATCCACAGTGTCTATGCCCATCCCAATAGCTCATGTACTATCCCACTGTGACTATGCCCCTCCAATGGCTCATGTACTATCCACTGTGGCTATGCCCCTCCCAATAGCTCATGTACTATACTACTGTTACCATGTCCCCCCCATTAGCTAATGTTTTATCACACTGTGACCATGTCCCTATTGCACATGTACTATCCCACTGTGACCAGGTCTCTCCCTATAGCTCATGTACTATCCACAGTGACTATGCCCCTCCCAATAGCTCATGTACTATCCCACTGTGACCATGCCCCTCCCAATAGCTCATGTACTATCCACTGTGAATATTCCCCTCCCAATATCACATGTACTAGACCACTGTTACAATGTCCCTCCCAATAGCTAATGTATTATACCACTGTGACCATGTCCCTATAGCTCATGTACTATCCCACAGTGTCTATGCCCATCCCAATAGCTCATGTACTATCCCACTGGGACTATGCCCCTCCAATGGCTCATGTACTATCCCACTGTGACTATGTCCCTCCCAATAGCTCATGTACTATCCCACTGTGACCGTGCCCTCCCAATAGCTCATGTACTATCCCAATGTGACCATGACCTTCCCAATAGCTCATGTATTATCTCACCGTGACCATGTCCCTCCCAATAGGTAATGAACTATCCCACTGTGACCATGTCTCTATAGCTCATGTACTATCCCACGGTGACCATGTCCCTCCCAATAGCTCATGCACAATCCCACAGTGACCATGTCCCTCACAATAGCTCATGTACTATCGCACTGTGACCATGCATCACCCAATACCTCATGTACAATCCCACTGTGACCATGTCCCTCCCAATAGCTCACGTACTAACTCACTTTGACTATGACCCTCACAATAGCTGATGTACTATCCCACTGTGACCATGTCCCTCCCAATACCTCATGTACTATATCACTGTGACCATGTCCCAATAGCTCATGTACAATCCCACTGTGACCATGACCATCCCAATAGCTCATGTACTATCCCACTGAGACCATGTCCCTCCTAATGGCTCATGTATTATCCCTCTGTGAACATGACCCACCCAATAGCTCATGTACTATCCCACTGTGACCATGTCCCTCCCAAGAGCTCATGTACTATCCACTGTGACCGTGTCCCTCCCAATAGCTCATGTACTATCCCACTGTGATCATGACCCTCCCAATAGCTCATGTACTATCCCACTGGGACCATGTCCCTCCCAATAGCTCATGTACTATCCGCTGTGACCATGTCCCTACTAATAGCTCAAGTACTATCCCACTGTGACCATGTCCCTCCCAATTGTTCACGTACTATCCCACTGTGACCGTGTCCCTCCCAATAGCTCATGCACAATCCCACTGTGACCTTGTCCCTCCCAATTGCTCATGTACTATCCCACTGTGACCATGACCCTCCCAATAGCTCATGTACTATCCCACTGTGACCATGTCCTTTCCAATAGCTCATGTTCTATCCCACTGTGACCATGACCCTCGCAATAGCTCCTGTACTATCCCACTGTGACCATGTCCCTCCCAATTGCTAATGTACTATCCCACTGTGACCATGACCCTCCCAATAACTCATGTACTATCCCACTGTGACTATGTCCAACCCAATAACTCATGTAATATCCCACTGTGACCATGACCCTCCTAATAGCTCATGTACTATCCGCTGTGAATATTCCCCTCCCAATATCACATGTACTAGACCACTGATACAATGTCCCTCCCAATAGCTAATGTATTATCCCACTGTGACCATGTCCCTATAGCTCATGTACTATCCCACTGTGAATATGTCCCTCCCAATAGCTCATGTACTATACACAGTGACTATGCCCCTCTCAATAGCTCATGTACTATCCCACTGTGACTATGTCCCTCCCAATAGCTCATGTACTATCCCACTGTGAACATGCCCTCCCAATAGCTCATGTACTATCCCACTGTGACCATGTCCTTCCCAATAGCTCATGTACTATCCCACTGTGACCATTTCCCTCCGAATTGATCATGTATTATCCCACTGTGACCCTTTCCCTCCAAATATCTCATGTACTATCCCACTGTGACCTGTCCGTCCCAATAGCTCATGAACTATCCCACTGTGACCATCCCCCTCCCAATATCTCATGTACTATCCCACTGTGACCATGTACCTCCCAATAGCTCATGTACTATCCCAATGTGACCATGACCCTCCCATGTGCTCATGTACTATCCCACTGTGACCATTTCCCTCCCAATTGCTAATGTATTATCCCACTGTGACCCTTTCCCTCCAAATATCTCATGTACTATCCCACTGTGACCATGTCCCTCCCAATAACTCATGTACTATCCCACAGTGACCATCTCCCTCCCAATAGCTCATGTACTATCCCACTGTGACCATCTACCTCCCAATAACTCATGTACTATCCCACTGTGTCCCTCCCAATTGCTCATGTACTATCCCACTGTGACCATGTCCCTCCCAATAGTTGATGTACTATCCCACTGTGATCATGACCCTCCCAATAGTTCATGTACTCCCCCCCCTGTGACCATGTCTCTCCCAATAGCTCATGTACTATCCCACTGTGACCATGACCCTCCCAATAGCTCATGTACTATACTACTGTGATTATGCCCCTCCCAATAGCTCATGTACTATCTCACTGTGACCATGTCCCTATAGCTCATGTATTATCTTACTGTCACCATGATCCTCCCAATAGCTCATGTACAATACCACTGTGAACATGCCCCTCTCAATTGCTAATGTACTATCCCACTGTGGCCATGACCCTCCCAATAACTCATGTACTATCCCAATGCGACTATGTCACACCCAATAACTCATGTAATATCCCACTGTAACCATGACCCTCCCAATAGCTCATGTACTATCACCCTGTGACCATTTCCGTCCCAATAGCTCATGCACTATCCCACTATATCCCTCCCCGTAGCTCACGTACTATCCCACTGTGACCATGACCCTCCCAATAGGTCATGTACAATCCCACTGTGACTATGACCCTCCCAATAGCTCATGTACTATCCGAATGTGACCCTCCCAATAGCTCATGTACTAACCAACTCTGACAATGTCCCTCCCAATAGGTCATGTACTATCCCACTGTGACCATGTCTCTCCCAATAGCTCATGTACTATCCACAGTGACTATGCCCCTCCCAATAGCTCATGTACTATCCCACTGTGACCATGCCCCTCCCAATAGCTCATGTACTATCCACTGTGAATATTCCCCTCCCAATATCACATGTACTAGACCACTGTTACAATGTCCCTCCCAATAGCTAATGTATTATACCACTGTGACCATGTCCCTATAGCTCATGTACTATCCCACTGTGAATATGTCCCTCCCAATAGCTCATGTACTACACACAGTGACTATGCCCCTCCCAATAGCTCATGTACTATCCCACTCTGACTATGTCCCTCCCAATAGCTCATGTACTATCCCACTGTGACCATGCCCTCCCAATAGCTCATGTACTATCCTAATGTGACCATGACTTTCCCAATAGCTCATGTATTATCTCACTGTGACCATGTCCCTCCCAATAGCTCTTGTACTATCTCACCGTGACCATGTCCCTCCCAATAGCTAATGTACTATCCCACTGTGACCATGTCCCTATAGCTCATGTACTATCCCACGGTGACCATGTCCCTCCCAATAGCTCATGCACAATCCCACAGTGACCATGTCCCTCACAATAGCTCATGTACTATCGCACTGTGACCATGCACCACCCAATACCTCATGTACAATCCCTCTGTGACCATGTCCCTCCCAATAGCCCACGTACTAACTCTTTTTGACTATGACCCTCACAATAGCTGATGTACTATCCCACTGTGACCATGTCCCTCCCAATACCTCATGTACTATATCACTGTGACCATGTCCCAATAGCTCATGTACTATCCCACTGTGACCATGACCCTCCCAATAGCTCATGTACTATCCACTGTGGCTATGCCCCTCCCAATAGCTCATGTACTATACTACTGTTACCATGTCCCTCCCATTAGCTAATGTTTTATCCCACTGTGACCATGTCCCTATTGCACATGTACTATCCCACTGTGACCATGTCTCTCCCTATAGCTCATGTACTATCCACAGTGACTATGCCCCTCCCAATAGCTCATGTACTATCCCACTGTGACCATGCCCCTCCCAATAGCTCATGTACTATCCACTATGAATATTCCCCTCCCAATATCACATGTACTAGACCACTGTTACAATGTCCCTCCCAATAGCTAATGTATTATACCACTGTGACCATGTCCCTATAGCTCATGTACTATCCCACAGTGTCTATGCCCATCCCAATAGCTCATGTACTATCCCACTGGGACTATGCCCCTCCAATGGCTCATGTACTATCCCACTGTGACTATGTCCCTCCCAATAGCTCATGTACTATCCCACTGTGACCATGCCCTCCCAATAGCTCATGTACTATCCCAATGTGACCATGACCTTCCCAATAGCTCATGTATTATCTCACCGTGACCATGTCCCTCCCAATAGGTAATGAACTATCCCACTGTGACCATGTCTCTATAGCTCATGTACTATCCCACGGTGACCATGTCCCTCCCAATAGCTCATGCACAATCCCACAGTGACCATGTCCCTCACAATAGCTCATGTACTATCGCACTGTGACCATGCATCACCCAATACCTCATGTACAATCCCACTGTGACCATGTCCCTCCCAATAGATCACGTACTAACTCACTTTGACTATGACCCTCACAATAGCTGATGTACTATCCCACTGTGACCATGTCCCTCCCAATACCTCATGTACTATATCACTGTGACCATGTCCCAATAGCTCATGTACAATCCCACTGTGACCATGACCATCCCAATAGCTCATGTACTATCCCACTGAGACCATGTCCCTCCTAATGGCTCATGTATTATCCCTCTGTGAACATGACCCTCCCAATAGCTCATGTACTATCCCACTGTGACCATGTCCCTCCCAAGAGCTCATGTACTATCCACTGTGACCGTGTCCCTCCCAATAGCTCATGTACTATCCCACTGTGATCATGACCCTCCCAATAGCTCATGTACTATCCCACTGGGACCATGTCCCTCCCAATAGCTCATGTACTATCCGCTGTGACCATGTCCCTACTAATAGCTCAAGTACTATCCCACTGTGACCATGTCCCTCCCAATTGCTCATGTACTATCCCACTGTGACCGTGTCCCTCCCAATAGCTCATGCACAATCCCACTGTGACCTTGTCCCTCCCAATTGCTAATGTACTATCCCACTGTGACCATGACCCTCGCAATAACTCATGTACTATCTCACTGTGACTATGTCCCACCCAATAACACATGTAATATCCCACTGTAACCATGACCCTCCCAATAGCTCATGAAATATCCCACTGTAACCATGACCCTACCAATAGCTCATGTACTCTCCCCCTGTGACCATGTCCCTCCCAATAGCTCATGTACTATCCCACTGTATCCCTCCCAATAGCTCACGTACTATCCCACTGTGACCAATACCCTCCCAATAGCTCATGCACTACCGCACTGTAACCATGACTCTCCCAATAGTTCATGTACTATCCCACTGAGATCATGACCCTCCCAAAAGTTCATGTACTATCCCGCTGAGACCATGTTCCTCCCAATAGCTCATGTACTATCCCACTGTGACTATGAACCTCCCAATAGCTCATGTACTATCCCACTGTGTCCCTCCCAATAGCTCATGTACTATCCAACTCTGACCATGTCTCTCCCAATAGCTCATGTACTATCCCACTGTGACTATGCTCCAACCAATAGCTCATGTACTATCCCACTGTGACCATGTCCCTCCCAATACCTCATGTACTATCCCACTGTGTCCCTCCCAATAGCTCATGTACTATCCAACTCTGACCACTCCCCTCCCAATAGCTCATGTTCTATCCCACTGTGACTATGAACCTCTCAATAGCTCATGTACTATCCCACTGTGACCATGGCCCTCCCAATAGTTCATGTACTACCCCATTGTGTTCCTCCCAATAGCTCATGTACTATCCCAATGTGACCATGACCATCCCATGTGCTCATGTACTATCCCACTGTGACCATTTCCCTCCGAATTGGTCATGTATTATCCACCTGTGACCCTTTCCCCCCAAATATCTCATGTTCTATCCCACTGTGACCTGTCCCTCCCAATAGCTCATGTACTATCCCACTGTGACCATCGCCCTCCCAATATCTCATGTACTATCCCACTGTGACCATGTACCTCCCAATAGCTCGTGTACTATCCCAATGTGACCATGACCCTCCCATGTGCTCATGTACTATCCCACTGTGACCATTTCCCTCCCAATTGCTAATGTATTATCCCACTGTGACCCTTTCCCTCCAAATATCTCATGTACTATCCCACTGTGACCATGTCCCTCCCAATAGCTCATGTACTATCCCACTGTGACCATCTCCCTCCCAATAGTTCATGTACTATCCCACTGTGACCATCTCCCTACCAATAGCTCATGTACTATCCCACTGTGACCATCTCCCTCCCAATAACTCATGTACTATCCCACTGTGTCCCTCCCAATTGCTCATGTACTATCCCACTGTGACCATGTCCATCCCAATAGTTGATGTACTATCCCACTGTGATCATGACCATCCCAATAGTTCATGTACTCCCCCCCTGTGCCCATGTCTCTCCCAATAGCTCATGTACTATCCCACTGTGACCATGACCCTCCCAATAGCTCATGTACTATACTACTGTGATTATGCCCCTCCCAATAGCTCATGTACTATCTCACTGTGACCATGTCCCTATAGCTCATGTATTATCTTACTGTCACCATGATCCTCCCAATAGCTCATGTACTATACCACTGTGAACATGCCCCTCCCAATTGCTAATGTACTATCCCACTGTGACCATGACCCTCCCAATAGCTCATGTACTATCACCCTGTGACCATGTCCGTCCCAATAGCTCATGCACTATCCCATTATATCCCTCCCAGTAGCTCACGTACTATCCCACTGTGACCATGACCCTCCCAATAGGTCATGTACAATCCCACTGTGACTATGACCCTCCCAATAGTTCATGTACTATCCCACTGTGACCATGACCCTCCCAATAGCTCATGTACTATCCGAATGTGGCCCTCCCAATAGCTCATGTACTAACCAACTCTGACCATGTCCCTCCCAATAGGTCATGTACGGTACTATCCCACTGTGACCATGTCCCTCCCAATAGCTCTTTTACTATCCACAGTGACTATGCCCCTCCCAATAGCTCATGTACTATCCTACTGTGACTATGCCCCTCCCAATAGCTCATGTACTATCCACAGTGTCTATGCCCATCCCAATAGCTCATGTACTATCCCACTGTGACTATGCCCCTCCAATGGCTCATGTACTATCCACTGTGGCTATGCCCCTCCCAATAGCTCATGTACTATACTACTGTTACCATGTCCCCCCCATTAGCTAATGTTTTATCACACTGTGACCATGTCCCTATTGCACATGTACTATCCCACTGTGACCAGGTCTCTCCCTATAGCTCATGTACTATCCACAGTGACTATGCCCCTCCCAATAGCTCATGTACTATCCCACTGTGACCATGCCCCTCCCAATAGCTCATGTACTATCCACTGTGAATATTCCCCTCCCAATATCACATGTACTAGACCACTGTTACAATGTCCCTCCCAATAGCTAATGTATTATACCACTGTGACCATGTCCCTATAGCTCATGTACTATCCCACAGTGTCTATGCCCATCCCAATAGCTCATGTACTATCCCACTGGGACTATGCCCCTCCAATGGCTCATGTACTATCCCACTGTGACTATGTCCCTCCCAATAGCTCATGTACTATCCCACTGTGACCGTGCCCTCCCAATAGCTCATGTACTATCCCAATGTGACCATGACCTTCCCAATAGCTCATGTATTATCTCACCGTGACCATGTCCCTCCCAATAGGTAATGAACTATCCCACTGTGACCATGTCTCTATAGCTCATGTACTATCCCACGGTGACCATGTCCCTCCCAATAGCTCATGCACAATCCCACAGTGACCATGTCCCTCACAATAGCTCATGTACTATCGCACTGTGACCATGCATCACCCAATACCTCATGTACAATCCCACTGTGACCATGTCCCTCCCAATAGCTCACGTACTAACTCACTTTGACTATGACCCTCACAATAGCTGATGTACTATCCCACTGTGACCATGTCCCTCCCAATACCTCATGTACTATATCACTGTGACCATGTCCCAATAGCTCATGTACAATCCCACTGTGACCATGACCATCCCAATAGCTCATGTACTATCCCACTGAGACCATGTCCCTCCTAATGGCTCATGTATTATCCCTCTGTGAACATGACCCACCCAATAGCTCATGTACTATCCCACTGTGACCATGTCCCTCCCAAGAGCTCATGTACTATCCACTGTGACCGTGTCCCTCCCAATAGCTCATGTACTATCCCACTGTGATCATGACCCTCCCAATAGCTCATGTACTATCCCACTGGGACCATGTCCCTCCCAATAGCTCATGTACTATCCGCTGTGACCATGTCCCTACTAATAGCTCAAGTACTATCCCACTGTGACCATGTCCCTCCCAATTGTTCATGTACTATCCCACTGTGACCGTGTCCCTCCCAATAGCTCATGCACAATCCCACTGTGACCTTGTCCCTCCCAATTGCTCATGTACTATCCCACTGTGACCATGACCCTCCCAATAGCTCATGTACTATCCCACTGTGACCATGTCCTTTCCAATAGCTCATGTTCTATCCCACTGTGACCATGACCCTCGCAATAGCTCCTGTACTATCCCACTGTGACCATGTCCCTCCCAATTGCTAATGTACTATCCCACTGTGACCATGACCCTCCCAATAACTCATGTACTATCCCACTGTGACTATGTCCAACCCAATAACTCATGTAATATCCCACTGTGACCATGACCCTCCTAATAGCTCATGTACTATCCGCTGTGAATATTCCCCTCCCAATATCACATGTACTAGACCACTGATACAATGTCCCTCCCAATAGCTAATGTATTATCCCACTGTGACCATGTCCCTATAGCTCATGTACTATCCCACTGTGAATATGTCCCTCCCAATAGCTCATGTACTATACACAGTGACTATGCCCCTCTCAATAGCTCATGTACTATCCCACTGTGACTATGTCCCTCCCAATAGCTCATGTACTATCCCACTGTGAACATGCCCTCCCAATAGCTCATGTACTATCCCACTGTGACCATGTCCTTCCCAATAGCTCATGTACTATCCCACTGTGACCATTTCCCTCCGAATTGATCATGTATTATCCCACTGTGACCCTTTCCCTCCAAATATCTCATGTACTATCCCACTGTGACCTGTCCGTCCCAATAGCTCATGAACTATCCCACTGTGACCATCCCCCTCCCAATATCTCATGTACTATCCCACTGTGACCATGTACCTCCCAATAGCTCATGTACTATCCCAATGTGACCATGACCCTCCCATGTGCTCATGTACTATCCCACTGTGACCATTTCCCTCCCAATTGCTAATGTATTATCCCACTGTGACCCTTTCCCTCCAAATATCTCATGTACTATCCCACTGTGACCATGTCCCTCCCAATAACTCATGTACTATCCCACAGTGACCATCTCCCTCCCAATAGCTCATGTACTATCCCACTGTGACCATCTACCTCCCAATAACTCATGTACTATCCCACTGTGTCCCTCCCAATTGCTCATGTACTATCCCACTGTGACCATGTCCCTCCCAATAGTTGATGTACTATCCCACTGTGATCATGACCCTCCCAATAGTTCATGTACTCCCCCCCCTGTGACCATGTCTCTCCCAATAGCTCATGTACTATCCCACTGTGACCATGACCCTCCCAATAGCTCATGTACTATACTACTGTGATTATGCCCCTCCCAATAGCTCATGTACTATCTCACTGTGACCATGTCCCTATAGCTCATGTATTATCTTACTGTCACCATGATCCTCCCAATAGCTCATGTACAATACCACTGTGAACATGCCCCTCTCAATTGCTAATGTACTATCCCACTGTGGCCATGACCCTCCCAATAACTCATGTACTATCCCAATGCGACTATGTCACACCCAATAACTCATGTAATATCCCACTGTAACCATGACCCTCCCAATAGCTCATGTACTATCACCCTGTGACCATTTCCGTCCCAATAGCTCATGCACTATCCCACTATATCCCTCCCCGTAGCTCACGTACTATCCCACTGTGACCATGACCCTCCCAATAGGTCATGTACAATCCCACTGTGACTATGACCCTCCCAATAGTTCATGTACTATCCCACTGTGACCATGACCCTCCCAATAGCTCATGTACTATCCGAATGTGACCCTCCCAATAGCTCATGTACTAACCAACTCTGACAATGTCCCTCCCAATAGGTCATGTACTATCCCACTGTGACCATGTCCCTCCCAATAGCTCTTTTACTATCCACAGTGACTATGCCCCTCCCAATAGCTCATGTACTATCCTACTGTGACTATGCCCCTCCCAATAGCTCATGTACTATCCACAGTGTCTATGCCCATCCCAATAGCTCATGTACTATCCCACTGTGACTAAGCCCCTCCAATGGCTCATGTACTATCCACTGTGGCTATGCCCCTCCCAATAGCTCATGTACTATACTACTGTTAACATGTCCCTCCCATTAGCTAATGTTTTATCCCACTGTGACATTGTCCCTATTGCACATGTACTATCCCACTGTGACCATGTCTCTCCCAATAGCTCATGTACTATCCACAGTGACTATGCCCCTCCCAATAGCTCATGTACTATCCCACTGTGACCATGCCCCTCCCAATAGCTCATGTACTATCCACTGTGAATATTCCCCTCCCAATATCACATGTACTAGACCACTGTTACAATGTCCCTCCCAATAGCTAATGTATTATACCACTGTGACCATGTCCCTATAGCTCATGTACTATCCCACTGTGAATATGTCCCTCCCAATAGCTCATGTACTACACACAGTGACTATGCCCCTCCCAATAGCTCATGTACTATCCCACTCTGACTATGTCCCTCCCAATAGCTCATGTACTATCCCACTGTGACCATGCCCTCCCAATAGCTCATGTACTATCCTAATGTGACCATGACTTTCCCAATAGCTCATGTATTATCTCACTGTGACCATGTCCCTCCCAATAGCTCTTGTACTATCTCACCGTGACCATGTCCCTCCCAATAGCTAATGTACTATCCCACTGTGACCATGTCCCTATAGCTCATGTACTATCCCACGGTGACCATGTCCCTCCCAATAGCTCATGCACAATCCCACAGTGACCATGTCCCTCACAATAGCTCATGTACTATCGCACTGTGACCATGCACCACCCAATACCTCATGTACAATCCCTCTGTGACCATGTCCCTCCCAATAGCCCACGTACTAACTCTTTTTGACTATGACCCTCACAATAGCTGATGTACTATCCCACTGTGACCATGTCCCTCCCAATACCTCATGTACTATATCACTGTGACCATGTCCCAATAGCTCATGTACTATCCCACTGTGACCATGACCCTCCCAATAGCTCATGTACTATCCACTGTGGCTATGCCCCTCCCAATAGCTCATGTACTATACTACTGTTACCATGTCCCTCCCATTAGCTAATGTTTTATCCCACTGTGACCATGTCCCTATTGCACATGTACTATCCCACTGTGACCATGTCTCTCCCTATAGCTCATGTACTATCCACAGTGACTATGCCCCTCCCAATAGCTCATGTACTATCCCACTGTGACCATGCCCCTCCCAATAGCTCATGTACTATCCACTATGAATATTCCCCTCCCAATATCACATGTACTAGACCACTGTTACAATGTCCCTCCCAATAGCTAATGTATTATACCACTGTGACCATGTCCCTATAGCTCATGTACTATCCCACAGTGTCTATGCCCATCCCAATAGCTCATGTACTATCCCACTGGGACTATGCCCCTCCAATGGCTCATGTACTATCCCACTGTGACTATGTCCCTCCCAATAGCTCATGTACTATCCCACTGTGACCATGCCCTCCCAATAGCTCATGTACTATCCCAATGTGACCATGACCTTCCCAATAGCTCATGTATTATCTCACCGTGACCATGTCCCTCCCAATAGGTAATGAACTATCCCACTGTGACCATGTCTCTATAGCTCATGTACTATCCCACGGTGACCATGTCCCTCCCAATAGCTCATGCACAATCCCACAGTGACCATGTCCCTCACAATAGCTCATGTACTATCGCACTGTGACCATGCATCACCCAATACCTCATGTACAATCCCACTGTGACCATGTCCCTCCCAATAGATCACGTACTAACTCACTTTGACTATGACCCTCACAATAGCTGATGTACTATCCCACTGTGACCATGTCCCTCCCAATACCTCATGTACTATATCACTGTGACCATGTCCCAATAGCTCATGTACAATCCCACTGTGACCATGACCATCCCAATAGCTCATGTACTATCCCACTGAGACCATGTCCCTCCTAATGGCTCATGTATTATCCCTCTGTGAACATGACCCTCCCAATAGCTCATGTACTATCCCACTGTGACCATGTCCCTCCCAAGAGCTCATGTACTATCCACTGTGACCGTGTCCCTCCCAATAGCTCATGTACTATCCCACTGTGATCATGACCCTCCCAATAGCTCATGTACTATCCCACTGGGACCATGTCCCTCCCAATAGCTCATGTACTATCCGCTGTGACCATGTCCCTACTAATAGCTCAAGTACTATCCCACTGTGACCATGTCCCTCCCAATTGCTCATGTACTATCCCACTGTGACCGTGTCCCTCCCAATAGCTCATGCACAATCCCACTGTGACCTTGTCCCTCCCAATTGCTCATGTACTATCCCACTGTGACCATGACCCTCCCAATAGCTCATGTACTATCCCACTGTGACCATGTCCTTTCCAATAGCTCATGTTCTATCCCACTGTGACCATGACCCTCGCAATAGCTCCTGTACTATCCCACTGTGACCATGTCCCTCCCAATTGCTAATGTACTATCCCACTGTGACCATGACCCTCCCAATAACTCATGTACTATCCCACTGTGACTATGTCCAAAAAAATAACTCATGTAATATCCCACTGTGACCATGACCCTCCTAATAGCTCATGTACTATCCGCTGTGAATATTCCCATCCCAATATCACATGTACTAGACCACTGATACAATGTCCCTCCCAATAGCTAATGTATTATCCCACTGTGACCATGTCCCTATAGCTCATGTACTATCCCACTGTGAATATGTCCCTCCCAATAGCTCATGTACTATACACAGTGACTATGCCCCTCTCAATAGCTCATGTACTATCCCACTGTGACTATGTCCCTCCCAATAGCTCATGTACTATCCCACTGTGAACATGCCCTCCCAATAGCTCATGTACTATCCCACTGTGACCATGTCCTTCCCAATAGCTCATGTACTATCCCACTGTGACCATTTCCCTCCGAATTGATCATGTATTATCCCACTGTGACCCTTTCCCTCCAAATATCTCATGTACTATCCCACTGTGACCTGTCCGTCCCAATAGCTCATGTACTATCCCACTGTGACCATCCCCCTCCCAATATCTCATGTACTATCCCACTGTGACCATGTACCTCCCAATAGCTCATGTACTATCCCAATGTGACCATGACCCTCCCATGTGCTCATGTACTATCCCACTGTGACCATTTCCCTCCCAATTGCTAATGTATTACCCCACTGTGACCCTTTCCCTCCAAATATCTCATGTACTATCCCACTGTGACCATGTCCCTCCCAATAGCTCATGTACTATCCCACTGTGACCATCTCCCTCCCAATAGCTCATGTACTATCCCACTTTGACCAACTCCCTCCCAATAACTCATGTACTATCCCACTGTGTCCCTCCCAATTGCTCATGTACTATCCCACTGTGACCATGTCCCTCCCAATAGTTGATGTACTATCCCACTGTGATCATGACCCTCCCAATAGTTCATGTACTCCCCCCCCCTGTGACCATGTCTCTCCCAATAGCTCATGTACTATCCCTCTGTGACCATGACCCTCCCAATAGCTCATGTACTATACTACTGTGATTATGCCCCTCCCAATAGCTCATGTACTATCTCACTGTGACCATGTCCCTATAGCTCATGTATTATCTTACTGTCACCATGATCCTCCCAATAGCTCATGTACTATACCACTGTGAACATGCCCCTCTCAATTGCTAATGTACTATCCCACTGTGGCCATGACCCTCCCAATAACTCATGTACTATCCCACTGCGACTATGTCCCACCCAATAACTCATGTAATATCCCACTGTAACCATGACCCTCCCAATAGCTCATGTACTATCACCCTGTGACCATTTCCGTCCCAATAGCTCATGCACTATCCCACTATATCCCTCCCAGTAGCTCACGTACTATCCCACTGTGACCATGACCCTCACAATAGGTCATGTACAATCCCACTGTGACTATGACCCTCCCAATAGTTCATGTACTATCCCACTGTGACCATGACCCTCCCAATAGCTCATGTACTATCCGAATGTGGCCCTCCCAATAGCTCATGTACTAACCAACTCTGACCATGTCCCTCCCAATAGGTCATGTACTATCCCACTGTGACCATGTCCCTCCCAATAGCTCTTTTACTATCCACAATGACTATGCCCCTCCCAATAGCTCATGTACTATCCTACTGTGACTATGCCCCTCCCAATAGCTCATGTACTATCCACAGTGTCTATGCCCATCCCAATAGCTCATGTACTATCCCACTGTGACTATGCCCCTCCAATGGCTCATGTACTATCCACTGTGGCTATGCCCCTCCCAACAGCTCATGTACTATACTACTGTTAACATGTCCCTCCCATTAACTAATGTTTTATCCCACTGTGACATTGTCCCTATTGCACATGTACTATCCCACTGTGACCATGTCTCTCCCAATAGCTCATGTACTATCCTCAGTGACTATGCCCTTCCCAATAGCTCATGTACTATCCCACTGTGACCATGCCCCTCCCAATAGCTCATGTACTATCCACTGTGAATATTCCCCTCCCAATATCACATGTACTAGACCACTGTTACAATGTCCCTCCCAATAGCTAATGTATTATACCACTGTGACCATGTCCCTATAGCTCATGTACTATCCCACTGTGAATATGTCCCTCCTAATAGCTCATGTACTACACACAGTGACTATGCCCCTCCCAATAACTCATGTACTATCTCACTGTGACTATGTCCCTCCCAATAGCTCATGTACTATCCCACTGTGACCATGCCCTCCCAATAGCTCATGTACTATCCCAATGTGGCCATGACCTTCCCAATAGCTCATGTATTATCTCACTGTGACCATGTCCCTCCCAATAGCTCTTGTACTATCTCACCGTGACCATGTCCCTCCCAATAGCTAATGTACTATCTCACTGTGACCATGTCCCTATAGCTCATGTACTATCCCACGGTGACCATGTCCCTCCCAATAGCTCATGCACAATCCCACAGTGACCATGTCCCTCACAATAGCTCATGTACTATCGCACTGTGACCATGCACCACCCAATACCTCATGTACAATCCCTCTGTGACCATGTCCCTCCCAATAGCTCACGTACTAACTCTTTTTGACTATGACCCTCACAATAGCTGATGTACTATCCCACTGTGACCATGTCCCTCCCAATACCTCATGTACTATATCACTGTGACCATGTCCCAATAGCTCATGTACTATCCCACTGTGACCATGACCCTCCCAATAGCTCATGTACTATCCCACTGAGACCATGTCCCTCCTAATGGCTCATGTATTATCCCACTGTGAACATGACCCTCCCAATAGCTCATGTACTATCCCACTGTGACCATGTCCCTTCCAAGAGCTCATGTACTGTCCACTGTGACCGTGTCTCTCCCAATAGTTCATGTATTATCCCACTGTGACCATGACCCTCCCAATAGCTCAAGTACTATCCCACTGGGACCATGTCCCTCCCAATAGCTCATGTATTATCCGCTGTGACCATGTCCCTACTAATAGCTCAAGTACTATCCCACTGTGACCATGTCCCTCCCAATTGCACATGTACTATCCCACTGTGACCGTGTCCCTCCCAATAGCTCATGCACAATCCCACTGTGACCTTGTCCCTCCCAATTGCTCATGTACTATCCCACTGTGACCATGACCCTCCCAATAGGTCATGTACTAACCCACTGTGACCATGTCCTTTCCAATAGCTCATGTTCTATCCCACTGTGACCATGACCCTCCCAATAGCTCCTGTACTATCCCACTGTGACCATGTCCCTACCAATTGCTAATGTACTATCCCAGTGTGACCATGACCCTCCCAATAACTCATGTACTATCCCACTGTGACTATGTCCAACTCAATAACTCATGTAATATCCCACTGTGACGATGACCCTCCCAATAGCTCATGTACTATCCTCCTGTGACCATGACCGTCCCAATAGCTCATGAACTATCCCACTGAATCCCTCCCAATAGCTCACGTACTATCCCACTTTGACCATGACACTCCCAATAGGTCATGTACTATCCCACTGTAACCATGACCCTCCCAATAGTTCATGTACTATCCCACTGTGACCATGACCCTCCCAGTAGCTCAGGTACTATCCCACTGTGTCCCTCCCAATAGCTCATGTACTAACCAACTCTGACCATGTCCCTCCCAATAGGTCATGTACTATCCCACTGTGACTATGCCCCACCCAATAGCTCATGTACTATCCCACTGTGACTATGTCCCTCCCAATAGCTCATGTACTATCCAGAGTGACTATGCCCCCCCAATAGCTCATGTACTTTCCCACTGTGACTATGCCCCCCCAATGGCTCATGTACTATCCACTGTGACTATGCCCCTCCCAATAGCTCATGTAGGCCTACTATTCCACTGTGACCATGTCCCTATAGCACATGTACTATCCCACTGTGACCATGTCTCTCCCAATAGCTCATGTACTATCCACAGTGAGTATGCCCCTCCCAATAGCTCATGTACTATCCCACTGAGAATATGCCCCTCCAAATAGCTCATATACTATTCCACTGTGACTATGCCCCTCCCAATAGATCATGTACTATCCTTTGTGAATAAGTCCCTCCCAATAGCTCATGTACTATCCCACTGTGATTATGCCCCCCAATGGCTCATGTACTATCCACTGTGACTATGCCCCTCCCAATAGCTCATGTGCTATCCCACTGTGACCATGTCCCTATAGCACATGTACTATCCCACTGTGACCATGTCTCTCCCAATAATTCATGTACTATCCACAGTGAGTATGCCCCTCCCAATAGCTCATGTATTATCCCACTGTGAATATGCCCCTCCCAATAGCTCATGTACTATCCACAGTGACTTTGCCTCTCCCAATAGCTCATGTATTATCCCACTGTGACTATGTCCGCCCCATAGCTCATGTATTATCCCACTGTGACCATGCCCTCCCAATTGCTCGTGTACTATCCCAATGTGACCATGACCTTCGCAATAGCTCATGTACTATCTCACTGTGACCATGTACCTCCCAATAGCTCATGTACTATCCCAATGTGTCCATGACCCTCCCAATAGCACATGTACTATCTCACCGTGGCAATGTCCCTCCCAATAGCTAATGTACTATCCCACTGTGACCATGTACCTATAGCTCATGTACTATCCCACGGTGACCATGTCCCTCCCAATAGCTCATGCACAATCCCACAGTGACCATGTCCCTCTCAATATCTCATGTACTATCTCACTGTGACCATGTCCCTCCCAATAGCTCTTGTACTATCCCACTGTGACCATGACACTCCCAATAGTTCATGTACTATCCCACTGTGACCATGTTCTTCCCAATTGCTCATGTACTATCCCACTGTGACCATGTCCCTTCCAATTGCTCATGTACTATCCCACTGTGACCATACGCCTCCCTCATGTACTATCCCACTGTGACTATGTCCCTCCCAATAGCTCATGAAATATCTCACTGTGACCATGACTCTCCCAATAGCTCATGTACTCTCCCCCTGTGACCATGTCCCTCCCAATAGCTTATGTACTATCCCACTGTATCCTTCCAATAGCTCACGTACTATCCCACTGTGACCAATACCCTCCCAATAGTTCATGAACTATCCCACTGTAACCCTGACCCTCCCAATAGTTCATGTACTATCCCACTGTGAACATGACCCTCCCAATAGTTCATGTACTATCCCGCTGAGACAATGTTCCTCCCAATAGCTCATGTACTATCCCACTGTGACTATGAAACTCCCAATAGCTCATGTACTATCCCACTGTGTCCCTCCCTATAGCTCATGGACTATACAATTCTGACCATGTCCCTCCCAATAGCTCATGTACTAACTCGCTGTGACTATGACCCTTCCAATAGCTCATGTACTATCCCACTGTGTCCCTCCCAATAGCTCATGTACTATCCAACTCTGACCATGTCCCTCCCAATAGCTCATGTACTATACCACTGTGACTCTGCTCCAACCAATAGCTCATGTACTATCCCAATGTGACCATGACCCTCCCCTGTGCTCATGTACTATCTCACTGTTACCATGTACCTCCCAATAGCTTATGTACTATCCCACTGTGACAATGTCCAAATAGCTCATGTACTATCCCACTGTGTCCCTCCCAGTAGCTCATGTACTATCCCTCTGTGTCCCTCCCAGTAGCTCATGTATTATCCCACTGTGACCATATCCCTCCCAATAGCTCATGTGCTATCCCACTGTGACTTTTTCCCTCCAAATATCTCATGTACTATCCCCCTGTGACCATGTCCCTCCCAATAGCTCATGTACTATCCCACTGTGACCATCTCCCTCCCTATAGCTCATGTACTATCCCGCTGTGACCATCTCCCTCCCAATAGTTCATGTAGTATCCCACTCTTACCATCTCCCTCCCAATAACTCATGTACTATCCCACTGTGTCCCTCCCAATTGCTCATGTACTATCCCACTGTGACCATGTCCCTCCCAATAGTTCATGTACTATCCCACTGTGATCATGACCCTCCCAATAGTTTCTGTACTCTCCCCCTGTGACCATGCCTCTCCCAAGAGCTCATGTACTATCCCACTGTGACCATGACCCTCCCAATAGCTCATGTACTATACTACTGTGATTATGTCCCTCCCAATAGCTCATGTACTATCTCACTGTGACCATGTCCCTATAGACCATGTATTATCTTACTGTCACCATGATCCTCCCAATAGCTCATGTACTATCCCACTGTGACCTTGTCCCTCCTAATGGCTCATGTATTATCCCACTGTGAACATGACCCTCCCAATAGCTCATGTACTATCCCTCTGTGACTTTGTCCCTCCCAAAAGCTCATGTACTATCCACTGTGACCGTGTCCCTCCCAATAGCTCATGTACTATCCTACTGTGACCATGTCCCTCCTAATGGCTCATGTATTATCCCACTGTGACCATGACCCTCCCAATAGCTCCTGTACTATCCCACTGTGACCATGTCCCTCCCAATTGCTAATGTACTATACCACTGTGACCATGACCCTCCCAATAACACATGTACTATCCCACTGCGACTATGTCCTACCCAATAACTCATGTAATATCTCACTCTGACCATGACCCTCCCAATAGCTCCTGTACTATCCCCCTGTGACCATGTCCGTCTCAATAGCTCATGAACTATCCCACTGAATCCCTCCCAATAACTCAAGTACTATCCCACTGTGACCATGACCCTCCCAATAGGTCATGTACTATCCCACTGTGACGATGACCCTCCCAATAGTTCATGTACTATCCCACTGTGACCGTGTGCCTCCCAATAACTCATGCACAATCCCACTGTGACCATGTCCCTCCCAATTGCTCATGTACTCTCCCACTGTGACCATGACCCTCCCAATAGCTCATGTACTATCCCACTGTGACCATGTCCTTTCCAATAGCTCATGTTCTATCCCACTGTGACCATGACCCTCCCAATAGCTCCTGTACTATCCCACTGTGACCATGTCCCTCCCAATAACTCATGTACTATCCCACTGTGACTATGTCCCACCCAATAACTCATGTAATATCCCACTGTGACCATGACCCTCCCAATAGCTCATGTACTATCCCCCTGTGACCAAGACCGTCCCAATAGCTCATGCACTATCCCACTGTGACCATGACCCTCCCAGTAGCTCAGATACTATCCCACTGTGTCCCTCCCAATAGCTCATGTACTAACCAACTCTGACCATGTCCCTCCCAATAGGTCATGTACTATCCCACTGTAACTATGCCCCTCCCAATAGCTCATATACTATCCACAGTGACTATGCCCCTCCCAATAGCTCATGTACTATCCCACTGTGACTATGCCCCCCAATGGCTAATGAACTATCCCCTGTGACTATGCCCCTCCCAATAGCTCATGTACTATCCCACTGTGACCATGTCCGTATAGCACATGAACTATCCCACTGTGTCCATGTCTCTCCCAAAAAATCATGTACTATCCACAGTGAGTATGCCCCTCCCAATAGCTCATGTACTATCCCACTTTGAATATGCCCCTCCCAATAGCTCATGTACTATCCACTGTGACCATGTCTCTCCCAATAACTCATGTACTATCCACAGTGACTATGCCCGTCCCAATAGCTCATGTACTATCCTTTGTGAATATGCCCCTCCCAATAGCTCATGTACTATCCCACTGTGACTATGCCCCCCAATGGCTCATGTAATATCCACTGTGACTATGCCCGTCCCAATAGCTCATGTACTATACTACTGTTACGATGTCCCTCCCATTAGCGAATGTATTATCCCACTGTGACCATGTCCCTATAGCACATGTACTATCCCACTGTGACCATGTCTCTCCCAATAGCTCATGTACTATCCACAGTGACTATGCCCCTCCCAATAGTTCATGTACTATCCCACTGTGACCATGCCCCTCCCAATAGCTCATGTTCTATCCACTGTGATTATTCCCCTCCCAATATCACATGTACTAGACCACTGTTACAATGTCCCTATAGCTCATGTACTATCCCACTGTGACCATGTCCCTCCAAATACCTCATGTACTATATGTCTGTGACCATGTCCCAATAGCTCACGTACTATCCCACTGTGACCATGACCCTCCCAATAGCTCATGTACTATCCCACTGGGACCATGTCCCTCCTAATGGCTCATGTATTATCCCACTGTGAACATGACCCTCCCAATAGCTCAAGTATTATCCCACTGCGACCATGTCCCTCCCAATAGCTCATTTACTATCCACTGTGACCGTGTCACTCCCAATAGCTCATGTACTATCCACTGTGACCGTGACCCTCCCAATAGCTCATGTACTATCCCACTGGGACCATGTCCCTCCCTATAGCTCATGTACTATCCGCTGTGACCATGTCCCTCCTAATAGCTCATGTACTATCCCGCTGTGACCATCTCCCTCCCAATAGCTCGTGTACTATCCCACTGTGACCATGTCCCTCCCAATTGCCCATGTACTATCCCACTGTGACCGTGTCCCTCCCAATAGCTCATGCTCAATCCCACTGTGACCACGTCCCTCCCAATAGCTCATATACTATCCCACTGTGACCATGACCTTCCCAATAGCTCATGTAATATCCCACTGTGACCATGTCCCTTCCAATAGCTCATGTACTATCCTACTGTGACCATGACCCTCCCAATAACTCCTGTACTATCCCACTCTGACCATGTCCGTCCCAATTGCTAATGTACTATCCCACTGTGACCATGACCCTCCCAATAACTCATGTACTACCTCACTGTGACTATGTCCTACCCAATAACTCATGTAATATCCCACTGTGACCATGATCCTCCCAATAGCTCATGAAATATCCCACTGTGACCATGACCCTCCCAATAGCTCATGTACTCTCCCCCTGTGACCATGTCCCTCCCAATAGCTCATGTACTATCCCACTGTATCCCTCCTAATAGCTCACGTACTATCCCACTGTGACCAATACCCTCCCAATAGCTCATGTACTATCCCACTGTAACCATGACTCTCCCAATAGTTCATGTACTATCCCACTGTGATCATGACCCTCCCAATAGTTCATGTACTATCCCGCTGAAACCATGTTCCTCCCAATAGCTCATGTACTATCCCACTGTGACTATGAACTTCCCAATAGCTCATGTACTATCCCACAGTGTCCCACCCTATAGCTCATTAACTATCCAATTCTGACCATGTCCCTCCCAATAGCTCATGTACTAATTCGCTGTGACTATGACCCTTCCAATAGCTCATGTACCATCCAACTGTGTCCCTCCCAATACCTCATGTACTATCCAACTCTGACCATGTCCCTCCCAATAGCTCATGTACTATCCCACTGTGACTATGCTCCAACCAATAGCTCATGTACTATCCCACTGTGACCATGTCCCTCCCAATAGCTCATGTACTATCCCACTGTGTCCCTCCCAATAGCTCATGTACTATCCAACTCTGACCATGCCCCTCCCAATAGCTCATGTACTATCCCACTGTGACTATGAACCTCTCAATAGCTCATGTACTATCCCACTGTGTCCCTCCCAATAGCCCATGTACTATCCCACTGTGACCATGGCCCTCCCAATAGTTCATTACTACCCCACTGTGTCCCTCCCAATAGCTCATGTACCATCCCACTGTGTCCGTCCCAATAGCCTCTGTACTATCCCAATGTGACCATGACCCTCCCATGTGCTCATGTACTATCTCACTGTGACCATGTACCTCCCAATAGCTTATGTACTATCCCACTGTGAGAGTGTCCAAATAGCTCATGTACTATCCCACTGTGTCCCTCCCAGTAGCTCATGTACTATCCCTCTGTGTCCTTCCCAGTAGCTCATGTATTATCCCACTGTGACCATATCCCTCCCAATAGCTCATGTACTATACCGCTGTGACCATCTCCCTCCCAATAACTCATGTACTATCCCACTGTGTCCCTCCCAATTGCTCATGTACTATCCCACTGTGACCATGTTTCTCCCAATAGCTCATGTACTATCTCACTGTGACCATGTCCCTATAGCTCATGTATTATCTTACTGTCACCATGATCCTCCCAATTGCTCATGTACTATCCCACTGTGACCATGTCCCTCCTAATGGCTCATGTATTATACCACTGTGAACATGACCCTCCCAATAGCTCATGTACTATCCCTCTGTGACCATGTCCCTCCCAATAGCTCATGTACTATCCACTGTGACCGTGTCCCTCCCAATAGCTCATGTACTATCCCAATGTGACCATGACCCTCCCAATAGCTCATGTACTATCCCTCTGTAACCATGTCCCTCCCAAAAGCTCATGTACTATCTACTGTGACCATACCCCTCCCAATAGCTCATGTACTATCCCCCTGTGACCATCTCCTTCCCAATAGCTCGTGTACTATCCCACTGTGACCATGTCCCTCCCAATTGCTCATGTACTATCCCACTGTGACCATGACCCTCCCAATAACTCATGTACTATCCCACTGCGACTATGTCCCACCCTTTAACTCATGTAATATCCCACTGTGACCATGACCCTCCCAATAGCTCATGTACTATCCCCCTGTGACCATGTCCGTCCCAATAGCTCATGCACTATCCCACTATATCCCTCCCAATAGCTCACGAACTATCCCACTGTGACCATGACCCTCCCAATAGGTCATGTACTATCCCTCTGTGACTATGACCCTCCCAATAGTTCATGTACTATCCCACTGTGACCATGACCCTCCCAATAGCTCATGTACTATCCCACTGTGTCCCTCCCAATAGCTCATGTACTAACCAAGTCTGACCATGTCCTTCCCTATAGGTCATGTACTATCCCACTGTGACCATGTCCCTCCCAATAGCTCTTTTACTATCCACAGTGACTATGCCCCTCCCCATAGCTCATGTACTATCCTACTGTGAATATGCCCCTCCCAATAGCTCATGTATTATCCACAGTGTCTATGTCCATCCCAATTGCTCATGTACTATCCCACTGTGACTATGCCCCCCAATGGCTCATGTACTATCCACTGTGGCTATGCCCCTCCCAATAGTTCATGTACTATACTACTGTTACCATGTCCCTCCCATTAGCTAATGTTTTATCCCACTGTGACCATGTCCCTCTAGCACATGTACTATCCCACTGTGACCATGTCTCTCCCAATAGCTCATGTACTATCCACAGTGACTATGCCCCTCCCAATAGCTCATGTACTATCCCACTGTGACCATGCCCTTCCCAATAGCTCATGTACTATCCACTGTGAATATTCCCCTCCCAATATCACATGTAATAGACCACTGTTACAATGTCGTCCCAATAACTAATGTATTATCCCACTGTGACTATGTCCCTATAGCTCATGTGCTATCCCACTGTGACCATGTCCCTCCCAATAGCTCATGTATTATACACAGTGACTATGCCTCTCCCAATAGCTCATGTACTATCCCACTGTGACTATGACCCTCCCAATAGATCATGTACTATCCCACTGTGACCATGCTCTCCCAATAGCTCATGTACTATCCCAATGTGACCATGACCTTCCCAATAGCTCATATATTATCTTACTGAGACCATGCCCCTCCCAATAGCTCATGTACTATCTCACCGTGACCATGTCCCTCCCAATAGCTAATGTACAATCCCACTGTGACCATGTCCCTATAGCTCATGTTCTATCCCACGGTGACCATGTCCCTCCCAATAGCTCATGCACAATCCCACAGTGACCATGTCCCTCACAATAGCTCATGTACTATCGCACTGTGACCATGCACCACCCAATACCTTATGTACAATCCCACTGTGACCATGTCCCTCCCAATAGCTCACGTACTAACTCACTTTGACTATGACCCTCACAATAGCTCATGTACTATCCCACTGTGACCATATCCCTCCCAATACCTCATGTACTATATCACTGTGTCCATGTCCCAATAGCTCATGTACTATCCCACTGTGATCATGACCCTCCCAATAGCTCATGTACTATCCCACTGGGACCATGTCCCTCCTAATGGCTCATGTATTATCCCAGTGTGAACATGACCCTCCCAATAGCTCATGTACTATCCCACTGTGACCATGTCCCTCCCAATAGCTCATGTACTATCCACTGTGACCGTGTCCCTCCCAATAGCTCATGTACTATCCCACTGTGACCATGACCCTCCCAATAGCTCATGTACTATCCCACTGGGACCATGTCCGTCCCAATAGCTCATGTACTATCCGCTGTGACCATGTCCCTACTAATAGCTCATGTACTATCCCACTGTGACCATCTCCCTCCCAATAGCTCGTGTACTATCCCACTGTGACCGTGTCCCTCCCAATAGCTCAGGCTCAATCCCACTGTGGCCACGTCCCTCCCAATAGCTCATGTACTATCCCACTGTGACCATGACCCTCCCAATAGGTCATGTACTATCCCACTGTCACCATGTCCCTTCCAATAGCTCATGTACTATCCCACTGTGACCATGACCCTCCCAATAACTCCTGTGCTATCCCACTCTGACCATGTCCGTCCCAATTGCTAATGTACTATCCCACTGTGACCATGACCCTCCCAATAACTCATGTACTATCTCACTGTGACTATGTCCCACCCAATAACTCATGTAATATCCCAGTGTGACCATGACCCTCCCAATAGCTCATGAAATATCCCACTGTGACCATGACCCTCCCAATAGCTCATGTACTCTCCCCCTGTGACCATGTCCCTCCCAATAGCTCATGAACTATCCCGCTCTATCCCTCCCAATAGCTCACGTACTATCCCACTTCGACCAATACCCTCCCAATAGTTCATGTACTATCCCACTGTGATCATGACCCTACCAATAGTTCATGTACTATCCCGCTGAGACCATCTTCCTCCCAATAGCTCATGTACCATCCCACTGTGACTATGAACCTCCCAATAACTCATGTACTATCGCACTGTGTCCCTCCCTATAGCACATGAACTATCCAATTCAGACCATGTCCCTCCCAATAGCTCATGTACTAATTCGTTGTGACTATGACCCCTCCAATAGCTCATGTACTATCCCACTGTGTCCTCCCAATAGGTCATGTACTATCCAAATCTGACCATGTCCCTCCCAATAGCTCATGTACTATCCCACTGTGACTATGACCCTCCCATGTGCTCATGTACTATCTCACTGTGACCATATACCTCCCAATAGCTTATGTACTATCCCACTGCGACAATGTCCAAATATCTCATGTACAATCCCACTGTGACCATGGCCCTCCCAATAATTCATGTACTACCCCACTGTGTCCCTCCCAATAGCTCATGTACTATCCCACTGTGTCCGTCCCAATAGCTCATGTACTATCCCAATGTGACCATGACCCTCCCATGTGCTCATGTACTATCTCACTGTGATCATATACCTCCCAATAGCTTATGTACTACCCCACTGCGACAATGTCCAAATAGCTCATGTACTATCCCACTGTGTCCCTCCCAGTAGCTCATGTACTATCCCTCTGTGTCCCTCCCAGTAGCTCATGTATTATCCCACTGCGACCATATCCCTCCCAATAGCTCATGTACTATCCCACTGTGACCATGTCCCTCCCAATAGCTCATGTACTACACCACTGTGGCCATGACCCTCCCAATAGCTCATGTACTATCCCACTGCGACCATGTCTTTTCCAATTGCTCATGTACTATCCCACTGTGATCATGACCCTCCCAATAGCTCCTGTACTATCCCACTGTGACGATGTCCCTCCCAATTGCTAATGTACTATCCCACTGTGACCATGACCCTCCCAATAACTCATGTACTATCCCACTGTGACTATGTCCCACCCAATAACTCATGTAATATCCCACTGTGGCCATGACCCTCCCAATAGCTCATTTACTATCCCCCTGTGACCATGTTCGTCCCGATAACTCATGCAGTATCCCACTATATCCCTCCCAATAGCTCACGTACTATCCCACTGTGACCACGACCCTCCCAATAAATCATGTACTATCCCAAGGTGACCATAACCCTCCCAATAGTTCATGTACTATCCCACTGTCACCATGACCCTCCCAATAGCTCATGTACTATCCCACTGTGTCCCTCCCAATAGCTCATGTACTAACCAACTCTGACCATGTCCCTCCCAATAGGTCATGTACTATCCCACTGTGACCATGTCCCTCCCAATAGCTCATTTACTATCCACAGTGACTATCCCCCTCCCAATAGCTCATGTACTATCCTACTGTGACTATGCCCCTCCCAATAGCTCATGTACAATCCACAGTGTCTATGCCCCTCCCAATAGCTCATGTACTATCCCACTGTGTCTATGCCCCCCCAGTGGCTCATGTACTATCCACTGAGACTATGCCCCTCCAAATAGCTCATGTACTATACTACTGTTACCATGTCCCTCCAATTAGCTAATGTATTATCCCACTGTGACTATGTCCCTATAGCACATGTACTATCCCACTATGACCATGTCTCTCCCAATAGCTCATGTACTATCCACAGTGGCTATTCCCCTCCCAATAGCTCATGTACTATCCCACTGTGACTATGCCCCTCCCAATAGCTCATGTACTATCAACTGTGACTATTCCCCTCCCAATATCACATGTACTTGACCAGTGTTACCATGTCCCTCACAATAGGTAATGTATTATCCCACTGTGACCATGTCCCTATAGCTCATGTACTATCCCACTGTGACCATGTCTCTCCCAATAGCTCATGTACTATCCACAGTGACTATGACTCTCCCAATAGCTCATGTACTATCCCACTGTGACTATGTCTCTCCCAATAGCTCATGTACTATCCCACTGTGACCATGCCCTCCCAATAGCTCATGTACTATCCCAATGTGGCCATGACCTTCCCAATAGCTCATGTACTATCTCACTGTGACCATGTACCCCCAATAGCTCATGTACTATCCCAATGTGACCATGACCCTCCCAATAGCTCATGTAATATCTCACCGTGACCATGTCCCTCCCAATAGGTAATGTACTATCCCACTGAGACCATGTCCCTATAGCTCATGTACTATCCCACAGTGACCATGTCCCTCACAATAGCTCATGTACTACCGCACTGTGACCATGTCCCTCCCAATAGCGCTTGTACTATCCCACAGTGACCATGAACCTCCCAATAGCTCATGTACTATCCCACTGTGACCATGTTCCTCCTAATTGCTCATGTACTATCCCACTGTGACCATGGCTTTCCCAATAGCTCATGTACTATCCCACTGTGACCCTGTCCCTACCAATAGCTCATGTACTATATCGCTGTGACCATGACCTCCCCAAAAGCTCATGTACTATCTCACTGTGATCATGCCCCTCCCAATAGCTCGTGTACTATCCCACTGTGACCATGTCCCTCCCAATAGCTCATGTACTATCTCACTGTTACCATGTCCCTCCCAATAGCTCATGTACTATCTCACTGTGATCATGTCCCTCCCAAAAGCTCTTGTACTATCCCACTGTGACCATGTCCCAATAGCTCTTGTACTATCCCACTGTGAAAGTGTCCCTCCCAATAGCTCATGAACTATCCCACTGTGACCATGTCCCTCCCAATAGCTCATGTACTATCCCACTGTGACCATGTCCCTTTCAAATGCTCATGTACAATCCCACTGTGACTATGTCCCTCCCAATATCTCATGTACTATCCCACTGTGACCATGTCTCACCCAATTGATCATGTAATATCCCACTGTGACCATGTCCCTCCCAATAGCTCATGTACTATCTCACTGTGACCATGACCCTCCCAATAGCTCATGTATTATTCCACTGTGACCATGTCCCTCCCAATAGCTCATGTACAATTCCACTGTTACCATGACCATCCAAATAGCTCATGAACTATTCCACTGTGACCTTGTCTCTCCCAATACCTCATGTACTATCCCACTGTGACCATGATCCTCCCCATAGCTCATGTATTATCTCACTGTGACCATGTCCCTCCCAATACCTCATGTACTATCTCACTGTGAGCATGTCCCTCCCAATAGCTCATGTTCTATCTCACTGTGACCATATCCATCCCAATAGCACATGTACTATCCCACTGTGACCATGCCCCAATAGCTCATGTACTATCGCACTGTGAACATGTCCCTCCCAATAGCTCATGTACTATACCTCTGTGACCACCCTCCCAATAGGTAATGTATTATCCCACTGTGACCATGTCCCTCACAATAGCAAACATACTATCCCACTGTGACCATGATTCTCCCAATAGTTCATGTACTATCCCACTGTGACCATGTACCGATAGCTCATGTACAATCCCACTGTGACCATGTCCCTCCCAATAGCAAATGTACTATCCCACTGTGACCATGATTCTCCCAATAGTTCATGTACTATCCCATTGTGACCATGTCCCGATAGCTCATGTACTATCCCACTGTGACCATGTCCCTCCCAATAGCTCATGTATTCTCCCACTGTGACCATGTCCCTCCCAATACCTCATGTACTATCCCACTGTGACCATGTCTCTGCCAATGGCTCATGTACTATCCAACTGTGACCTTGTCCCTCCCGATAGCTCATGTACTCTCCCACTGTGACTATGACCCTCCCAATAGCTCATGTACTATCCCTCTGTGACAATGTCCCTCCCAATTGCTCATGTACTATCCCACTGTGTCCATGTCTCTCCCAATAGCTCATGTACTATCCCACTGTGACCATGACCCTACCAATAGCTCATGTACTATCCCTCTGGGACCATGTCCCTCCCAATAGCTCATGTATTATCGCACTGTGACCATGACCCATCCAATAGCTCATGTGCTATCCCTCTGTGACCATAACCCTCCCAAAAGCTCATGTAATATCCCGCTGTTACCATGTCCCTCCCAATAGCTCATGTACTATCCCGCTGTGACCATGACCCTCCCTATAGCTCATAAACTATCCCACTGTGACCATGACCCTCCCTATAGCTCACGTATTATCCCACTGGTACCATGTCCCTCCCAATAGCTCATGTATAATCCCACTGTGACCATGTCCTTCCCAATAGCTAAAGTACTATCCCACTGTGACCATGATTCTCCCAATAGCTCATGTACTATCCCACTTTGACCATGTCCCAATAGCTCATGTATTATCCCACTGTGACCATGTCCCTCCCAATAGCTCATGATCTATCCCACTGTGACCATGTCCTTCCCAATAGCTAATGTACTATCCCACTGTGACCATGACCCTACCAATAGCTTATGTACTATCTCACTGTGACCATGTCCCTCCCAATAGCTCATGTACTATCTCACTGTGACCATGTCCCTCCCCATAGCTAATGTACTATCCCAGTGTGACCGTGCCCCCCCCCAATAGATCATGTACTATCCCACTGTGACGATATCCCTCCCAATAGCTCATGTACTATCCCACTGTGACCATGTCCCTCCCAATAGTTAATGTATTATCCCACTGTGACCATGACCCTACCAATAGCTCATGTACTACCTCAGTCTGAAGGTGTCCCTCCGAAGAGCTAATGTACTATCCCAGTGTGACCATGCCCCCTCCCAATAGATCATGTACTATCCCACTGACTATGTCCCTCGCAATAGATCATGTACTATCCCACTGTGACCATGACCCTCCCAATAGTTCATGTATTATCCCACTGTGACCATGTCCCTCCCAATAGCTCATGTACTATCCCACTGTGACCATACGCCTCCCAATATCTCATGTACTTTCCCACTGTGACTATGTCCCCACCAATAGCTCATGTACTATCCCAATGTGACCATGTGCCTCGTAATAGCTCATGCACTATCCCACTCTGACCATGTCCCTCCTAGTAGCTCATGTATTATACCACTGTGACCACATCCCTCCCAACAGCTCATGTACTATCCCTCTATGACCATGTCCCTCCCAATAGTTCATGTACTCTCCCGCTGTGACCATGTCCCTCCCAATAACTCATGTACTATCCCACTGTGACCATGTCCCTCCCCATTAGCTCATGTACTATCTCACTGTGATCATGTCCCTCCCAATAGCTCTTGTACTATCCCAGTGTGACCATGTCCCTCACAATAGCTCATGTACTATCTCACACTTACCATGTCCCTCCCAATAGCTCATGTACTATCTCACTGTGATCATGTCCCTCCCAATAGCTCTTGTACTATCCCACTGTGACCATGTCCCAATAGTTCTTGTACTATCCCACTGTGAAAATGTACCTCCCAATAGCTCATGAACTATCCCACTCTGACCATGTCCCTCCCAATAGCTCATGTACTATCCCACTGTGACCATGTCCCTCCCAACAGCTCATGTACAATCCCACTGTGACCATGTCCCTCCCAATAGCTCATGTACTATCCCACTGTGACCATGTCTCTCCCAATTGATCATGTAATATCCCACTGTGACCATGTCCCTCCCAATAGCTCATGTACTATCTCACTGTGACCATGACCCTCCCATTAGCTCATGTATTATTCCACTGTGACCATGTCCCTCCCAATAGCTCATGTACGATTCCACTGTGACCATGACCATCCCAATAGCTCATGTACTATTCCACTGTGACCTTGTCTCTCCCAATACCTCATGTCCTATCCCACTGTGACCATGATCCTCCCAATAGCTCTTGTACTATCTCACTGTGACCATGTCCCTCCCAATACCTCACGTCAATCTCACTGTGACCATGACCTCCCCAATAGCTCATGTACTATCCCACCTCGACCATGTCTCTCCCAATTGTTCATGTACTATCCCACTGTGACTATGTCCTTGCCAATAGTTCATTTACTGTCCCAATGTGACCATGTCCCTCCCAAAAGCTCAAGTACTATCTCACTTTGACCAAGTCCCCCCCAATAGCTCATATACTATCTCACTGTGACCATGTCCCTCCCAATAACTCATGAACTATCCCACTGTGACCATGACCCTCCCAATAGCTCATGTACTATTCCACTGTGACCATGTCCCTCCCAATAGCTCATGTATTATTCCACTGTGACCGTAACCATTCCAATAGCTCATGATCTATTCCAGTGTGACCTTGTCCCTCCCAATACCTCATGTACTATCCCACCGTGACCATGATTCTCCCAATAGCTCATGTATTATCTCACTGTGACCATGTCCCTCCCAATACCTCATGTACTATCTCACTGTGAGCATGTCCCTCCCAATAGCTCATGTTCTATCCCACTGTGACCATATCCTTCCCAATAGCTCATGTACTATCCCACTGTGACCATGTCCCAATGGCTCATGTACTATCGCACTGTGAACATGTCCTTCACAATAGCTCATGTACTATCCCTCTGTGACCACCCTCCCAATAGCTCATGTACTATCCCACTGTGACCATGTCCCTCCCAACAGATCATGTGCTATCCCACTGTGAACATGTCCCTCCCAATAGCTCATGTACTATTCCACTGTGACAGTGTCCCAATCGGTCATGTATTATCCCACTGGGACCATGTCCCTCCCAATAGCTCATGTACAATCCCACTGTGACCATGTCCCTCCCAATAGCAATTGTACTATCCCACTGTGACCATGATTCTCCCAATAGTTCATGTACTATCCCACTGTGACCATGTCCCGATAGCTCATGTACTATCCCACTGTGACCATGTCCCTCCCAATATCTCACGTACTATCCCACTGTGACCATGTCTCTCCCAATGGCTTTAGTACTATCCCACTGTGACCTTGTACCTCCCGATAGCTCATATACAATCCCACTGTGACTATGACCCTCCCAATAGCTCATGTACTATCTCACTGTAACCATGTCCCTCCCAATAGCTCATGTTCTATCCCACTGTGACCATGTCCCTCCCAATAGCTAATGTACTATCCCACTGTGCCTATGCCCCTCTCAATAGCTCATGTACTATCTCACTGTGACTATGTCCCTCCCAATAGCTCATGTACTATCTCACTGTGAACATGACCCTCCCACGTGCTCATGTACTATCCCACTGCGTTCCTCTCAATAGCTCATGTACTATCCCACTGTGACCGTGTCCCTCCGAATAGCTCATGTACTATACCACTGTGGCCATAAGCCTCCCAATAACTAATGTACTATCCCACTGTGACCATAACCCCCCCAATAGCTCAAGTACTATCCCACTGTGGCCATGTCCCTCCCTATAGTTCATGTACAATCCCACTGTGACCCTGCCCCCAACCCAATAGCTCATGTACTATCCCACTGTGACCATGTCCCTCCCAAGAGCTCATGTACTATCCCACTGTGACCATACGCCTCCCAATAAATCAAGTACTATCCCACTGTGGCTATGTCCCTCCCAATAGCTCATGTACTATCCCACTGTGACCATACGCCAACCAAGAACTCATGTTCTATCCCACTGTGACCATGTTCCTCCCAATAGCTCATGTACTATCCCATTGTGACCATGTCCCTCCTAAAAGCTCATGTACTATCCCACTGTGACCATACGCCTCCCAATAACTCACGTTCTATCCCACTGTGACTATGTCCCTCCCAATAGATCATGTACTATCCCATTGTGAACATGACCCTCCCAATAACTCATGTACTATCCCACTGTGACCATGTCCCTCCCAAAAGCTCATGTAGTATCCCATTGTGACCATACGCCTCCCAATTACTCAGGTACTATCCCACTGTGACTATGTCCTTCTCAATAGATCATGTACTATCCCATTGTGAACATGACCCTCCCAATAGATCATGTACTATCCCACTGTGTCCATGACCCTCCCAAGTGCTCATGTACTATCCCACTGTGTCCCCCCAATAGCTCATGTACTATCCCACTGTGACCATGCCCCACCCAATACCTCATGTACTATCTCACTGTAACCATGTCCCTCCCAATAGCTCATGTACTATCTCACTGTGACCTTGACCATCCCAATAGCTCATGTACTATCCCACTTTGACCATGACCATCCCAATAGCTCTTGTACTATCCCACTGTGTCCCTCCCAATAGCTCATGTGCTATCTCACTGTGACCATGTCCCTCCCAATAGCTCATGTACTACCTCACTGTGACCATGACCATCCCAACAGCTCATGTACTATCCCACTGTGACCATGTCCCTCCCAATAGCTCGTGTACTATCCCACTGTGACCATGTCCCCCCCAATAACTCATGTACTATCCCACTGTGACCACATCCCTCCCAATAACTAATGTACTATCCCACTGTGACCATGTCCCTCCCAATAGTTCATGTACTATCCCACTGTGACCATGACCCTCCCAATAGCTCATGTGCTATCTCACTGTGACCATGTCTCTCCCAATAGCTCATGTACTACCTCACTGTGACCATGACCATCCCAACAGCTCATGTACTATCCCACTGTGACTATGCCCCCCCCAATGGCTCATGTACTCTCCACTGTGACCATGTCCCTCACAATAGCTCATGTACTATCCCGCTGTGACCATGTCCCTCCCAATAGCTAATGTACTATCCCACTGTGACTATGCCCCTCTCAATAGCTCATGTACTATCTCACTGTGACTATGTCCCTCCCAATAGCTCATGTACTATCTCACTGTGACCATGACCCTCCCAAGTGCTCATGTACTATCCCACTGCGACCCTCTCAATAGCTCATGTACTACCCCACTGTGACCATGTCCCTCCGAATAGCTCATGTACTATCCCACTGTGGCCATAAGCCTCCCAATAACTCATGTACTATCCCACTGTGACCATGCCCCCACCCCAATAGCTCATGTACTACCCCATTGTGACCATGTCCCTCCCAAGGGCTCATGTACTATCCCACTGTGACCATACGCCTCCCAATAACTCAACTACTATCCCACTGTGGCTATGTCCCACCCAATAGGTCATGTACTATCCCACTGTGACCCCGACACTCCCAATAGCTCATGTACTCACCCACTGTGACCATGTCCCTCCCAATAGCTCATGTACTATCCCACTGTGACCATGTTCCTCCCAATAGCTCATGTACTATCCCACTGTGACCATGTCCCTCCAAAAAGCTCATGTACTATCCCACTGTGACCATACGCCTCCCAATAACTCAAGTTCTATCCCACTGTGACTATGTCCCTCCCAATAGATCATGTATTATGCCATTTTGAACATGACCCTCCCAATAGCTCATGTACTATCCCACTGTGACCATGTCCCCCCCAAAAGCTCATGTATTATCCCATTGTGACCATACGCCTCCCAATTACTCAAGTACTATCCCACTGTGACTATGTCCCTCCCAATAGATCATGTACTATCCCATTGTGAACATGACCCCCCAATAGATCATGTACTATCCCACTGTGACCATGACCCTCCCAAGTGCTCATGTACTATCCCACTGTGTCCCACCCAACAGCTCATGTACTATCCCACTGTGACCATGCCCCTCCCAATGCCTCATGTACTATCTCACTGTAACCATGTCCCTCCCAATAGCTCATGTACTATCTCACTGTGACCATGACCATCCCAATAGCTCATGTACTATCCCACTTTGACCATGACCATCCCAATAGCTCTTGTACTATCCCACTGTGTCCCTCCCAATAGTTCATGTGCTATCTCACTGTGACCATGTCCCTCCCAATAGCTCATGTACTACCTCACTGTGACCATGACCATCCCAACAGCTCATGTACTATCCCACTGTGACCATGTCCCACCCAATAGCTCGTGTACTATCCCACTGTGACCATGTCCCCCCAATAACTCATTTACAATCTCGCTGTGACCATGTCCCTCCCAATAACTAATGTACCATCCCACTGTGACCATGTCCCTCCCAATTGCTCATGTATTATCTCACTGTGACCATGTTCCCCCCAATAGCTCAATTACTATCTGACTGTGACCATGTCCCCCCCAATAGCTGATGTAATATCTCACTGTGACCATATCCCCCCCAATAGCTCATGTACTATCTCACTGTGACCATGACCATCCCAATAGCTCATGTACTATCCCACTTTGACCATGACCATCCCAATAGCTCTTGTACTATCCCACTGTGTCCCTCCCAATATTTCATGTGCTATCTCACTGTGACCATGTCCCTCCCTATAGCTCATGTACTACCTCACTGTGACCATGATCATCCCAACAGCTCATGTACTATCCCACTGTGACCATGTCCCTCCCAATAGCTAGTGTACTATCCCACTGTGACCATGTCCCCCCCAATAACTCATGTACTATCCCACTGTGACCATGTCCCTCCCAATAACTATTGTACTATCCCACTGTGACCATGTCCCTCCCAATTGCTCATGTATTATCTCACAGTGACCATGTCCACCCAATAGCTCAATTACTATCTCACTGTGACCATGTCCCCCCAATAGCTGATGTACTATCCCACTGTGACCATGTCCCCCCCAATACCTCATATACTATCTCACTGTGACCATGTACTTCCCAATAGCCCATGTACAATCTCACTGTGCCCATGTCCTTCCCAATAGCTCATGTACGATCTCACTGTGTCCATGTCCCCCCCAATAGCTCATGTACTAACCCAATGTGACCATGTCCCCCCAATAGTTCATGTACAATCTCACTGTGACCATGCTCCCCAATAGCTCATGTACTATCCCACTGTGACCACGATCCTCCCAATAGCTCATGTACTATTTCACTGTGACCATGTCCCTCCCTATAGCTCATGAACTACCCCACTGTGACCATGTACCTCCCAATAGCTCATGTACTATCCCACTGTGACCATGTCCCTCCCAAAAGCTCATGTACTATCCCACTGTGACCATGACACTCCCATTAGCTCATGTACTATCCCATTGTGCCTATGCCCCTCCCAATAGCTCATGCACTATCCCACTGTGACCATGTCCCTCCCAATAGCTCATGTACTTTCCCACTTTGACCATGTCCCTCCCAATAGCTCATGTACTATCCCACTGTGACCATATCCCTCCCAATACCTCATGTACCATCCCAATGTGACTATGCCCCTCCCAATGGCTCATGTACTATCCCACTGTGTCCATGTCCCTCCCAATAGCTCATGTACTATCCCACTGTGACCATGTCCCTCCCAATAGTTCATGTACTATCCCACTGTGACCATGTCCCTCCCAATAGCTCATGTACTATCCCACTGTGACCATGTCCCTCCCAATAGTTCATGTACTATTCCACTGTGACCATGACCCTCCCAATAGCTCATGTACTATCCCACTGTGGCCATGTCCCTCCCAATAGCTCATGTACGATCCCACTGTGACCATGACCCTCCCAATAGCTCATGTACTATTACACTGTGACTATGCCCCTCCCAATAGCTCATGTACTATCTCACTGTGACCATGTCCCTCCCAATAGTTCATGTACTATCCCACTGTGACCATGTCCCTCCCAAAAGCTCATGTACTATCCCACTGTGACCATGACACTCCCATTAGCTCATGTACTATCCCATTGTGCCTATGCCCCTCCCAATAGCTCATGCACTATCCCACTGTGACCATGTCCCTCCCAATAGCTCATGTACTTTCCCACTTTGACCATGTCCCTCCCAATAGCTCATGTACTATCCCACTGTGACCATATCCCTCCCAATACCTCATGTACCATCCCAATGTGACTATGCCCCTCCCAATGGCTCATGTACTATCCCACTGTGTCCATGTCCCTCCCAATAGCTCATGTACTATCCCACTGTGACCATGTCCCTCCCAATATCTCATGTAGTATCCCACTTTGACCAAGACCCTTCCAGTAGCTCATGTACAATCTCACTGTGACCATGCCCCCCAATAGCTCATGTACTATCCCACTGTGACCCTGTCCCTCCTAATAGCTCATGTGCTATGCCACTGTGTCCCCCCCCCCCCAAATAGCTCATGTACTATCCCACTGTGACCATGTTCCTCCCAATAGCTCATGTACTATCTCACTGTGACCATGTTCCTCCCAATAGCTCATGTACTATTCCACTGTGACCATGTCCCTCCCAATAGCTCATGTACTATCCCACTGTGACCCTGTCCCTCCTAATAGCTCATGTGCTATGCCACTGTGTCCCCCCCCCAAATAGCTCATGTACTATCCCACTGTGACCATGTTCCTCCCAATAGCTCATGTACTATCTCACTGTGACCATGTTCCTCCCAATAGCTCATGTACTATTCCACTGTGACCATGTCCCTCCCAATATCTCATGTAGTATCCCACTTTGACCAAGACCCTTCTAATAGCTCATGTACTATCCCACTGTGACCATGTCTCTCCCAATAGCTCATGTACTATCCCACTGTGACCATGTTCCTCCCAATAGCTCATGTACTATTCCACTGTGACCTTGTCCCTCCCAATACCTCATGTACTATCTCACTGTAACCATGTCCCTCCCAATAGCTCATGTACTATCTCACTGTGACCATGATCATCCCAATAGCTCATGTACTATCCCACTTTGACTATGACCATCCCAATAGCTCATGTACTATCCCACTGTGACCATGTCCCTCCCAATAGATCAAGTACTGTCTCACTGTTACCATGACCCCCACCAATAGCTCATGTACGATCTCACTGTGAGCATGTCCCTCCTTATAGCTCATGTACTATCCCACTGTGACCATATCCCTCCCAATAGCTCATGTACTATCCCTCTGTGACCATATCCCTTCCCTTAGCTCATGTACTATCTCACTGTGACCATGTACCCCCAATAGCTAATGAACCATCTCACTGTGACCATGTTCCTCCCAATAGCTCATGTACTATCCCACTATGACCATGTCCAAATAGCTCATGCACTATACCACTGTGACTATGCCCCTCTCAATAGCTCATGTACTATCTCACTGTGACTATCTCCCTCCAACTGCGTCCCTCTCAATAGCTCATGTACAATCCCACTCTGACCGTGTCCCTCCGAATAGCTCAGGTACTATCCCACTGTGGCCATAAGCCTCCCAATAACTATCCCACTGTGGCTATGTCCCTCCCAATAGGTCATGTACTATCCCACTGTGACCCCGACACTCCGAATAGCTCATGTGAACATGACCCTCCCAATAGATCATGTACTATCCCACTGTGACCATGACCCTCCTAAGTGCTTATGTACTATCCCACTGTGTCCCTCCCAATAGCTCATGTACTATCCCAGTGTGACCATGCCCCACCCAATACCTCATGTACTATCTCACTGTAACCATATCCCTCCCAATAGCTCATGTACTATCTCACTGTGACCATGACCATCCCAATAGCTCATGTACTATCCCACTTTGACCATGACCATCCCAATAGCTCTTGTATTATCCCCCTGTGTCCCTCCCAATAGCTCATGTGCTATCTCACTCTGACCATGTCCCTCCCAATAGCTCATGTACTAACTCACTGTGACCATGACCATCGCAACTGCTCATGTACTATCCCACTGTGACCATGTCCCTCCCAATAGCTCGAGTACTATCCCACTGTGACCATGTCCCCCCCAATAACTCATGTACTATCCCACTGTGTACATGTCTCTCCCAATAGCTCATGTACTATCCCACTGTGACCATGTTCCTCCCAATAGCTCATGTACTATCTCACTGTGACCATGTGCCCCCCAATAGCTGATGTAATATCTCACTGTGACCATGTCCCACCCCCCCAATAGTTCATGTACTATCCCACTGTGACCATGACCCTCCCAATAGCTCATGTGCTATCTAACTGTGACCATGTCCCTCCCAATAGCTCATGTACAACCTCACTGTGACCATGACCATCCCAACAGCTCATGTACTATCCCACTGTGACTATGCCCCCCAATGGCTCATGTAGTCTCCACTGTGACCATGTCCCTCCGATTAGCTCATGTACTATCCCGCTGTGACCATGACCCTCCCTATAGCTCATAAAAAATCCCACTGTGACCATGACCCTCCCTATAGCTCATGAATTATCCCACCGGTACCATGTCCCTCCCAACAACTCATGTACAACCCACTGTGACCATGTCCCTCCCAATAGCTAAAGTACTATCCCACTGTGACCATGATTCTCCCAGTAGCTCATGGACTATCCCACTTTGACCATATCCAAATAGCTCATGTATTAACCCACTGTGACCATGTCCCTCCCAATAGCTCATGATCTATCCCACTGTGACCATGTCCCTCCCAATAGCTAATGTACTATCCCACTGTGACCATGACCCTACCAATAGCTTATGTACTATCTCAATGTGACCATGTCCCTCCCAATAGCTCATGTATTATCTCACTGTGACCATGTCCCTCCCCATAGCAAATGTACTATCCCAGTGTGACCATGACCCTCCCAATAGATCATGTATTATCCCACTGTGACGATACCCCTCCCAATAGCTCATGTACTATCCCACTGTGACCATGTCCCTCCCAATAGCTAATGTACTATCCTACAGTGACCATGACCCTACCAATAGCTCATGTACTATCTCAGTGTGACCGTGTCCCTCCGAAGAGCTCATGTACTATCCCACTGTGGCCATACGCCTCACAATAACTCATGTACTATCCCACTGTGACTATGTCCCTCGCAATAGATCATGTACTCTCCAACGGTGACCATACGCCTCCCAATATCTCACGTACTTTCCCACTGTGACTATGTCCCCACCAATAGCTCATGTACTATCCCAATGTGGCCATATCCCTCGTAATAGCTCATACACTATCCCTCTCTGACCATGTCCCTCCTAGTAGCTCATGTATTATACCACCTTGACCACATCCCTCCCAACAGCTCATGTAAAATCCCTCTATGACCATGTCCCTCCCAATAGTTCATGTACTCTACCGCTGTGACCATGTCCCTCCCAATAGCTCATGTACTATTCCAGTGTGACTATGCCCTTCCCAATAGCTCATGTACTATCTCACTGTGACCTTGTCCGTCCCAATTGCTAATGTAATATCCAACTGTGACCATGTCTCTCCCAATATCTCTTGTACTATCCCACTGTGACTATGACCCTCCCAATAGCTCATGTAATATCTCACTGCGACCACGTATCTCCAAATAGGTCATATACTATCCCACTGTGACCATGACCCTTTCAATAGCTCATGTACTATCCCACTGTTACCATGCATCTCCCAATAGCTCATGTACTATCCCACTGTGACCATGACCCTCCCAATAGCTCATGTACTATCCCACTGTGACCACGTCCCTCCCAATAGCTCATGTATTATCCCACTGTGACCATGACCCTCCCAATAGCTCAAGTACTACCCCGCTGTGACCATCTTCCTCCTAATGGCTCATGTACTATCCCACTGTGACTATGCCCCTCCCAATAGCTCATGTTTTGTCTCATTGTGCCCGTGTCCCTCCCAATAGCTCATGTACAATCCCACTGTGACCATGTCTCTCCCAATAGCTCATGTACTATCCCACTGTGACCATGCATCTCGCAATAGTTCATGTACGATCCCACTGTGACCATGACCCTCCCAATAGTTCATGTACTATCCCACTGTGACTATGCCCCTCCCAATAGCTCATGTACTATCTCACTGTGACCATGCCCCTCCCAATAGCTCATGTATTATCTTACTGTGACCATGTCCCTCCCAATAGCTCATGTACAAGTCCGCTGTGACCATGTCTCTCCCGATAGCTCATGTACTATCTCATTATGACCATGACCCTCCCAATAGCTCATGTACTATTCCACAGTGACCATGTCGCTCCCAATAGCTCATGTACTCTTCCACTGTCACCATGACCATCCCAATAGCCCATGTACTAATCCACTGTGACCTTGTCCCCTACCAATAGCTCACGTACTATCCCACTGTGACCCTGTCCCTACCAATAGCTCATGTACTATATTGCTGTGACCATGACCTCCCCAATAGCTCATGTACTATCCCACTGTGACCATGTCCCTCCCAAAAGCTCATGTACTATCCCACTGTGACCATGTCTCTCCCAATTGCTCATGGACTATCCCACTGTGACCATGCCCCTCCCAATAGCTCATGTACTATCTCATTGTGGCCATGACCCTCCCAATAGTTCATGTAATATTCCACTGTGACCATGTCCCTCCCAATAGCTCATGTACTATTCCACTGTGACCATGACCATCCCAATAGCCCATGTACTATTCCACTGTGAACTTGTCCCTCCCAATAGCTCATGTACTATCCCACTGTGACCCTGTCCCTACCAATAGCTCATGTACTATATCGCTGTGACCATGACCTCTCCAATAGCTCATGTGTTACCTCACTGTGACCATGTCCCTCCCAATAGCTCATGTACTATCCCACTGTGACCATGTCCCTCCCAAAAGCTCAAGTACTATCTCACTTTGACCATGTCCCCCCAATAGCTCATATACTGTCTCACTGTGACCATGTCCCTCCCAATAGCTCTTGTACTATCCCACTGTGACCATGTCCCTCCCAATAGCTCATGTACTATCTCACTGTGATCATGTCCCTCCCAACAGCTCTAGTACTATCCCACTGTGACCATGTCCCTCCCAATAGCTCATGTACTATCTCACTGTGACCATGCCCTCCCAATAGCTCATGTACTATCTCACTGTGATCATGTCCCTCCCAATAGCTCTTGTACTATCCCACTGTGACCATGTCCCAATAGCTCTTGTACTATCCCACTGTGAAAATGTCCCTCCCAATAGCTCATGAACTATCCCACTGTGACCATGTCTCTCCCAATAGCTCATGTACTATCCCACTGTGACCATGTCCCTCATAACAGCTCATGTACAATCCCACTGTGACCATGTCCCTCCCAATAGCTAATGTACTATCCCACTGTGACCATGTCTCTCCCAATTGCTCATGTAATATCCCACTGTGACCATGTCCCTCCCAATAGCTCATGTACTATCTCACTGTGACCATGACGATCCCAATAGCTCATGTACTATTCCACTGTGACCATGTCTTTCCCAATAGCTCATGTACGATTTCACTGAGACCATGACCATCCCAATAGCTCATGTACTATTCCACTGTGACCTTGTCCCTCCCAATACCTCATGTACTATATCACTGTGACCATGATCCTCCCAATAGCTCATGTACTATCTCACTGTGACCATGTCCCTCCCAATAGCTCATGTCAATCTCACTGTGACCATGACCTCCCCAATAGCTCATGTACTATCCCACTGTGACCATGTCTCTCCCAATTGCTCATGTACTATCCCACTGTGACTATGTCCTTGCCAATAGTTCATGTACTATCTCACTGTGACCATGACCCTCCCAATAGCTCATGTACTATTCCACTGTGACCATGTCCCTCCCAATAGCTCATGTACTATTCCACTGTGTCCGTGACCATCCCAATAGCTCATGTTCCATTCCACTGTGACCTTGTCCCTCCCAATACCTCATGTACTATCTCACTGTGACCATGGTCCTCCCAATAGCTCATGTATTATCTCACGGTGACCATGTCCCCCCCAATACCTCATGTACTATCTCACTGTGACCATGTCCCTCCCAATAGCTCATGTAGAATCTCACTGTGACCATGTCCCTCCAAATAGCTCAAGTACAATGTCACTGTGACCATGACCCCCCCCCCCCCAATAGCTCATGTACTATCTCACTGTGAGCATGTCCCTGCCAATAGCTCATGTACTATCCCACTGTGACCATATCCCTCCAAATAGCTAATGTACTATCTCACTGTGACCATATCCCTTCCATTAGTTCATGTACTAAATTACCTTGACCATGTTCCTCCCAATAGCTTATGTAATATTCCACTGTGACCATGTCCCATTAGCTCATGCACTATCCCACTGAGAACATGTCCCTCCCAATAGCTCATGTACTATCCCACTTTGACCATGTCCCTCCCAATAGCTCATGTACTATCCCACTGTGACCATGTCCCAATAGCTCATGTACTATCACACTGTGAACATGTCCCTCCCAATAGCTCATGTACTATCCCTCTGTGACCATGTCCCTCCCAATAGCTCATGTACTATCCCACTGTGACCATGTCCCTCCCAACAGCTCATGTGCTATCCCACTGTGAACATGTCCCTCCCAATAGCTCATGTACTATCCCACTGTGACCATGTCCCAATAGGTCATGTATTATCCCACTGGGACCATGTCCCTCCCAATAGATCATGTACAATCCCACTGTGACCATGTCCCGCCCAATAGCAAATGTACTATCCAACTATGATCATGATTCTCCCAATACTTCATGTACTATCCCACTGTGACCATGTCCCGATAGCTCATGTACTATCCCACTGTGACCATGTCCCTCCCAATAGCTCATGTATTATCCCACTGTGACCATGTCCCTCCCAATATCTCATGTACTATTCCACTGTGACCATGCCTCTCCCAATAGCTCATGTACTATCCCACTGTGACCTTGTCCCTCCCAGTAGCTCATGTACTATCCCACTGTGACTATGACCCTCCCAATAGCTCATGTACTATCCCACTGTAACCATGTCCCTCCCAATAGCTCATGTTCTATCCCACTGTGTCCATGTCCCTCCGAATAGCTAATGTACTATCCCACTGTGACTATGCCCCTCTCAATAGCTCATGTACTATCTCACTGTGCCTATGTCCCTCCCAATAGCTCATGTACTATCTCACTGTGACCATGACCTTCCCAAGTGCTCATGTACTATCCCACTGCGTCCCTCTCAATAGCTCATGTACTATCCCACTGTGACCGTGTCCCTCCGAATAGCTCATGTACTATCCCACTGTGACCATAACCCTCCCAATAGCTCAAGTATTATCCCACTGTGGCCATGTCCCTCCCAATATTTCATGTACTATCCCACTGTGACCATTCCCCCACCCCAATAGCTCATGTACTATCCCACTGTGATCTTGTCCCTCCCAAGAGCTCATGTACTATCCCACAATGACCATACGCCTCCCAATAACTCAAATACTATCCCACTGTGGCTATGTCCCACCCAATAGGTCATGTACTATCCCACTGTGACCCCGACACTCCCAATAGCTCATGTACTAACCCACTGTGACCATGTCCCTCCCAATAGCTCATGTACTATCCCACTGTGACCATACGCCTCCCAATAACTCATGTTCTATCCCACTGTGACCATGTTCCTCCCAATAGCTCATGTACTAACCCACTGTGACCATGTCCCTCCCAAAAGCTCATGTACTATCCCACTGTGACCATACGCCTCCCAATAACTCAAGTTCTATCCCACTGTGACTATGTCCCTCCCAATAGATCATGTACTATCCCATTGTGAACATGACCCTCCCAATAGCTCATGTACTATCCCACTGTGACCATGTCCCTCCCAAAAGCTCATGTACTATCCCACTGTGACCATACGCCTCCCAATAACTCAAGTACTATCCCACTGTGACTATGTCCCTCCCAATAGATCATGTACTATCCCATTTTAACAGGACCCTCCCAATATATCATGTACTATCCCACTGTGACCATGACCCTCCCAAGTGCTCATGTACTATGCCACTGTGTCCCACCCAATAGCTCATGTACTATCCCACTGTGACCATGCCCCTCCCAATACCTCATGTACTATCTCACTGTAACCATGTCCCTCCCAATAGCTCATGTACTATCTCACTGTGACCATGACCATCACAATAGCTCATGTACTATCCCACTTTGACCATGACCATCCCAATAGCACTCGTACTATCCCACTGTGTCCCTCCCAATAGCTCATGTGCTATCTCACTGTGACCATTTCCCTCCCAATAGCTCATGTACTACCTCACTGTGACCATGACCATCCCAACAGCTCATGTACTATCCCACTGTGACCAAGTCCCTCCCAATAGCTCGTGTACTATCCCACTGTGACCATGTCCCCCCCAATAACTCATGTACTATCCCACTGTGACCATGTCAGTAGTAAGCGTTTACTTCCCTTTGGATATTGCATCATCATGACCAGAAATTGCGTAATCCTGATGACGTCATGGGATGACGTCATGGGTCCTTAGAGCGAGCACATGGTCCAGGAGCGAGCATGTGCACTGCACGTGTTAGCGTGGGAAGGGGTTGACCTTTTGGCTTGTTTGTGCGATGGTGATAAAAAGTTAATGGGTGTTGATGTCATGGTGGTTGTTTATTAGGATTTTAACTGTCATCTGACACCCGTGCGACTGTGAGCATGTGTGCCAGTGCGAGCAATCCACACATGTGGTGTGCAGCTGTAATGTTTTTTTGCTCGCGATTGAACCCTCGTCGTATCGGTCCCGAACCTGATATCTCGCACTCGTAGTAATGCCCCCCCTCTTTTCCTATAGCCTCATTATTTAAATAAAATACCAAAACAAAAGGTCATTCGCGGGTAGTGGGGTAGTGTATGTTCTCTTGCAAGTCGCGTGTGTGCTTGAATACGTATGGCTATGTTGGGAAAATGTTTGGTGGTGGGCGAGGACTAGGTTTGAGTGAGGGCTCGTTTAAATGCTATTTTTCCCGCTCTATTTGGTGGTGAGGTAATTTTTTAAAATGGGTGGAATTTGGAAACGCAATTTGAGGTAAACGTGCGTTTTTGACATTTTGGCGAATTTAATGAGCTTGTAAGGCTAGAACGATGTGTTATTTAGGAATGGTGTGACGTCCTCTTTGCTATGAATGCGTGTCGGTATATATATATTTTTTAAATTGTTGTTTTTGAAATTGGTGCTATTTTGGAAACGGTGAAGATGAGAGAAAAGTTTGTTTGAAGTCAATGAAAGGTCCCTATGCCCTCTAGGCTGACAGCAAGTTTGAAGTGTGTAGGACAAAACAAAATGATAGCCTACTTTCTGGCGAACATTGGCGATGATTCGCGAACGCATGGTCGGGTTTGAGCATATAGGGTGTCGTAGGACTTGTGGTGAACCACCCCTTGCTATGGACGGGAGTATATCCACCCCAAAATAAATCTACCCTTACCCGGAGGTTAAGTAGTGGTTATTTTTGTATGCATGCGCACTTGAGGGCTTTTGTAAGAGAGCGGAATTTTTAAAAGATTCTTTATAGATGAGGCTTTTTAAAAATTTATTAAAAAAACAAAAACTAATAGGTCATTCGCTTTTTAGTATCTCGCTAACCAATAATGCGATTTAAACATATGGGGTGTCATAGGACTCGTAGTGAATTCTCCTTTTGTATGAATGAGGTATGTCAACCCCCAAAATAAAAACTACCCTTACCTGGGGTGAAAGAGCAATTTTTGTATGTATGCACACCGGTGGCTTTTGTCAAAAGGGCCTAACTACACATTTATAATATTTTCTGAACCCAGGATGGGATTTTCCCATAGGCAGTATCCTAGCACTTGGGGTGACACCTCGTTTTTGAAAGTATCATTCATTTATTTTTTTTGTCAAAAGGGCCTAACTACACTTTTGTTAATATCTCGTGAACCAATCATGCTAGGGACTTGTATGAGGGGTCCTAGCATTTGGGGCGACGTCCCCCTTTATGGGGTGAAACTACCCCCCAAAATTGAAAACTCAATATCTTGGAAACTATGAACCCTAAAATTAGGCGTTATAGCTTTAAAAATAGGTGATGACATAGGCTTTTACCTGGATTGGTCATTTCACCCCTAAAACAGTAAATAGTCATGTTATGGGGAAAAAACGTGTTAAACACCTAAAAATGATAAATGAAACTAAGATCTTTTGTTTTTGATGAAAAATAGCAGGGGGGTGAAAACTACCCCCAAATTGAAAAATCGATACCTTGGAAACTAAGAACCGTAAAATTATGTGTTATAGCTTAAAAAATTCGTTGTGACATAGGCTTTTACCTGGATAGATGATGTCACCCCTAAAACAGTAAATAGTGATTTTACAGTGGGGAAAAAGGTCTTAAACGGGTAAAAATGATAATTGAACCTAAGATCTTTTGTTTTTGATGAAAAATAGCACGGGGGTGAAAACTACCCCCAAATTGAAAAATCGATAGCTTGGAAACTAAGAACCGTAAAATTATGTGTAATAGCTTAAAAAATTCGTTGTGACATAGGCTTTTACCTGGATAGATGATGTCACCCCTAAAACAGTAAATAGTGATCTTACAGTGGGGAAAAAGCTCTTAAACGGGTAAAAATGATAATTGAACCTAAGATCTTTTGTTTTTCATGAAAAATAGTAGGGGGGTGAAAACTACTCTCAAATTGAAAAAATCGATATCTTGCAAACTAAGAACCCTAAAATTAGGTTTGAAAGTTGAAAAATAGGTGATGACATACGCTTTTACCTCGATAGATTATTTCACTCATAAAACAGGGAATAGTAATGTTACAGGAGAAAAATGTATTATACACTTAAAAGCATAAGAGTTTTTTTAAACCATGCTTTTTAATGAATGTGTGTTTGGAGGATGACAGCTTGCAAATTAATATTATTATTATTTTTATTATTATTATTATTATTATTAGGTAATTATGGATTAATGTGTTTATAGCTAATGAATAAGGCTACAGAGTTGTATCAGGTGTTGTACAAATCAGGATGGCCAAACCGTTGCCATTCCCCCATGAATATACCCAAAAGAGCCAAAACGTTAAGGTTATCGACCTGAGATTTTATAAAACTAATTATCGGAGAGGGTGAAGTAAGGTGTTGTTTTGGACTGACAGTGGCTAACCCTTTCCCATGATTTATGAATTCACCCAAAATGTTTTACCTGACAAGACTGAGTGTACCTGTTGCAGCCTTTAGAAAATCGAACCCGGACCTGTGTGGGTGACAGTCGAGTTATATTAAATGATGCTTTTTTTTTTTGAACAAACACAGTCTTGCATACTATCGCTGGGTTGAATCTGCACAGAGACACTGGCTTTGTTTGTGTAATGAGTCTTTGGTGATAAGAACACGAAAGCTCTTGCCAGCAAGTTTTCATATTACTCGTCTGCTTGATGGTGGACGTGATTCGCACCGTGTTAACGTACATGACTTGATAGTTGTTAGGTAAGGGTTGACAAGGCTCAATGAACCTTATTGCAACCTTAAGATGAATATGAATTTCTTGGTATAGTCGGGGTTGCAAGCCAAGGCCTTAGGGTAGACAACCAACTATGTTAAACACTACACTGTGAGATGGTCAAATGATAATGTAACAGAACATATAGAAAAGTTTTATGTAGTTTAACGAATTGACTAAGAGCCATACCATGAGAGGTATAGGTAATTGAAATTGAACCCTTAGCTGTTGACCCTACTACATGTAAGCTATAGCAATGCCCGCCTATAAGCTATCATGTTAGAAAAAGAAATTTATGGGTTGTTTTAAACGGAGAATGATTGTGTTTACTGTGAAACACACATCTGAATTTAAAAATAGTTTATGCCCTACATGATGTTTGAACTCTCTTTTTATTTATACTTTAGACAAACGCTAACATAGTTGTAATTCAGAAGCCCTGGGCTGCCTCCTTTCCAATCCTACACCGTACACTGAAGTTAAAGTTAATAATGATCACGTTACAGGCAGCCAGTTTCAAAGCCATGAGAAATAAGTGAACAAAGTATAAAATACTTGACCCAGTCGGGGAAATCAACATGGTGTTGTTTCAAACAAAAGATAAGCGTTCTATAAACTTGACCACCATGCTGTCCTATCGACCCCTAATTGTTTGGCTGATGGTGAAAAATAAAATTAAATGTAAACTATAACTAAAACAAACTACACATTTATAACTAGAAAAATGAAATGTAAGACAAAAGGATAACACGACAAATAAAGGACAGAAGGAATAAATAATGCCCCTCAACCCTCAAGAATGTGGATTGATGAACTTGAAAGGAAGGAGAGCCATAAAAGGTGGATAAGAAAGTAAAAGAGGAGAGGGTCCCGCTCCAGAGGTAATCGATAAAAAGGAGGAAAACTGGGCCCAGCTCAGGAATCCCTTGTGGTCGCAAACTTCCAAACTCATCAGCCGTAAGCCCCTGAGGGTGTAGGCATATCCAGGGTGCACCACAAGTGGTGGGCTACATACACCCTACCTTTAGTGTGGCTTGGGCAATAGGCAGGAAATAACATAAAAATAAAAAGAAGGCTGCCTCCTCACACAAGGGGGGTATCAGAAAAAATAAACAAGGGTCAATTAAGTCGGAAAATAAAGAGACTCCCTAAGCCTTGGATAGCCTAATAATGTCGGAGTCGGTAGAGAACAAGAGTTGACCAAGTGTGGTCGACAGGAAAGAAGACAGACAGGAGCCTTGCACAAGTCAGTGGGAAAAATGACGGACTCAGCTGGGGCTCCATGGTCGTCAACCTACATTCCACTAGATGAAAGCCCTTGTTTGGGGGTGGTGGAAAATAAACAGCTCTTTTGTTTTAAATCACTGGCTTTAAGGACGGTAACAAATGGCATGCCTTTATAAGCAATACTGGCCCTAGGGGTATGCAAAATTGTATTAGGTACTCAGCTAATAATAGTGTACATCACCCCTTATTATTTTCCCTAATTACAGTACATGGGAATGATGACCATGATTTCCAAGCCTCTAAGTAAAACAAAAACAAATTATTTCCATTTCCAAACAGTTGGTGTGAGGTGAGGTGAGGTGAGTTTTCTAAACGTCAAACTCATGTGGATTTCCACTTTTACTCCAGGTAAATGCCATGTTTGCCCACAGACAAGTGCAAAGAAAATCGAAACATGTTATGTTTGGATCAATTCCTTACCTACATGACAACATGTACTCGAAAGAACAAGTAATGAGCATTCTATGTTAACAATAGAGAGATGCTTGCAAACTGCCAATGCTTAGAGCTCATTAGCGGCTTCTAAGAGAGATAAGGAGTACACTCACTTGAAAAACTAACAAGAGGAGTTTTCGATTTTCCCACAACATCCAATCTGAAAGTAAATATAAATGACTATGCACTTAAGTCCATAACCATCTCCTTACCATTCCTACCCTTCATAGTCAAAGGCACACATTAATACAGCCATCACAGTGACAGAGGTTATTTTTAAAATATCTAAATATCTGAGATTTATCTGGAAATTGACCAGAATTTTGTAAAATCCACTAAATTTACCGCAAATTTAGCAAATTCCACCAAATTTCAGCAAAATCCAACAAATCACTACCAGATTTATTGAAATGCCATTGAATTATTAAAGAATGGTTTGAACTAGCTCAAATTTATATAAAATTACCCGAATATTGATGAAAATTCACCAAATTCTACCAAATTTAGCCAAGAGGACTACAAAGCATGAAATTTAACCATTTTTTAAAATTCACAACATATACTCGAAAATTCTATAATATTCCCTTTACGTGTATGCTTTTTTAGTTGTTGTTTCGTTTCCCACACTCCCTGCAGACAAATACCTGAACATGACTTTCTGCTAGACTAGGAGCTCCACATTCGACATGATAGCTGAGTTTCATCTCCCATAAACTCGTCTCTGAGGTGGGTGCCAGAAAAGGCATCCAGCTGTAAAAACCACACCCTCACATAGACTTTCATAACTTCTTACGTTGAGGTTCATAACACTACGTTGAATGATTTATCGGTTTCCTTTTCACAATTCCTGTCTATACTTTCCTCTTGAAGGTTGCAAGATGCTTGCAAGGTTCCTAAAATGCAATTCAATTTAATAAATGCCTTAAGATGGTTTGATTTGTTTAATGATATGGTGTTAATACTATTTTTAGGTCTTGACTGGCTTTGCAATAAGAATTGACTAACCAAACATGAGTTACCTATGAGGGAAACATTTTGGCCACTATGTTGGCTATTGACCAGTGAGTTTAGCTGTTTATCATTTTTTTAAATCATAAACAACAGAGGCTTAAACCTATAGATAAACCGTGTGACCATGTTTGTTAAACAAGACATTATACCAGAGACAATTAGGATACTTATGTAGAGTTTACCAAAAATAATGTTGTGTAACAGTAAATGCTAGTCAACAAACAGTTATACACTTCTAAAAAAATCATCATACAATACCTGAGAGCTCTTCTAAAATTATTGATGTGTAACATGATTCCACTAACTTGCTATGTATTTTTTGGCTTGGGGGTGATTTTCAAGAAATGCAATACAAACGATGAGCGCGCCTGGTGGCTGAAATTGATACCACAACGTACTGTCGGTTATGTAGCTATGTGGAATGTATATCAAATATGGTTTACTTAAAGGTTTGGTGGTCCCATTAAAGGTATTCCTACAATAAATGATTTTCAAGTTGTCGTTCTGTGACGTGAAAATATTTATTATATGATATTTGCTAACAGGATATGCCACTGGAATTATTTTACAAGTAGTTATTTTAATGACAACAGAGTTCACTGTTAATAACGGAGAGCCCTATGTGGAATGTAGGATAACATGTAACATAATATACGTGATATGTCACAACTGTAAGGCTTGTGATTTTTTAAAGATGCCTTTATACCTATATTAATCACCCAGTTTACAAGACTGATAACTGTAATGCTACGGAAAATCATAACAAACCAAAAAATGTGCATTGAAAAACCAAAAAGTGGTTGAGCAAATATATACAAACTGTGTTAATTAATTTAATTCAAATATATATATTTTTACAATAGGTACACACACACACACACACACACACACACACACACACACACAGAGAATACAGCTCTTTTTTGTTCATGTTGTCCTGCTAGAGTTTTTAAATATAACACTTGCTGAACATTATTTTAGGGGATGGAGGTGTTGCTAGGTTGACCAATTACACAATAATACCAGCTTTACGAAGTTCATCTTCTATTTTTAACAGCTCTTCCTCATAACCAATATGACCAGCCTGTTTACAGGCATGCAAGAGCTGTAGACGTTCGACTAATATATTAGGATCGTTCCATTTGCTATTTTTTATGAATGGTTTCAAATACTCGGGGAGCAGTCCATCATTTTCACCATCAACATCATTATCATCCTCATCATTATAATCATCTTCATAATGATCATCATCATCCTCATCATCTTTACCATCATAATTTCCACCTGTGTCCACAGTCTGTTCAATGGTTCCCTTTGATAGTGTTGAAAGCTTCTTTTTAGATGTACTAGAGTGCTTCAACATTATGTTATTATTATCACCATCACCATCCTTTTCATCTTCCCCAACCAACTTCTTGATGGGGTATGTTGTCTCTGATAGAGTTGAGGGCTTTTGAGATGTGTGTGTGTGTCTGATCATGGGTTTTACTGGAGGTCTTAAAGGTTTCTCATTAAACAACTCGCTAACAGCATGAGTGCGTTGTAGTGTATTAAACCCGAGGTTAATATTATCTTGAGCAGCACTATTTTTTTCTTGGACTTGGTTTTTTGCTTCGGTTTGAGTTTTCCTTACATTTACACTAGCATGATTATTATGTTTACAATCATGACTGTTTGAAGAAAGTATGTCCAATTCTCTTGTCTTAAGCATTCCTCGACACTGTTTCGATCGTTGCTTTGAACAGCGCCAAATAACAGTTCCATTTTTATTGCTTCGTTTCACAATATATGAATATCCTTTATAGTATGCATAAGGCTTACCATACCTAGTCACTGATACTTCCATATCAACTGTCAAGCATAAACTAATTTCTAGTAAAGACAACTTGGTAATAACAACAATAGATTAATGTGGGAGCATATATAGATGCAAAAAGAGGGAGCAAAAGTGGGGGTAAAAAGTGTCAGCGAAAGTGGGAGCAAATGTGGGAGCAAAAACTGTGAGCAAACATTGGGAAGCAAAAAGTGGGAGCATATATGGGATGAAATGTGGGAGCAAAGCAAATATAAAAAGTGGGAGCAAATATGCTAACAAATATGTCAACAAATATGCCGGCAAAAGTAAATACACATTTCAAGATAGTTGAAAGTGCAAAGAAAATATGGAAGCAAATATGAGAGCCAATGCAGTGTTTTTCTAAAACAACTAAGCATAACAAACTTAGTCATAACCTAACCTGCCCCAACCGCACCTAACTTAACTTCACCTATCCTAACCTAACCTAACCTAACCTAACCTAACTTCACCTATCTTAACCTAACCTAGCCTAACTTAACCTAACTTAACCTCACCTAACCTAACGTAACCCAACTTCACCTAACCTAACCTCACCTAACCCAACTTCCCCTAACCTAACCTAACTTCACCTAACCTAACTTGACCCAACTTTACCTAACCTAACCTATCATAAATTCACCTAACCTAACTTTACCTAACCTCACCCAACCTAACCTTTCAACTCTCAGATCAAAATTAAATTCTGGGCATAGCCGAGTTGGACCCCATGACCTCAGGGATAACACCAAAGTATACTAACCACTACATCGCAAGATGTGCAAATTATCACGCTACACAACACAAAAATAAAAGTTTCCTGTAGTGGAATTCATTGGCTGACAACCATAGTTGGGAATTCAAACCCAAGACTTCAGGACTTTTGTTATGAACATTATCAGAAATATTATTCCATTTACATTTTGCTGCTGCTTATAATTATAAGAGTTGGCATTAATATGGGATCAAAAAGTGGGAGAAAAAAGTGGGAGCCAATATGGGAGCAAAAGTGGGAGCAAAAGTGGGAGCAAATGGGGGAGCCAATATGGGAGCAAATGTGGGAGCAAATCAGCTCACCTCGGATATCACCAGTGAGTGCTCATATCCACCGCTAGGTAGCGGAAACACACTTTGCGTGTTGTATGTAATTATCTTACTAAGTTTGACTGCATGCAAAACGTGCTTGTATAAGCTGTGCATATAATTTTAATATACAATTAACACTAATTGTTCAGAACTAACATGTATAGCCTTTTCTAGGGTATCCTTAGCAAGAAAGACTGACTAACCCAGGAGTGTAAAGCCTTGCCATATTCAGTAAGCACCTGTTGCCGCTTCCATATTTTCTTTGCACTTTCAACTATCTTGAAAGTTGAAATTTTCCCTTTAGATGATCTGGTAGATGTTCCCACTCTATACGAATTCGTTGTGGTTCATATATAGTCAAGCCTTACAGTTGTGACATATCACGTATATTATGTTACATGTTATCCTACATTCCACATAGGGCTCTCCGTTATTAACAGTGAACTCTGTTGTCATTAAAATAACTACTTGTAAAATAATTCCAGTGGCATATCCTGTTAGCAAATATCATATAATAAATATTTTCACGTCACAGAACGACAACTTGAAAATCATTTATTGTAGGAATACCTTTAATGGGACCACCAAACCTTTAAGTAAACCATATTTGATATACATTCCACATAGCTACATAACCGACAGTACGTTGTGGTATCAATTTCAGCCACCAGGCGCGCTCATCGTTTGTATTGCATTTCTTGAAAATCACCCCCAAGCCAAAAAATACATAGCAAGTTAGTGGAATCATGTTACACATCAATAATTTTAGAAGAGCTCTCAGGTATTGTATGATGATTTTTTTAGAAGTGTATAACTGTTTGTTGACTAGCATTTACTGTTACACAACATTATTTTTGGTAAACTCTACATAAGTGTCCTAATTGTCTCTGGTATAATGTCTTGTTTAACAAACATGGTCACACGGTTTATCTATAGGTTTAAGCCTCTGTTGTTTATGATTTAAAAAAATGATAAACAGCTAAACTCACTGGTCAATAGCCAACATAGTGGCCAAAATGTTTCCCTCATAGGTAACTCATGTTTGGTTAGTCAATTCTTATTGCAAAGCCAGTCAAGACCTAAAAATAGTATTAACACCATATCATTAAACAAATCAAACCATCTTAAGGCATTTATTAAATTGAATTGCATTTTAGGAACCTTGCAAGCATCTTGCAACCTTCAAGAGGAAAGTATAGACAGGAATTGTGAAAAGGAAACCGATAAATCATTCAACGTAGTGTTATGAACCTCAACGTAAGAAGTTATGAAAGTCTATGTGAGGGTGTGGTTTTTACAGCTGGATGCCTTTTCTGGCACCCACCTCAGAGACGAGTTTATGGGAGATGAAACTCAGCTATCATGTCGAATGTGGAGCTCCTAGTCTAGCAGAAAGTCATGTTCAGGTATTTGTCTGCAGGGAGTGTGGGAAACGAAACAACAACTAAAAAAGCATACACGTAAAGGGAATATTATAGAATTTTCGAGTATATGTTGTGAATTTTAAAAAATGGTTAAATTTCATGCTTTGTAGTCCTCTTGGCTAAATTTGGTAGAATTTGGTGAATTTTCATCAATATTCGGGTAATTTTATATAAATTTGAGCTAGTTCAAACCATTCTTTAATAATTCAATGGCATTTCAATAAATCTGGTAGTGATTTGTTGGATTTGCTGAAATTTGGTGGAATTTGCTAAATTTGCGGTAAATTTAGTGGATTTTACAAAATTTTGGTCAATTTCCAGATAAATCTCAGATATTTAGATATTTTAAAAATAACCTCTGTCACTGTGATGGCTGTATTAATGTGTGCCTTTGACTATGAAGGGTAGGAATGGTAAGGAGATGGTTATGGACTTAAGTGCATAGTCATTTATATTTACTTTCAGATTGGATGTTGTGGGAAAATCGAAAACTCCTCTTGTTAGTTTTTCAAGTGAGTGTACTCCTTATCTCTCTTAGAAGCCGCTAATGAGCTCTAAGCATTGGCAGTTTGCAAGCATCTCTCTATTGTTAACATAGAATGCTCATTACTTGTTCTTTCGAGTACATGTTGTCATGTAGGTAAGGAATTGATCCAAACATAACATGTTTCGATTTTCTTTGCACTTGTCTGTGGGCAAACATGGCATTTACCTGGAGTAAAAGTGGAAATCCACATGAGTTTGACGTTTAGAAAACTCACCTCACCTCACCTCACACCAACTGTTTGGAAATGGAAATAATTTGTTTTTGTTTTACTTAGAGGCTTGGAAATCATGGTCATCATTCCCATGTACTGTAATTAGGGAAAATAATAAGGGGTGATGTACACTATTATTAGCTGAGTACCTAATACAATTTTGCATACCCCTAGGGCCAGTATTGCTTATAAAGGCATGCCATTTGTTACCGTCCTTAAAGCCAGTGATTTAAAACAAAAGAGCTGTTTATTTTCCACCACCCCCAAACAAGGGCTTTCATCTAGTGGAATGTAGGTTGACGACCATGGAGCCCCAGCTGAGTCCGTCATTGTTCCCACTGACTTGTGCAAGGCTCCTGTCTGCCTTCTTTCCTGTCGACCACACTTGGTCAACTCTTGTTCTCTACCGACTCCGACATTATTAGGCTATCCAAGGCTTAGGGAGTCTCTTTATTTTCCGACTTAATTGACCCTTGTTTATTTTTTCTGATACCCTCCTTGTGTGAGGAGGCAGCCTTCTTTTTATTTTTATGTTATTTCCTGCCTATTGCCCAAGCCACACTAAAGGTAGGGTGTATGTAGCCCACCACTTGTGGTGCACCCTGGATATGCCTACACCCTCAGGGGCTTACGGCTGATGAGTTTGGAAGTTTGCGACCACAAGGGATTCCTGAGCTGGGCCCAGTTTTCCTCCTTTTTATCGATTACCTCTGGAGCGGGACCCTCTCCTCTTTTACTTTCATATCCACCTTTTATGGCTCTCCTTCCTTTCAAGTTCATCAATCCACATTCTTGAGGGTTGAGGGGCATTATTTATTCCTTCTGTCCTTTATTTGTCGTGTTATCCTTTTGTCTTACATTTCATTTTTCTAGTTATAAATGTGTAGTTTGTTTTAGTTATAGTTTACATTTAATTTTATTTTTCACCATCAGCCAAACAATTAGGGGTCGATAGGACAGCATGGTGGTCAAGTTTATAGAACGCTTATCTTTTGTTTGAAACAACACCATGTTGATTTCCCCGACTGGGTCAAGTATTTTATACTTTGTTCACTTATTTCTCATGGCTTTGAAACTGGCTGCCTGTAACGTGATCATTATTAACTTTAACTTCAGTGTACGGTGTAGGATTGGAAAGGAGGCAGCCCAGGACTTCTGAATTACAACTATGTTAGCGTTTGTCTAAAGTATAAATAAAAAGAGAGTTCAAACATCATGTAGGGCATAAACTATTTTTAAATTCAGATGTGTGTTTCACAGTAAACACAATCATTCTCCGTTTAAAACAACCCATAAATTTCTTTTTCTAACATGATAGCTTATAGGCGGGCATTGCTATAGCTTACATGTAGTAGGGTCAACAGCTAAGGGTTCAATTTCAATTACCTATACCTCTCATGGTATGGCTCTTAGTCAATTCGTTAAACTACATAAAACTTTTCTATATGTTCTGTTACATTATCATTTGACCATCTCACAGTGTAGTGTTTAACATAGTTGGTTGTCTACCCTAAGGCCTTGGCTTGCAACCCCGACTATACCAAGAAATTCATATTCATCTTAAGGTTGCAATAAGGTTCATTGAGCCTTGTCAACCCTTACCTAACAACTATCAAGTCATGTACGTTAACACGGTGCGAATCACGTCCACCATCAAGCAGACGAGTAATATGAAAACTTGCTGGCAAGAGCTTTCGTGTTCTTATCACCAAAGACTCATTACACAAACAAAGCCAGTGTCTCTGTGCAGATTCAACCCAGCGATAGTATGCAAGACTGTGTTTGTTCAAAAAAAAAAGCATCATTTAATATAACTCGACTGTCACCCACACAGGTCCGGGTTCGATTTTCTAAAGGCTGCAACAGGTACACTCAGTCTTGTCAGGTAAACATTTTGGGTGAATTCATAAATCATGGGAAAGGGTTAGCCACTGTCAGTCCAAAACAACACCTTACTTCACCCTCTCCGATAATTAGTTTTATAAAATCTCAGGTCGATAACCTTAACGTTTTGGCTCTTTTGGGTATATTCATGGGGGAATGGCAACGGTTTGGCCATCCTGATTTGTACAACACCTGATACAACTCTGTAGCCTTATTCATTAGCTATAAACACATTAATCCATAATTACCTAATAATAATAATAATAATAATAAAAATAATAATAATATTAATTTGCAAGCTGTCATCCTCCAAACACACATTCATTAAAAAGCATGGTTTAAAAAAACTCTTATGCTTTTAAGTGTATAATACATTTTTCTCCTGTAACATTACTATTCCCTGTTTTATGAGTGAAATAATCTATCGAGGTAAAAGCGTATGTCATCACCTATTTTTCAACTTTCAAACCTAATTTTAGGGTTCTTAGTTTGCAAGATATCGATTTTTTCAATTTGAGAGTAGTTTTCACCCCCCTACTATTTTTCATGAAAAACAAAAGATCTTAGGTTCAATTATCATTTTTACCCGTTTAAGACCTTTTTCCCCACTGTAAAATCAGTATTTACTGTTTTAGGGGTGACATCATCTATCCAGGTAAAAGCCTATGTCACAACGAATTTTTTAAGCTATTACACATAATTTTACGGTTCTTAGTTTCCAAGCTATCGATTTTTCAATTTGGGGGTAGTTTTCACCCCCGTGCTATTTTTCATAAAAAACAAAAGATCTTAGGTTCAATTATCATTTTTACCCGTTTAAGACCTTTTTCCCCACTGTAAAATCACTATTTACTGTTTTAGGGGTGACATCATCTATCCAGGTAAAAGCCTATGTCACAACGAATTTTTTAAGCTATAACACATAATTTTACGGTTCTTAGTTTCCAAGGTATCGATTTTTCAATTTGGGGGTAGTTTTCACCCCCCTGCTATTTTTCATCAAAAACAAAAGATCTTAGTTTCATTTATCATTTTTAGGTGTTTAACACGTTTTTTCCCCATAACATGACTATTTACTGTTTTAGGGGTGAAATGACCAATCCAGGTAAAAGCCTATGTCATCACCTATTTTTAAAGCTATAACGCCTAATTTTAGGGTTCATAGTTTCCAAGATATTGAGTTTTCAATTTTGGGGGGTAGTTTCACCCCATAAAGGGGGACGTCGCCCCAAATGCTAGGACCCCTCATACAAGTCCCTAGCATGATTGGTTCACGAGATATTAACAAAAGTGTAGTTAGGCCCTTTTGACAAAAAAATAAATGAATGATACTTTCAAAAACGAGGTGTCACCCCAAGTGCTAGGATACTGCCTATGGGAAAATCCCATCCTGGGTTCAGAAAATATTATAAATGTGTAGTTAGGCCCTTTTGACAAAAGCCACCGGTGTGCATACATACAAAAATTGCTCTTTCACCCCAGGTAAGGGTAGTTTTTATTTTGGGGGTTGACATACCTCATTCATACAAAAGGAGAATTCACTACGAGTCCTATGACACCCCATATGTTTAAATCGCATTATTGGTTAGCGAGATACTAAAAAGCGAATGACCTATTAGTTTTTGTTTTTTTAATAAATTTTTAAAAAGCCTCATCTATAAAGAATCTTTTAAAAATTCCGCTCTCTTACAAAAGCCCTCAAGTGCGCATGCATACAAAAATAACCACTACTTAACCTCCGGGTAAGGGTAGATTTATTTTGGGGTGGATATACTCCCGTCCATAGCAAGGGGTGGTTCACCACAAGTCCTACGACACCCTATATGCTCAAACCCGACCATGCGTTCGCGAATCATCGCCAATGTTCGCCAGAAAGTAGGCTATCATTTTGTTTTGTCCTACACACTTCAAACTTGCTGTCAGCCTAGAGGGCATAGGGACCTTTCATTGACTTCAAACAAACTTTTCTCTCATCTTCACCGTTTCCAAAATAGCACCAATTTCAAAAACAACAATTTAAAAAATATATATATACCGACACGCATTCATAGCAAAGAGGACGTCACACCATTCCTAAATAACACATCGTTCTAGCCTTACAAGCTCATTAAATTCGCCAAAATGTCAAAAACGCACGTTTACCTCAAATTGCGTTTCCAAATTCCACCCATTTTAAAAAATTACCTCACCACCAAATAGAGCGGGAAAAATAGCATTTAAACGAGCCCTCACTCAAACCTAGTCCTCGCCCACCACCAAACATTTTCCCAACATAGCCATACGTATTCAAGCACACACGCGACTTGCAAGAGAACATACACTACCCCACTACCCGCGAATGACCTTTTGTTTTGGTATTTTATTTAAATAATGAGGCTATAGGAAAAGAGGGGGGGCATTACTACGAGTGCGAGATATCAGGTTCGGGACCGATACGACGAGGGTTCAATCGCGAGCAAAAAAACATTACAGCTGCACACCACATGTGTGGATTGCTCGCACTGGCACACATGCTCACAGTCGCACGGGTGTCAGATGACAGTTAAAATCCTAATAAACAACCCCCATGACGTCAACACCCATTAACTTTTTATCACCATCGCACAAACAAGCCAAAAGGTCAACCCCTTCCCACGCTAACACGTGCAGTGCACATGCTCGCTCCTGGACCATGTGCTCGCTCTAAGGACCCATGACGTCATCCCATGACGTCATCAGGATTACGCAATTTCTGGTCATGATGATGCAATATCCAAAGGGAAGTAAACGCTTACTACTCATGTCCCTCCCAATAACTAATGTACCATCCCACTGTGACCATGTCCCTCCCAATTGCTCATGTATTATCTCACTGTGACCATGTCCCCCCAATAGCTCAATTACTATCTCACTGTGACCATGTCCCCCCCCAATAGCAGATGTAATATCTCACTGTGACCATGTCCCTCCCAATAGTTCATGTACTATCCCACTGTGACCATGACCCTCCCAATAGCTCATGTGCTATCTCTTTGTGACCATGTCCCTCCCAATAGCTCATGTACTACCTCTCTGTGACCATGACCATCCCAACAGCTCATGTACAATCCCACTGTGACTACGCCCCTCTCAATAGCTCATGTACTATCTCACTGTGACTATGTCCCTCCCAATAGCTCATGTACTATCTCACTGTGACCATGACTCTCCCAAGTGCTCATGTACTATCCCACAGCGTCCCTCTCAATAGCTCATGTACTATCCCACTGTGACCGTGTTCCTCCGAATAGCTCATGTACTATCCCACTGTGGCCATAAGCCTCCCAATAACTCATGTACTATCCCACTGTGACCATAACCCTCCCAATAGCTCAAGTACTATCCCACTGTGGCCATGTCCCTCCCAATAGTTCATGTACTATCCCACTGTGACCATGCCCCCACCCCAATAGCTCATGTAATATCCCACTGTGACCATGTCCCTCCCAAGAGCTCATGTACTATCCCATTGTGACCATACGCCTCCCAATTACTCAAGTACTATCCCACTGTGACTATGTCCCTCCCAATAGATCATGTTCTATCCCATTGTGAACATGACCCTCCCAATAGATCATGTACTATCCCACTGTGACCATGACCATCCCAGGTGCTCATGTACTATCCCACTGTGTCCCACCCAATAGCTCATGTACTATCCCACTGTGACCATGCCCCTCCCAATACCTCATGTTCTATCCCACTTTGACCATGACCATCCGAATAGCTCTTGTACTATCCCACTGTGTCCCTCCCAATAGCTCATGTGCTATCTCACTGTGACCATGTCCCTCCCAATAACTATTGTACTATCCCACTGTGACCATGTCCATCCCAATTGCTCATGTATTATCTCACTGTGACCATGTCCCCCCAATAGCTCAATTACTATCTCACTGTGACCATGTCCCCCAATAGCTGATGTAATATCTCACTGTGACCATGTCCCCCCCAATAGTTCATGTACTAGCCCACTGTGACCATGACCCTCCCAATAGCTCATGTGCTATCTCACTGTGACCTAGTCCCTCCCAATAGCTCATGTACTACCTCACTGTGACCATGACCATCCCAACAGCTCATGTACTATCCCACTGTGACCATGTCCCTCCCAATAGCTCGTGTACTATCCCACTGTGACCATGTCCCCCCCCAATAACTCATGTACTATCCCACTGTGACCATGTCCCTCCCAATAACTATTGTACTATCCCACTGTGACCATGTCCATCCCAATTGCTCATGTATTATCTCACTGTGACCATGTCCCCCAATAGCTCAATTACTATCTCACTGTGACCATGTCCCCCCAATAGCTGATGTACTATCCCACTGTGACCATGTCCCCCCCAATACCTCATATACTATCTCACTGTGACCATGTCCTTCCCAATAGCTCATGTACAATCTCACTGTGCCCATGTCCTTCCCAATAGCTCATGTACAATCTCACTGTGACCATGTCCCCCCCAAAAGCTCATGTACTAACCCACTGTGACCATGTCCCCCCAATAGTTCATGTACAATCTCACTGTGACCATGCCCCCCAATAGCTCATGTACAATCCCACTGTGACCACGATCCTCCCAATAGCTCATGTACTATTTCTCTGTGACCATGTCCCTCCCTATAGCTCATGAACTACCCCACTGTGACCATGTACCTCCCAATAGCTCATGTACTATCCCACTGTGACCCTGTCCCTCCTAATAGCTCATGTGCTATCCCACTGTGTCCCCCTATCAATAGCTCATGTACTTTCCCACTGTGACCATGTCCCTCCCAATAGCTCTTGTCCTATCCCACTGTGACCATGTCCCTCCCAATAGTTCATGTACTATCCCACTGTGACCATGACCCTCCCAATAGCTCATGTACTATCCCACTGTGACCATGTCCCTCCCAATAGCTCATGTACTATCCCACTGTGACCAATACCCTCCCAATAGCTCATGTACTATTACACTGTGACTATGCCCCTCCCAATAGCTCATGTACTATCTCACTGTTACCATGTCCCTCGCAATAGTTCATGTACTATCCCACTGTGACCATGTCCCTCCCAAAAGCTCATGTACTATCCCACTGTGACCATGGCCCTCTCAATAGCTCATGTACTATCCTACTGTGTGTATGCCCCTCCCAATAGCTCATGCACTATCCCACTGTGACCATGTCCCTCCCAATAGCTCATGTACTTTCCCACTTTGACCATGTCCCTCCCAATAGCTCATGTACTATCCCACTATGACCATATCCCTCCCAATAGCTCATGTACTATCCCACTGTGACTATGCCCCTCCCAATAGCTCATGTACTATCCCACTGTGTCCATGTCCCTCCCAATAGCTCATGTACTATTCCACTGTGACTATGTCCCTCCCAATAGCTCATGTAGTATCCCACTGTGACCAAGACCCTTCCAATAGCCCATGTACTATCCCACTGTTACCATGTCTCTCCCAATAGCTCATGTACTATCCCACTGTGACCATGTTCCTCCGAATAGCTCATGTACTATCTCACTGTGACCATGTTCCTCCCAATAGCTCATGTACTATTCCACTGTGACCATGTCCCTCCCAATAGCTCATGTACTATTCCACTGTGACCATGACCATCCCAATAGCTCATGTACTATTCCACTGTGGCCTTGCCCCTCCCAATAGCTCATGTACTATCCCACTGTGACCATATCCCTCCAAATAGCCAATGTACTATCTCACTGTGACCATATCCCTTCCATTAGTTCATGTACTAACTTACCTTGACCATGTTCCTCCCAATAGCTTATGTAATATTCCACTGTGACCATGTCCCATTAGCTCATGCACTATCCCACTGAGAACATGTCCCTCCCAATAGCTCATGTACTATCCCACTGTGACCATGTCCCTCCCAATAGCTCATGTACTATCCCACTGTGACCATGTCCCAATAGCTCATGTACTATCCCACTGTGACCGTGTCCCTCCCTACAGCTCATGTACTATCCCACTGTGAACATGTCCCTCCCAATAGCTCATGTTCTATCCCACTGTGACATGTCCCTCCCAATAGCTCATGTACTATCCCAATGTGACCATATCCCTCCCAATAGCTCATGTACTATCCCACTGTGACCATGTCCCTCCCTACAGCTCATGTACTATCTCACTGTGAGCATGTCCCTCCCAATAGCTCATGTACTATCCCAATGTGACCATATCGCTCCCAATAGCTCATGTACTATCGCACTGTGACCATGTCCCTCCCAACAGCTCATGTAAGTGGCGCTTCTAGGCCACTCGGCGTTGCTCGGGCGGCGTCCATATTTAATCATTAATATCTGGCCAACCCATGGTCCGATTTTGACAAATGAGGTGTCGTTGGACTCGGGCTGATGCCCTCTTTCCAATGGACTAATCATTTCAACCCCTAAATAAAACCTACCCCTACTAGGGGGTGAATTGTTTTTTTTTTTTTTGTGAATGTCTCGTTTCAAATGCGACATGTATAAGGTGCGCTGCTAAAATGAAATTAAACGTTGTTGCTCATATAGCGCATGCGTTTTGCTGGATCCCGCTATGGACCAACATTTTTGTTTTTGTTTTTTACGCATGCGCACTTGGGATTTTTGTAAGAGGGCGAGCTCTTTGAAAAAAAATGATTGATTAGAAGGGGCTTTGGTGGTGAGGAGAGAGCCAGATAGTCGCCTACTTTCCTACGAAGTTTGCCGATATCTCTCTAACGCAAGGTCGGATTTGGTCGTGTGACGTGTCAAATCGCTTGTCTCGAAGCCCTATATGTGTTATTAATAGGTTTAAGTTTTGAGAATGAGGGAAACAGGCTTTTTGGGGGGTAAAACCATGATTTTAGACTTTTTCCGATATCTCACGAATGCATGGTCTGATTTGGTCCTATGACGTGTCAAATGGCTTGTCTCGAATCCCTTTTTATTTTGGTAATAGGTTAAAGTTTTTGAGAATGAGGGAAACATAATTTTTTGGTGTAAAACTGTGATTTTAGACTTTCTGTTATATCTCACAAACCAATAACGACAGAGACGTATACGAGGAGTCGTAGGACTCGGTGTAATGCCCCTCCCCTCTCCCCCTTTCGAATATAGTATTTATGTTAAAAAAAATGCGAAAGGGTCTACCAACACTTTTGTTGAAAACATTTTTTTTTTTATCTGTCTAAAATGTTCATGATGAGTGGTTGTAGATAGAAAGAGACGATACCACTGGGCACGTGTTTCAACGCGGCTATTACTGGCCACGGTGGTGATATACCAATACAGTATTCGCTATTTCGATGAGACGGCAGGTCGTTTTCCGATTTTTCTTATGATGGAATTCCTAATTCCTAATCCCCCTGAAGGGGGTCTTTAACGTGTAAACGATTATGAGTGACATGACAAATGATAATTCATTAATTAGATGAAGCTGGCTTTAGATAGAACAAACAGAACTTGGTTATATGTTGCTTGAAGTGAGTATAGAAAAAAAAACTTGCTGGGGCAGACTGACAGGATGTGGATGTTATTTCATCTTATTGGAATGCATTGACTTGACTTGACAACAGGCAATGAAAAAAAGCACAGAGATGCTGAGGACACTTAAAGGTCAAACGATATGGCAACCATGGTGGGAGGGGGAAGCGAGGATGATGTCGCCGATCATGTTCAATGTTCAATGGATGAATTTATATTTTGCGAAGCATTGTTCGGTGAGGGTCATGTGACGACTTGTTTTAAAGGTATTTATTTTTTCGATCTTTCCTGTGGTGGACTCATTGATTGAAATAATTCAAAACTGCTAGGGCATGGCCTTGAGATTTTATAAACTGATAATGGGATTTTGACATACAAGATCCCCCCAGAACTTGACATGATGTCATTCTTTTTATGGCTTATGAATTTCCCCAAAAAAGACCCAAAACAACTAGACTTTTGCTTTTCTTAATATATTGTAAACCCATAATGTAAAATGTTTACTGTGAGTGATGAAACCTAGCTAGGTAAAGAAATAATTATTGTGGGCTACATGTATGGTGACTGACACGTCTTTGACCATTGGAACTTGTTTTCAGATCTGACTGTAGTACATAGGGAGTATACGTTGTAGGCATGGCTTGACAAACGGTGAACACAAAATTCAATTTATCGATTCAAGAATTAAGAGTAGACTATCATTAATTAATTGGTTAAAGAGTGTAGCTAAAAATATAAAAAATGGTGACTACATTAAACTAAACTGAATCAAGTCGAATCAAACCCAACTGAACCAAACCAAGCCTAAAGCAAACCAAACCTAATCAAGAACAATCTAAGGGCTTAAGTGTAAAACTTGTGGGGGAATGCAGTCATTGGCAATGTCCAAAGGAAGGGATAACGCTCTACCTCAAGAGGGTAAGGTAAAGCTAGCGCATGGTGCTAATGCATATTCCCAAGTACATGAACCACACACACACACAACTATCTTATGCTGTTTTTATGAGTTGACTGTTAAAACTTACTCAGTGGTTACTGAGCAAGATGGTCGCTACACACAACAAGCTTTAAATGCCTGAGGCTAATAATCTATACACACACACACACACGCTTGTTCTAAACTAAACTGTCTTGCTGGCAGTGCTCACACAGTAGGCAAATGACAGAAATGCTTGGCTAACAGGAATACAATCATTTTCGGTTGTCTAATGTTACCAGCTAACCATTACATGCTATAGTGGTGAGCACATGTGCCTCTTGCACTGGAGATCGTAACTTGATTTTTAGCTCTAAGGCCTAGAACGAATCAAACTAAGAAAGAAGGGTATGGTGACGCAGTGGTTAAACTGTTAGCCGTTCACTAAGGTAGACTAGGGTTTGATTTTAGGTTAATATACATGTCATAAACAAACAAACAAAAAAAGCGGAGATAATGTTCAAAACTGATTACACTTGTCTCTTTTCAAATTATTACTTAGATTACAAATACAAAGGTGGACTGGGTTCGATATACAGTTAATGCTGCCTATCGCATACTAGCATGTAAGAAAGCCAAACAAGCAAAAGACGTAGGTAGAGCAGTGGTAAAATCGCTATGTGTAGAGAACTACCTAACGGTTTTATGAACTGGCAGGGGTATGTCGCATAAACAGTGCAGGATACAATCCAGCAACCATAATTTTTATCTTGTGGAACAGAGAAAACATATATAGAGAGAGATATAGAAAGCCTGTGTATGTATGGGTAGCATTGATTGTTTGACCAGAGAAAATACGGTGAGGTAGGGTGGTGAGAGGGAGAATTGATGGTAAATTGTATTTTTTTTCAATAGTTTTGTTTTTCAAATACAGTGGTAGATAGCCGTTATTTTATAAAACATTCTTACTTGCAGTAGTAATAAGCCTCTACGGTTCCGCTAACACACATAGACAGACTGTACTATTGCCATGGTCAAGCACTCACATTAAGATCATTTACAAAAACATAAACTGAAAAATAAAAAACCTTGTTTTGGAAATATCGTTTTTCAACAGACACAAAATAAATAAAAAATGTGTAAACAGCAAAATGGAAAATCCATGTTTCCATATAGACAAAATTTAAAAACCTTAAACGAACATTTAAAATATATATATATATATATATAAATGGGAAATTGACAAAAGTGTAAATATGAAAAAGGAAAATCCATGTTTCCATATCATGAAATTGAAAAAAACATCAAACTGTCATTTTAAAAAAATGCAAATGGAAAACTGACAAATTGCAATGTGTGAAACGTGAAATTGAACAAATGGCTATCATTATTTTAAAAACTAAAAAAAAAACACGGTGCTGTATGGTTGAGGTGTGAATCAAACCCTCTCTACTTATTTCGGACCACCCGAGACTGAGTATACTTGTTTTAGTCCTCATACCACTTTTAAAATTTTGTATTTAAGCTAGGAATTGAACCCTAGAGCTTGTAGGGGGAGACCAAGGTTAGAATATGTTAAACAGATAGTCTTAATTGTAGGGTGTGGTAGCTATATAGAGTTGAAACGATTAGCTCGGGACAGGGGCATTGAGATCTGCAGCAAACCAGTCAAACGACTAAAGACTCAAACAACAACATGTAAGCTCACCAAAATAATGTTGTGTAACGGTAAATGTTAGTCAACGAACAGTAATGCATTACTAAAACCCATGACACGATACCTAAGAGCTTTTCTAAAGTTATTTTAAAATGCATTTAACCATATATTAAACACCCAGTTCACAATATTCATAACTGCAATGTTATGGTAAAACAAAACAAAATCTATATTTCAAAACAAGCAAGTGGTTTAGTCAATGTATACTGGGAAAAGTTTTGTAAACACTCAAGTCCACAAGACTAATTAAATTAGTAACTGTCAGGTTGGCCGAGTGGTTAAGGTGTTTTACTTAAGATCAAATTTCCTGTACAAGGAAACAAGGGTTCGAATCCCTTACCTGACATAACTATTGCCTTAACATGGCTTGTCAACACTGAATTATTATGATACTTGCTACAGAAACCATAGACAGAGTGTATTGTTTAAGGCACTCTCTTTATGAACATAGTCAGAGACTGTTGATGGTTAACAATTGCATTAATAGTGGGACATGGGGATAGCAATTAAGAAAAACAGCAATACCCATACAATAATTTTATTCATTTAGTTTTTTTTACAATAGTTACACACTGAATACAACTTTTATATCTTTTTATCATTGTTTGATATAGATTTTAAACACAACACTTGTTGTAGATACTTTTATAACATTCTCCAGGTACTCTTGTTCTTAAAAACTGGGGAAGCCGCAAAGGTTTTATACACATTAAACCCTCATCCTCTTCTTTTTCATCATCATCATCATTATAAATATTATCATCATAATTATTATAGTCATTGTCACCAACATCATCATCATCATTATCATCATCATCCTCAACATCACTAGAAATATCCAATTCCTTTTTTTCCTTTTCAAAAGGGACCTCTTGAAGAGTCTGTGTTGCTTTTGATAGTGTTAAGGGTTTTTTGAACGTTGACAACTGTCCTAACATGACTTTTTGAGGAGATGATAATTGCTTTCCAACAAACAATTCACTATCTTGAGCAGCAATATCGTTTTCTTGAACTTGCTTTTTAGCATTTTCATGATATTTTGTTGACAGCAACAGTGTTTTATTTGGTATACTACATTGATGATTACCCACACTTAAGACCTTACCATTCTTACTTTTTAGATGACCTAAACATTTTGTTGTCCTTTGTTTTGAGCACTGCCAAAATATGATTCCATTCCCATTTTGCCGCTTATAGTTATAGGAGTAGCCATGATACAGTGCACGTGGTTTGCTTTTATTGGTTAATAGCTGAAGTACCCGTGCTTCGCTACGCGTCATAAATAAATTAAATTGTGAAGGTGACAGTTAAAACAGGGGATAGGCGAGGTGCTGCACAGAGGGAGATTAAGGATGGAACATTTTGTCCAACTACACCGCTCGGCGTTGACCGTGTTTTATAGCACAAATTTAGGTTTTACTCGCTAACGGTTGGAGATACCTTTCGGATAGAAAATTTTATTTTAAACCTCGTACATGCCATCAAAAGCTTGCTATTTCTTGGCGTTCTCTTTTTATTTGAAATGGAAATATGAAAGTTTGAAACCAAAGGGTGTAGTGACGTCACTAAAATGGTCGCCATCCTTAAATAGTGCAAAGTATTGAAATAAAAAGTAACCTATATGTTAACCAGGTAAATCAGCTAATTCCATGTAAAATTCATGTAAATCGGACCAGTGGTATTTGCGTGATTGAGTAATACACAGACACACACCGTCTCATTTTTAGCCTCGCTTCGCTCGCGTCATAGTCGTATCATATTGTTATTCAATGAGATGCAGGTTTAACCCCGTTAACATCCCTTTAGAACCTGCATATCCAAAAATCCCTCCTTAGTAGACGTTTTCGACACACAACAAACATATTCCCAAAATATCATTCTTCTAACTTTAATAGTTTTGGTTGGTCGATGAGAGTGAACATCCAAAAATCCTTCCTTAGTGGACGTTTTTCTCCCAGAATTTCACCCCTCCCCATAGGCCCCTTTAATTGCATTTATGAAAAAAAAAAACGGTCGAACATATATTTATTTCATTTATTTATTTATTTATTTATTTTTAAGCTGATTGATTTCCTCCGAGCGTCAAACTCCTCGCCTATGTCGTTTAAGAGATACACGCTCCGTTAGGAATCTTTCAACCTCCACTTTTCATCCCTTTCACCTCATAATAACCGGGTGAGTTAGCCGTGGTCGTTACGGCATGACTAATGGCAGTCGCTCACATCCGGGAGGCGAGGAGTTTCGAATCCCCCCGCCGGCAACCTTGAAGATGGTCTTCTGAGGTTTTCCATCTTCCTTCCAGGCAAATGCCGGGGTTGGTCCCTAACTAAAGGCCACAGCCGCTACCTTCCAACTCCTCGCCCTTCCCTTTCAACTTTCCTCCCCAACGGTACTTGTAGCTCACCCATTGGGTGTCCGTCTCGAAGCAGCTACAAAACTGGCGAGCCGAACGTGTCCTCGGACACTCCCGGCACTAAAAGCCATACGCTTAAAAAAGCTCATAATATACACTACATCGAAAAACCATTAGACATGTGTCAGCTTATTTTTAATGATTAGTATTTATGCCAAGGATTAGTATATATGCCAAGTATCACATCCCCAAATGAAACCACTCGTGAGATATTGTTATTCAATGAAATGCACGTTTACCCCCTTAACACCTCTTTAGAACCTGAATATCCAAAACTCTTTCCTTAGTGGACGTTTTCGGCATACAACGAACATATCCCCAAAATTTCATGTTTCTAACTTCAATAATTTTGGCTGGGCGATGATGAGTGAGTGAGTCAGTCAGGACATTTTCTTTCATCTATTTTTGATAATTTCACCCCTCCCCATGAACCCCTTAAATTGGATTTATGAAACAAATGGCCGAACACCTATTTACTTATTTAAAGCTGTTTTCCCCCTGAGTTTGTTGAGTGAATAAGTGAGTTAATCAGTTAGGACACTTTCTCTCCTGTTTTTTCCCCCAGAAATTCACCCCTCTCCAAGGGCCCCTTAAATTGGATTTATGAAAAAAACGGTCGAACACCTATTTACTTGTATTTTAAGCTGTTTTTTTTCGCCGAATTTCAAACTTCTCGCCTATGTCGTTTCAGAGATACACGCTCCGTTAAGAATCACTCAACCCCCAATTTTCACCCCTTTCACCTCACAATATACACCACATCTATAAACCCTTAGACATATGTCTGATTATTTTAATGATTAGTTTATATACCGAATATTACATCCCCAAAGAAACAACTCCTGAGATATCGTTATTCAATGAAATGCACGTTTACCCCCTTAACACCTCTTTAAAACCCGAATAAACAAAAATCATTCCTTAGTTGACGTTTTTGACATTCAGCGAACATATTCCCAAAATTTCATGTTTCCAACTTTAATAGTTTTCGATGGGCGTGATGAGTGAGTGAGTCAGACAGGACATTTTATTTCAATTATTTCTACCAGAATGTCACCCCTCCCCATGGGCCCCTTAAATTGGATTGATGAAAAAACGCTTGAACACCTAGTAAACTTATTTTTAAGCTGTCTTTTCCCCCTGAGTTTGATGAGTGAGTGAGTGTCAGTCAGTCAGGACACCTTCTCTCCTTTCCCCCCCCCCCCCCCAGAATTTCACCCCACCCCATTGGCCCCTTAAATTAATTTATGAAAGAACGGTCGAACACCGATTTACTTACTTTTTAAGCTGATTTCTTTTTTCACTGAGTTTCAAATTTCTCGCCTATGTCGTTTAAGATAATAATAATAATGTTATTGGTTTTACGTCCCTTTTAACTACCCTGGCTTTTAGAGACGCCGGGGTTCCGGAATTTTGCCCCGAAGGGGATCTTTAACGTGCCAGTAAATGTACTGACACGGCTCCCTCGCATTTGCGCACCCTCAAATGCCAGCTGACTGCGCCAGGTTTCGAACCTGCAACCCTGGGCTCAGCAAGCGAGAACGTTACCCCTGAGCCACGCAGGCAGACTGTCGTTTATGAGATAGGCCTACACGCTCCGTTAGGAATCCTTCAACCCCCACTTTTCACCCCTTTCACCTCATAATACACCACATCGAAAAACCCTTAGACACATGTCTGCTTATTTTTAATGATTAGTTTATATGCCGAGTATCACATCAACAAATGAAACCACTCGTGAGATATTGTTATTCAATGAAATTCAGGTTTAACCCCCTTAAGACCCCTTTAGAACCTGCATATCCGAAAACCCTCCCTTAGTGTACGGTTTTGACATACAACGAACTTATCCCCGAAATGCCATGTTTCCCACTTCAATATTTTTGGCTGTGCGATGATGAGTGAGTGAATGTGTCAGGACATTTTCTTTCAATTTTTCTTTTCTTCAGAATTTCCCCCCTCCCGATGAACCCCTTCAATTTGATTGATCAAAAAAACTGTCGTAAAGCTATTTACTTACTTTAAAGCTGTTTTCCCCCTGAGTTTGATGAGTGAGTCAGTCAGTCAATCAGTTAGGGCACTTCCTTTCCTGTTCCCCCCCCCCCCAGAATTTCACCCCTCCCCATGGGCCCTTTAAATTGGATTTATGAAATAACGGTCAAACACATATTTACTTATTTTTTATGCTGATTTTTTCCCGCTGAGTTTCAAACTCCTCGCCTATGTCGTTTAAGAGATACACGCTCCGTTAGGAATCTTTCAATCCCCACTTTTCACCTCTTTCACCTCATAATATACACCACATCGAAAAACCCCCTAGACACGTGTCTTCTTACTTTTTAATGATGAGTTTATATGCCCTGTATCACATCCCCTAATGAAACCAATCGGGAGATATTGTTATTCAATGCAATGCAGGTTTAACCCCCTTAAGACCCCTTAAGAACCTGAATTTCCGAAAATCCTCCCTTAGGCCTAGTAGACGGTTTTGACATACAATGAACATATCCCCAACTGTCATGTTTCTAACTTCAATAATTTTGGCTGTGCGATGATGAGTGAGTGAGTGAGTGAGTGACTCAGGATATTTTCTTTCAATTTTCTTTTTTCAGAATTTCACTCCTCCCCATGAACCCCTTAAATTTGATTTATGAAAAAAAAACTGTCGAACTTACTTTGAAGCATTTTTTTCCCCTGAGTTTGATGAGTGAGCCAGTTAGTCAATCAGTTAGGACACTTACTTTCCTGTCCCCCCCCCCGAATTTCACCCCTCCCCATGGGCCCCTTAAATTGGATTTATGAAAAAACGGTCAAACACATATTTACTTCTTTTTTATGTTGATATTTTTCGCTGAGTTTCAAACTCCTCGTCTATGTCGTTTAAGAGATACACGCTCCATTAGGAGTCATTCAATACTCACTTTTCACCCCTTTCACCTCATAATATATACCACATCAAAAAACCCTGACACGTGTCTTCTTATTTTTAATGATGAGATTATATGCCGAGTATCACATCCCCCAATGGAACCAATCGGGAGATATTGCTATTCAATGAAATGCAACTCTACCCCCTTAATACCCCTTTAGAACCTGAATATCCAAAAATCCACTCTTAGTGGGCATTTGCGGCCCTTGAGGAAGCTGCATACCAAATTTAATTTCAATCCGTTCGGTGGTTTCTGAGATTTCTTGATGAAGGAATGAGTGAGTGAGTGTGTGAGTGGTATTGGACAAATATATAGTAGATAGTGTCAAGACTTTGTTATGCTAAACCCGGTTGACAGTGCTGTGTGAGCGGTTGAGTAACTAACGGGATTTCAAGTAAAGATCCTCTTTTTCTATACCGGTAGTGCAGAGCACAATTGGCATCCAGTCGGCCGTGTCTCGACTTGAGCTGTTGCCATGGAAACTATCTGCCTTGCCATTCCTTCATGAGTATATTTTATGATTTGATTAGTCTGTGTTTGAGTGCAAAAGGGCCGAAATCAGAAGAATGAGAAAGACTATCGAAAATTCATGTAGCCAGCGGTTCCTTCTGGGTCCTAAATTATGTGTATGCAAAATTTGGTTGAGATTGGTGGAACGGTGTAGATTTGTATACGGAACCAACCCACCCACATACATACATACAGACTTTCACTTTTATATATAAGATAGTATATTCCATAGTAGTAACTGACTTGTAAAGTTGATCTACCTACTACAAAGGTCAGAACAATTCTGGTGAAAGTGTGTTTTTGTGTTGACGTTTTATATAGGATGATGCTGGTGGCTTATATTGGCGGCTTATGTTGGTGGCTTATATTGGTGGCTTATGTTGGTGGCTTATGTTGGTGGCTTATGCTGGTGGCTTATGTTGGTGATTTGTATTGGTGGCTTATGTTGGTGGCTAATATTGATGGCTTATGTTGGTGGCTTATGTTGGTGGCTTATATTGGTGGCTTATGTTGATGGCTTACGTTGGTGGCTTATGTTGGTGACTTATATTAGTGGCTTATGTTGGTTGCTTATGCTGGTGGCTTATATTGGTGGCTTATGTTGGTGGCTTATATTGGTGGCTTATGTTGGTGGCTTATGTAGAAGGCTTATGCTGGTGGCTTATGTTGGTGGCTTATATTGGTGGCTTATGTTGGTGGCTTATGTTGCTGGCTTATATTGGTGGCTTATGTTGATGGCTTATATTGGTGGCTTATGTTCATGGCTTATGTTGGTGGCTTATGTTGGTGGCTTATGTTGATGGTTTATATTGGTGGCTTATATTGGTGGCTTATGTTGATGGCTTATGTAGGTGGCTTATGTTGGTGGCTTATATTGGTGGCTTACGTTGGTGGCTTAAGTTGGTGGCTTATATTAGTGGCTTATGTTGATGGCTTATGTTGGTGGCTTATATTGGTGGCTTATGTGTATGGCTTATATTGGTGGCTTATGTTGATAGCTTATGTTGGTGGCTTATATTGGTGGCTTATGTTGGTGGCTGATATTGCTGGCTTATGTTGATAGCTTATGTTGGTGGCTTATGTTGGTGGCTTATATTGGTGGCTTATGTAGATGGCTTATATTGGTGGCTTAGGTTGATGGCTTATGTTGGTGGCTTATGTTGGCGGCTTATGTTGGTGGCTTATGTTGGTGGCTTAGATTGGTGGCTTATGTTGGTGGCTTATGTTGGTGGCTTATATTGGTGGCTTATGTTGATGGCATATGTTGGTGGCTTATATTGGTGGCTTATGTTGATGGCTTATGTTAATGCCTTATGTTGGTAGCTTATTTTGATGTCATTTTTAGCCTACTTTCGATTTTTGCAAAAAATGAAAGTAGACTTATGAGATCACTACAGGGCGAAAAAAGTGCGTCTGTCAGTGTGTGTGTATGTGTGTGTGTGTGTGTGTGAGAGAGAGAGTCTGTGTGTGTGTGTGTGTGAGTGTGTGTACTCTGAATGTCTGTCCCCCCCTATCAATTCGAACAAGGTGAGCGCAAATTGAACGAAATTTGGTGCAAAGGTAGCACTAGCAAAGGACACCTCAGTGTCATGTTTTATATCGCCACCATCTTGACGGAAACGTAATGGCGGCCACACAAATGTTCAAAGCTTAAACCAAATTACGACTAACCTAATCATCCGATCTCTACCAAATTTTGCAACAACATACCTTTATGGGGGCAGCATCCTTTGACCAAACTAATAGGTCATCAGCCTAATAGTTAGCGGATGGCGGCCATCTTTGTGTGAAAATAGATTGCCCCTATTAATTCGAACACGGTGAAACCGAATGGAACGAAATTTGGTACAGAGGTAGTACTAGCAAAGGGCACCCCAGTGTCATGTTTTATATCGACGCCAACTTGACGGAAACGTAATGGCGGCCACACAAATATTCAAAGCTTAAATCAAATTACGACTAACCTAATCATCCGATCTCTACCAAATTTTGCAATAACATACCTTTATAGAGGGAGCATCCTTTGACAAATCTATTAGGTCATTAGCTTAATAGTTTGCGGATGGCGGCCATCTTTGTGTCAAAATCGATTACCCCTATTAATTCGAACACGGTGAAACCGAATGGAATGAAATTTGGTACAGAGGTAGCACTAGCAAAGGGCACCCCAGTGTCATGTTTTATATCGCCGCCATCTTGACGGAAACGTAATGGCGGCCACCCAAATGTTCAAAGCTTAAATCAAATTACGACTAACCTAATCATCCGATCTCTGCCAAATTTTGCAACAACATACCTTTATGAAGGGAGCATCCTTTGACAAATCTAATAGGTCATTAGCCTAATAGTTTGCGGATGGCGGCCATCTTTGTGTCAAAATCGATTACCCCTATTAATTCGAACCCGGTGAAACCGAATGGAATGAAATTTGGTACAGAGGTAGCACTAGCAAAGGGCACCTCAGTGTCATGTTTTATATCACAGCCATCTTGACTGAAACGTAATGGCGGCCACACAAATGTTCAAAGCTTAAATCAAATTACGACTAACCTAATCATCCGATCTCTACCAAATTTTGCAACAACATACCTTTATGGGGGCGGCATCCTTTGACCAAACTAATAGGTCATCAGCCTAATAGTTTGCGGATGGCGGCCATCTTTGTGTGAAAATCGATTGCCCCTATTAATTCGAACATGGTGAAACCGAATGGAACGAAATTTGGGACAGAGGTAGTACTAGCAAAGGGCACCCCAGTGTCATGTTTTATATCGACGCCATCTTGACGGAAACGTAATGGCGGCCACACAAATGTTCAAAGCTTAAATCAAATTACGACTAACCTAATCATCCGATCTCTACCAAATTTTGCAACAACATACATTTATGGAGGGAGCATCCTTTGACAAATCTAATAGGTCATTAGCCTAATAGTTTGCGGATGGCGGCCATCTTTGTGTGAAAATCGATTGCCCCTATTAATTCGAACATGGTGAAACCGAATGGAACGAAATTTGGGACAGAGGTAGTACTAGCAAAGGGCACCCCAGTGTCATGTTTTATATCGACGCCATCTTGACGGAAACGTAATGGCGGCCACCCAAATTTTCAAAACTTAAATCAAATTACGACTAACCTAATCATCCGATCTCTACCAAATTTTGCAACAACATACCTTTATGAAGGGAGCATCCTTTGACAAATCTAAAAGGTTATTAGCCTAATAGTTTGCGGATGGCGGCCATCTTTGTGTCAAAATCGATTCCCCCTATTAATTCGAACACGGTGAAACCGAATGGAACGACATTTGGTACAGAGGTAGCACTAGAAAAGGCCACCTCAGTGTCATGTTTTATATCACCGCCATCTTGACGGAAACGTAATCGTGGCACCCAATTGTTAAAGGCTAAAATGTAATTACGACCAACCTAATAATCTAGTCTCTACCAAATTTTGCAACAACAAATCTTTATGTGGGAAGTATATTCTGACCAAACTGCTAGATCATCAGCCCAATAGTTTGCAGATGGTGGCCAAGTATGTGTGCAAATCGATTCCCCCTATCAATTCAAACACGGTGAAACCGAATTGAACGAAATTTGGTACAGAGGTAGCACTAGCAAAAGGCACCTCAGTGTCATGTTTTATATTGCCGCCATCTTGACGGAAACGGAATGACGGCCACCCAAATGTAAAAGCTTAAATCAAATTTCGACCATCCTAATAATTTGATCTCTACCGGATTTTGCAACAACATGCCTTTTTGTGGAAAGCATCTTATGACTGACTACAAGGTCATCAGCCCAATAGTTTGCAAATAGCGGCCATGTATGTGTGCAAATCCATTCCCCAGATCAATTCAAACACGGTGAAACCGAATTGAATGATTTTTTTTACAGAGGTAGCACTAGCAAAGGGCACCTCATATTCATGTTTAATATCCCTATAGCACGTTGTATTTCAACAAGCTACTACAACCAACATTCAATTATGCTCCTTGAAAAAGACAAAGAGTAATAACAATACCCATGCATTTAGGAGAAAGTAGGCTATATGTTCTTTACTGAACATCTTGTTTTGTTATATAATGTATTTGTTCCATTCATTTAAGACGTCATGTTGTTGTTGTTGTTTGAGTCTTCAGTCTTTTGACTGGTTTGATGCAACTCTCCATGCCTCCCTGTCCTGAGCTAATCGTTTCATCTCTACATAGCTCCGACACCCTACATCCGAGGCAATCTGTTTAACATATTCTAACCTTGGTCTACCCCTACAGTTTTTGTCCTCGACCCTTCCTTCCATAACTAAGCTTGCTATTCCTGGATGTCTTAGTATGTGTCCTACCAACCTATCTCTTCTCTTCATTAACAGTCGCCAGAAACATCTCTCCTCTCCCACTCGTCTTAATACCTCTTTGTTTGTAACCTTATCTACCCATCTGATCTTCATCATTCTCCTGTAACACCACATTTCAAATGCTTCAATTCTCCTCTTTTCTGCTGCACCAATAGTCCAAGTTTCACTTCCATAGAGCGCCACGCTCCAGACAAAGGCTTTCAAAAATGACTTCCTAATACCTAAATCTATATTCGATGTCAGCAGATTCCTTTTTTGTAGAAATGCTTTCTTTGCCTGAGCCAACCTACTTTTTATATCCTCTTTGCTTCGTCCATCACTGGTTATTCTGCTTCCTAAGTAACAGAAGTCTCCTACTTCCTTCAGCTTTTCACCTGCCAATTTGATCTCCATAGAGGTTTCTGATTTATTTCGGCTGCATTCCAGTATTTTTGTTTTACATTTATTAATTTTCATCATGAATTCTTTCCGTAAGACGGAGTCCATACCATTCAAAAACTCATTCAAATCCTCAGGCTTGTCGGCCAAGATGACGATGTCATCAGCAAATCTCAGAGTTGAAATTATTTCTCCTTGAATCTTCACTCCCACTTGAAATTTTTCTCTAATTTCCTTCATTGCTTGTTCAATGTAAAGATTGAAAAGTATGGGTGATAAGTTGCAGCCTTGCCTTACACCTTTCTGAATACCAGCTTCTCTCTCATGTCCTTCAACTCGAATGACTGCTGTCTGGTTTCTGTACAGATTGTATATCACCCTCCTATCCCTGTACTTCATTCCAATCGATTTCAAAATGTCAAACAATTTAGTCCAATCAACATTATCAAAAGCCTTTTCTAAGTCTACAAAAGCCATGAACGTTCTCTTATCTTTCCTTATTCTACCTTCCAAAATCAGCCTAAGACTTAGTACAGCTTCCCTTGTTCCTACATTTCTCCTGAAACCAAACTGGTCTTCACCCAACTCCGTTTCTATCTGGCTTTCAATCCTCTTGTAAATTATTCTAGACAGGATCTTTGAAGCATGAGTAATCAAGCTGATTGTACGGTAATCTTCACATCTGTCAGCTCCCACTTTCTTTGGTATAGGGAAGATTACATTCTTCTTGAAATCAGGGGGTACCTCACCTGTTTCATAAATCCTACACACCAAGTGAAATAACCTGATCAGACCTTCATCTCCTATGCAGCGTAGCAACTCAATCGGTATATCATCTATGCCTGGTGCTTTGTTCCTGCTTAAGTCTTCCAAAGCTCTATCAAATTCTGATCTCAATATTAAATCTCCTTTCGCATCCTCATCAATTTCCTCCTCCCTTTCCATTACATGATTCTCAATCTCCTTTCCCTTATACAAACTCTCGATGTAATCTTTCCATCTCTCAACCTTTTCTTCCCTATCTGTTAGAGGCTTTCCATTTGTGTCCTTAATATTACAGCACTTAGTCTTCTTTTCCCCAAAAGTATTCTTAATCCTTCGATAAGCTGTGTCTACTTTTCCTAATTTCAGACAATTTTCTATACCTGCACATTTCTCTTTCAACCATTCTTCTTTCGCTTCCTTGCACTTCTTGTTAACCTCATTTCTCAGACGTCTGTATTCTGCTTTCCCCTTTTCATCTCTTACATTCTTGTGTTTCCGCCTTTCATCCATCAATTCTAGTATATCCTGAGTGATCCACGGTTTTCTCCCTATTCTTTCTTTCCTACCAATGTTTTCTTCTGCGGATTTTGTTATTTCATAGCCAGTCTTAACGCAAGTCCAAACTTGTCCGGCATGTTGGATTTTTTGTTCATGTGTGAAACTATCAAGTATCAATGATCAAGTGAGCTTTTTTCTCTCTAATCAGCAGTTCTGCCCCATAGCATTGAGAATATGTATTGTAGTAGCCTATAAAGTAACCAAAAAAATTATGTCTAATACAGTTTAGCTATAAGGAACCAGAACCACTATATATACCATTTTAATCTAAGAGCTTTCCTAAATGATAAGAAAAAAGAGCTTACCCTAATGATGGATTGTGTAAGTAAACGTCGTTTGCTGCTTGATGCCACTACTAAAGTGATACTCAAACAGCAGACAAGTGAGTTCATGTTTTGCTGACGTAATCGTATGTTCCTCTGCACGCACACGCCTTTGGCCTTTGGCGTGTGCGCCGGCTTCGCGAAAGGCGCGTGCTGAGGTAATCGTATGTTCCTCCGCACGCACACGCCTTTGGCCTTTGGCGTGTGCGCCTGCTTCGCGAAAGGCGTGTGCGTGCGGAGGAACATACGATTACGTCAGCAAAACATGAACTCACTTGTCTGCTGTATGAGTATGATCCCATATCTTAAGTATGAATGGAAATAAGCAAAATAAGTATTTCTTAATGTGTGCATGCTAGTGCAGGTTTTCAAAATACGTAACACAAAGCACATCGAGTTCAGTTTAGTATTCAGATATTGTATATGTTTATTCCATTTCAAGTCTTGTTGTATCCATAGTCCTAAAAACTTTGTATCTGATTTATTTTCTATTTGATGACCATTTAATGTTATATTGGATTTCGCAGGATTCCTATTCTGTATAATGTGGAAATTTAGACATACTCTTTTTTTATAGTTTATTATGAGGCGATTATCTTGTGACCATTTGGTTAACTCTCCTGTAACGGAGTCAGCAGACTGCTGTATGACCTGTTTAGTTTCACCTTTTATTACGAGTGTTGTATCGTCCACAAACAAAATTTCCTTATGTGAATGAACGTTCTGTGTTATATCATTGATATATAGAAGAAAGAGTAGTGGGCCCAAAACCGATCACTGGGGTACTCCAAATTTAATAACTCCCTCATTGGACTTTGTTTCATTAAGTAATTTGGTTCCGTCATCCTTTTGTCTCAGGCTTACTATTTGTTTACGCCTTGTTAAGTAAGACTATATCCATTTATTAGCTAGACCTCTAATACCATATTGATTTAGTTTGGTAAGGAGGATTTTATGGTCAACAACATCAAATGCTTTCGATAAATCCAAGAATAGGTCAGTTACATGTTCCTTATTGTCAATTAATTTCAGTATACAATTACTACATTCGTAAATTGCTGTCTGTGTAGATTTTTCCGTTCTGAATCCATGTTGTGAGTTTCATAATATTTTATTTTTTTCTATGAAACTTGTCAGTCTCTTATACATATTTTTCCCCACAATTTTTGCAATACCAGTTGGTAAGGTAATAGGACGATAGTTATCTAATTCATCTTTTGAACCGTTTTTGTGCACTGGAATTACTTTTGATAACTTCAAAATAACCGGGCAAGTTGCTGAGAGAATTGAACTGTTTATTAAGTGCGTAAGTGGATTTATTATATTTTCTGCACTTTTCTTTAAAATTGCATCAGGGATGCCATCAATGCCAGCACAGAATTTATTTTTAGCTCTTTTATAACTATTCTTACCTCTTCAATTGTGACAAGTTTTATAAATAAAGAATCACTATCCCACTGTGACCATGATCCTCCCAATAGCTCATGTACTATCCCACTGTGACCATGATCCTCCCAATAGCTCATGTACTATCCCACTGTGACCATGATCCTCCCAATATGTCATGTACTATCCCACTGTGACCATGTCCCTCCCAATAGCTCATGTATTATCCCCCTGTGATCATGTCCCTCCCAATAGCTCATGTACTATCCTACTGTGACCATGACCCTCCCAATAGCTCAAGTACTATCCCACTGTGGCCATGTCCCTCCCAATAGCTCATGTACTATCCCACTGTGACCATTTCCCTCCCAATAGCTCATGTACTATCCCACTGTGACCATGTCCCTCCCAATAGCTCAAGTACTATCCCACTGTGACCATGTCCCTCCCAATAGCTCATATACTATCCCACTGTGACCATGTCCCTCCCAATAGCTCATGTACTATCCCACTGTGACCATGTCCCTCCCAATAACTCATGTACTATCCCACTGTGACCATGTCCCTCCCAATAGCTCAAGTACTATCCCACTGTGACCATGTCTCTCCCAATTGCTCAAGTACTATCCCACTGTGACCATGTCCCTCCCAATAGCTCATCTACTATCCCACTGTGACCATGTCCCTGCCAATAGCTCATGTACTATCCCACTGTGTCCCTCCCAATAGCTCATGTATTATCTCACCGTGACCATGTCTCAATAGCTCATGTACTATCCCACTGTGACCATGTCCCTCCCTATAACTCATGTACTATCCCACTGTGACCCTTTCCCTCCAAATTGCTCATGTACAATCCCACTGTGACCATGTCCCAATAGCTCATGTACTATCCCACTGTGGCTATGCGCCTCCCAATAGCTAATGTACTATCCCACTGTGACCCTTTCCCTCCAAATTGCTCATGTACTATCCCACTGTGACCATGTCCCTCCCAATAGCTCATGTACTATCCCACTGTGACCATGTCCCTCCAAATTGCTCATGTACTATCCCACTGTGACCCTTTCCCTCCAAATTGCTCATGTACTATCCCACTGTGACCATGTCCCTCCCAATAGCTCATGTACTATCCCACTTTGACCCTTTCCCTCCAAATTGCTCATGTACTATCCCACTGTGACTATGCCCCTCCCAATAGCTCATGTACTATCCCACTGTGACCATGTCCCTCCCAATAGTTCATGTACTATCCCACTGTCATCCTTTCCCTCCAAATTGCTCATGTACTATGCGACTGTGACCATGTCCCTTCCAATAACTCATGTACTATCCCACTGTGACCCTTTCCCTCCAAATTGCTCATGTACTATCCCACTGTGACCATGTCCCTCCCAATAGCTCATGTACTATCTCACTGTGACCATGTCCCTCCCAATAGCTCATGTACTATCCCACTGTGACCATGTCCCTCCCAATAGCTCATGTACTATCCCACTGTGACCATGTCCCTCCCTATCTCTGTCTATCTCATTGCAGGATTATACCACTTGGATATGGTTAACCAGAGGAAATGTGGTTGTCTTCCCAGCTGCGTTAATGTCGATTATGATGTCGCGATATCGCAGGCTTCAATGATGTGGGAGGAATCATTTTTACCAGAGTGAGTAGTATTGATCATATATTATGACAATCTTTAATTTGCACAGGACAACTTCTGTACTTAATTCTATTAATAGACAAACTTTAATCGATCAGACCTTTTTTTATTAGCCGGGAGATATAGGACTGTAACAAATAACATAACACGTGAATTACCTCTAAATATAACAAGTTGTTACGTAAAGAAAGAAATAAATGTTAATGAGCTCTATCAACATACAATATTTCAGTTATATTGCTGTAATATTTTCGTAGATATTGAGAACCGTCTAAAGATTTTTGATGGTCACCATGTTGGAATTTTATATAGCCTACTGTACGTAGGCCATAGAGCTATGTACTATTACATGAAGATTATGACATAGGTTCAGATTAGATCAGATTTTTGTTAAATCCATTTGATCAATTACATGTATACAATACATTTTTGATATAGGACACGTCAGAATTTACATCTACAAAATAAAAGTACTAATAGGTTTATACAGTAATACAAATACTATAATTATTTATAACTTATTATAATAACAGATCTCAAGAGATACAATCTTATTGGACAACTATTTACACCTTACTCCATTATCATAATATGAAAACTTAATTCTATAAATACAACAGCTTACAGCTAGGTATTACAATTAAAATAGAAAAGTAAAATATAATTATAGATTTCATCGCTCCAATACGCTAAGATATTCAACTACAGAGTAAAAACAATGGCACTGCAGATATGCTTTCAACATTCTATCAAAGGTTTTTATTTTTGGGACAAGTGAAACATACTAGGGTAGTTAATTGTATAATTTAACTCCTGTGTGAAAAGTTCCTTTTTGATATATGCTTGTCTGTTTGTGTGTGAAATATGAATGTTTTGATTCTATCTTGTGCTATGCCTATGAACGTCATTGTTTGTTTTAATAAAAACATCTTTATTCATTAAATTCTTTTTAAAAAACATAATACTTTCAAAGATATATATGCAGGGCAGTGGGAGAATGTTTAAATCTTTAAACTGAGGTCTACATGACTCTAGTGTTTACATTTGCCATGATTCTAATCGCCCTCTTTTGTAGCCTAAACGTGCTTAGTACATCTGGTGGCATACCCCAAAATATGACCCCATATCTTAGGTATGAATGGAAATAAGCAAAATAAGTATTTCTTACTGTGTGAATGCTAGTGCAGGTTTTCAAAATACGTAACGCAAAGCACATCGAGTTCAGTTTAGTATTCAGATATGTTTATTCCATTTCAAGTCATGTTGTCTCCATAGTCCTAAAAACTTAGTATCTGATTTATTTTCTATTTGATGACCATTTAATATTATATTGGGCTTCGCAGTATTCCTATTCTGTATAGTGTGGAAATTTAGACATACTGTTTTTTTATAGTTTATTATGAGGCGATTTGGTTAACTCTTCTGTAACGGAGTCAGCAGACTGCTGTAAGACCAGTTTAGTTTCACCTTTTATTACGAGTGTTGTATCGTACGCAAACAAAATACAGTGCACTCTCGGTAATTCGCGGTAATTAATGCACGAAATTCCGCGAATTGTTGAAAACAGCGAATTATCCGCAGTTATTTTTGTTAAGCCTAGTAAAAACATAACTTGATTAAAATATTGAAATATGCTTGAAACGCAAAATAATAATTGAATCACTTGATTTTAGTGTCTTATAAGACACGCTAGGCTAGAGGCAGGCCTATGTGGATTATGCCTACAATTTTTTATTTTTTTAAAGTCATCCCATTTTGTTTCTTAGATCGTTTATTCTAATTTTCGTGTGCACATTTCCGAAGAAAACATTATAAGAGAACGAAAATTCATTTCGTTTTTCTATATAAGAGATAAGTGTAACAAAGAGACTGTGGGAAACTTTCGGGATTTCCGTTGCATCACTCCAGCACTCGATATCAACTGGATCTCAGTTTTCCTCACCAACAGTCAAATTCCGTGCTATTTCATCTTTGTTTTCATGTCTTAAATCGTAATCGTCTTTATCGGCGTCTAACTTGCCCGTTCGAAATATCGTCGTTACAGATGTCGGCAAGCGCTTGCTTTTGTAGCGGTATTTTTGTCTCATGACTGGTTGACTGCATGAAGAGCATCCAACAAACACGCTCTCGGTCTCGCGAAAGTTTACGTCATTACGCAATAATCGCTGTTTACAATAAGCTGTCCGCGCATCCACCCTTCACAGTTCACAGGTCAGCGACCTTTGAGTGTGGCTGTTGGGAAAGGGAGGGTAGGTTCCCTGTGAAAGCGCATTCCTCTTGTATTGTTTGGGCTTCGAAGATAAAAGGAAATCTATGCTATACCACTCGCGGCAACCTGCTCGTATGTTTCGAACATTGTGCAAGTAGGCCTACTGTTCCATCACAGAGAAACGCAGTTCAGTCTTCTCGAATGTCAATGATTTCGTCTTTACGCATTGCGTCGCACGAAAATTCATTTAAATGACGGAGAGATTGCTTTACTTAGCATGATGATTAGTTGCCGAGAGAATTTCTATTTAAAAATATATTTGGAGACCCGCGAATTAACCGCAAAGCGAATTATCCGCACGCGAATTATCGGGAGTGCACTGTATGCATATGTGAATGAACGTTCTGTGTTATATCATTGATACAGTATATAGAAGAAAGAGTAGTGGGCCCTAAACCGATCTCTGGGGCACTCCAAATTTAATAATTCCCTCATTGCACAATGTTTCATTAAGTAATTTGGTTCCTCCATCATTGTGTCTCAAGCTTACTATTTGTTTAAGCCTTGTTAAGTAAGACTCTGTCCATTTATTGGCTAGACCTCTAATACCATATTGATTTAGTTTTGTAAGGAGGATTGTAAAGTCAACAACATCAAATGCTTTCGATAAATCCAAGAATAGGCCAGTTACATGTTCCTTATTGTCAGTTAATTTCAGTATACTATTACTACATTCATAAATTGCTGTCTGTGTAGATTTTTCCCTTCTGAATCCATTTTATGAGTTTGATAGTATTTTTTTTTTGAAACTTATCAGTCTCTTATACATGATTTTTTCCACAATTATTTCAATACCAATTGGTAAGGTAATAGGACGATTGTTATCCAATTCTTATTTTGAACCGTTTTTGTGCACTGGAATTACTTTTGATAACTTCAAAATATCCAGGAAAGTTCCTGAGAGAATTGAACTTTTTATTAAGTGCGTAAGTGTATTTATTATATTTTCTGCACATTTCTTTAAGATTGCATCAGGGATGCCATCAATGCCAGCACAGAATTTATTTTTAGCTCTTTTATAACTATTCTTACCTCTTCACTTGTGACATGATTTATAAATAAAGAATCACTGCATATGTTTATTTTATTACTAGAATTTAGTGTATTTAACTGTGATTTATTTAATAATTTTGTGGAATTTCCAGAAAATAGTCATTAAAAGTGTTTGCTATTTCCTCTAGATTATTAATCACTTTATTATTTCTGGTCAGTGTAATGTTCCTTTGTATTTTAGCAGATTTACCAGATTCTTTCTTTATCACGGACCACATAGCTCTGTTTTTATTAGATGATTGGGAAATAAAATTATCATTATGCATTTTCATTGCTAGTCTTATTACCTTACAAAATATGCTAGTGTATTTTTGTAGTATAAATCGAATTCAGGTGTTGTGTGGTATTGTTTATATAATTTGTGTAGAAATTTCTTTATTTGACATGAATTTATAATCCCTGTTGTTATCCAATTGCTAGTTTTGTTATTTTGAATAGTTCTTTGTTTAAAGGGGAATGCTCTTTCAAAATAGCATTTTGGGGTACTGTTAAATGCATTAAATTTATCATTTACATTTTCTAGTTTATAAATTTCTCACCATGTTTCCTTATTTAATAATAATTGAAATATGTAACATTTGCACTTTGATTTTATTCAATTATCATTATTATTGATTGCTTCGGGTACTTCAAAACTCAGTATTTGTCCATGGTGGTCACTAAAACCCGGACAATAGACTTCTATTGAATGGTGACATTTATTTGTATTTATAAAAATTTGATCAGGAGTGGTTTTACTAAATTTTGTTATTCTTGTTGGGGAATTTACTGTAGGTTTCAGTCCAAAGGAAATTAGTTTGTTAATAAGTCTCAATTTCTATCACATTATAAGAAATCCACATTTACATCCCGACAAATTATTATAACGGAATTTACTTTGCTCATGTTATTGAGTAACAATTCTAATTTATCTATAAATAAACGAAACTTTCCTGACGGAGAACGGTATACGCATACAATTATTAACTTAAACTGTTGTATTTTTACGGCAGAGAATTCAAAATCCTGTTCCATAATTAGATAATCATAATCTGTTAACTGTTAATGATCTAAATTATTTCTTAAGAAGATACAAACAAGTACCACCATTATTCAAACTTCTATCGCACGATTAGGACCCAGAAAATAAAAGCGTCGTTTAAAAATTTCGCACAGCCACCATCTTGTTGTTATGAATACAATTGAAATGAATTATAAATCAGTGGATTAAAATATGTAGAGTCATTTGACGTACCAAGTTCCCCTGCGCTCTGTTGGAAACGTCCATTTGAATACTTAAATTATGCGTCGCCACCATGTTGGATTTGTGCTCACCAGGTTCCATAGGTGAACTTATGTTCATAGCCTTTATCAACATACAAAATTTCAGTTTGTCTTCCGTCATAGATTAGTAGATACTGAGAACGGTCTAATGATTTCGGATGTTCGCCATGTTGGATTTTTATAGATATGTAGGCCATAAAGTTAAGTATGAGGATTATTGCGTAGGTTCATTATTCAAATGTTGACTTCGATCACATGATTAGAACACAAGAAATAAAAATTTCATTTTGAACTTTTGCACAGTCGCCATCTTTTGGTTATATACTCAATTGAGCTCAATTCTATGTCGGTGCATTACAATGTGTAGCCTATAAACATTTGCTGCACTGAGTTTCACTGAGTTTGGAAGGTTTAATCGCGAGAAATGTCTATTTAAATATTTCAAATTCTCTTGGCCGCCATGTTCGTTTCTAAAAGTCACACACGAGAACTTTTAGTAGTGCCATTTATCACCGTACAAAATTTCAGGGTGATATCGGTAGTCGTTTCGGAGATAAAGAATGCTGGTGGAATAATTAGGATAGCCGCAATGTTGGATTGGTGAGAAGTACAAAAATTTGAGGGGCACGGTTGGGGTCGCACAAGAACATTATCTCTAGTATCGGGCAAGGGGATGTTAAGAAAATAGCGAAAAATTCATATCATAAAAGGTAAGTCTAGTTTTCAAATCTACTGAAAATATAATCCAGCGTTTAAAATACAATACTCGTTGTTTCAGTCACCAAAGAACCCTAACCTACTCTTTCCATTGGCTAATCCAGACTAACTAAAGAAATATCGCCCTGAAAATAATGACATCCTATCGTCCTCTAATGAAGTCCTATCAATGTGAATTACCGTATTTATAACAGTCGCTATGAAATTACATTAGGGAAATGCTGCGAAAATGAACCCCTAAGCAACACAAATGTTAGTTAAAATTACAATTTTTAAAAGGCATTGTCCCTATTCTCGGCATTTCCATTGACGTTATACAACGCTCTACAAGAACCCACAAAATATTCACAAATAAAAATAAGCTACGTTACGCTGGTATAATTTTTTACACTTACATTTACGATTCACGTCTAGCTAAATCCTACTCTAATCCCTAAATACTAGGACACACTCCCCTGCCCCCGCTGTCTATGCTCATGGCAAATAAAGTAATCGTCTCAATTTTACGTAGGCTAGCTAAGAGCTATTATTTTATTTAAAGTCGTAATCTATATATATAACACGCTAAGGTTTATGTATCACAAAACTCAAGCTCCTAAACCAGAGGGAGCTAGAAGTTGTGATTTGTACCAAAATCTTCCAAATGGTCTCAATAGTATGGGAAGGTGGGCCACAGTGAGACAAGCTCACTAAATCTTTTTTTTTTTGAAAGAGGGTCATTTTTTAATATTACTTAGAGGTTGGCTCTCCTGGTAGCAGACATTTTGATCCTGTTTACTCTTTGAAAAAAGCATGTTATATAGGAGGTAAACAACATATTCGTTTTTGAGGTAAGAAAAGTAAATCTTTCTTCCTTTGTTGTTTTTTTTATAGTTAAGTGTATCATTGTACATTAATGAATATGATATGGTCGAAATACATACATATTACTAAATAATTACTGGAATTGTCAGCTTGTTAAGTATTGTAGGTGAGATAGTAAACATAATTGTTTTTACATGTCGCAAGTGGGCAACAGTGAGACACAGTAGGGTGGGCTACAGTGAGACAGTGAGAAAGATATACGGAGTTACCCCAGAGCTGAGGAGAGGGCAGAGTCAACTTCTAGGAGAGAAAAGGGGAGATCTTTAATTCCAACTCACACCCCAGAAAGAAAAAAAACTTGCTTTTAAGCCCTCAAATAAAAATAAAAAAATCTAAAGAGCTGCAAGAAGAGTTTGTTCAGCCAAAGGAACTTGACATTCAAGAAGGCAGCCCTAGCTACAGACATTTCCATGGATGATGATGTTGATGATTCTTCTAATTCAGACAGCTCATCAGATAATGAAGAAATCGAGCTCCTAACATTTCATCATCTTGCTCGCAAACCTAAGGAAGGTGACTTCGTTCTGGTTGAGTTTTCAGGGAAACACTCAATATTTTACATCGGGGAAGTGAAACGAGATTTAGATGATGAAAATTATTAAGTAAAATTCTTAAGAAAACGTGCAAAAATGATAGGCAGTTCTTTTTTTTACCCAGAGGGTGCATCTATTGCTTCAGTCCCCGCGAAAGGCAAAAGATCACTGTTGCCGGTTTCCTGTGCATGTAGCAAAACAATTAGACAAAAGTCATATCTCAAATTTTCTGTAAATTTTGGGATTCTGAATGTGCTGTAGTGTTTCCTGGCATTATTTCTTTGTTTTAGTGTTTATTATGTATTTAACCAGTTAAAATAAATTCTTATCATTGTGTCTCAGTGTGGCCCACGGGTGAGACGGCTACAACATGTTCACAATTTATTATTTTTACAGAAACGTGTGGATGTTTTGGAAAATCTAAGGGTTTGAAATTGATGAGCAACAATCAACTTATATTTCAGTATAAAAAGATATTCTCATATATTGAAAAATAAGACAGTATACTAAAATATATTCTTTCTGTCTCAATGTACTCTGTTGGCAACTATTGTATCTACGTGTTCACCTTCACAACCAGCACAGTTGTGGGAGAAATACAAAGACTACATGGCCGAAGATATTCTGCGCAGAAAGCGTCAAGAAACACAAAATCATGGCATGGATTTCACAGAAGAAATACAATGAAGCTAGATAGCAAGCAGAATCGGTGTCGCCAGTTTCTCGCGGGAGTTTCCACTATTAGATCTAGATCTACGAGCTGTGATGGAGGAAGTGACAGCGTGGTGGACAAGGTGTAATAGGGAGAATGCCTGTAGTTAGTATGCTCGATAGAGAAAGATACTTCTTGCGAATGCTGCTAATAAGAGTAAAGGGTGCCAAAGGTTTTGGTAGTGTCAGGACAGTCAATGGGGTTCTATGCAAGACTTTCCAGGATACATGTGAAAAACTTGGACTTCTTCAAGGAGATAAAATTTTGCATGATAATATCCTTGAGGCGACTCACTCTCATATGCCAAGTCGCTTACGATTGTTATTTGTCATTATCTGTGTTTTCGGAGAACCAGAAAATGTTCGAGGGCTTTGGGACCAACATAAAGAAGCAATGTCTGAAGATTTTGTACGCAGATATTCTGAAGAAAGAGGCCCACAGTATGCATGCATTGAAATCTATGGCCTCCTTCACGCCTACGGCTTAGATCTTAAGAAACTTAACTTGCCAGATGTAAAACTACACGTTAACAGTCCAGAAATGCATTCGTTTGATGTTTTAGAAGAGCGGGCTATCAGCAACAGACAAAAGCTTAATGAGACGCAACTAAGGGTTGTAGATTCGATCTTTAATGCCATATATGGAAACCCAGAAGAAACATTAAAAAGGAAATGTTTCTATTTAGATGGACCGGCAGGAAGTGTTAAAACATTTGCTTACTCTACAGTGTTACATATGATCAGAGCAAAAGGAGATCAAGCTACTTCAGTAGCGTCTACAGGAATAGCAGCTACACTTCTACAAGGAGGACGAACTGCCCATTCTGTCTTCAAAATCCCTCTGATTCTCAATTCTAATTCTACGTGCAACGTTTCGCCAAACACACAAGAAGCAACAGCCCTGTTGAATACAAAATTAATTATTTGGGATGAAGCACCAATGACGCATGTGTACGCATTTTAGCTGTGGACAGACTTCTCAAATATCTGACCAACTGTCCTGAAGCATTCGGTGGTAAAGTCATCTTACTGGGTGGTGATTTTCGCCAAGTCCTTCCTATCATAATGAGAGGATCACGTTCATTGACAGTTGCTAGCTGTTTGAAGCGGCATAGCCTCTGGAATAAATTCCATGTACTTAAACTCACCCAGAACATGAGCCTAGGCAAGTATATAAGGAGCGGAGTCGGGCTGTGTGGGAGCAGTCGTTTGGTGGAGGAGCAGGCAGCAGCATCAAGTCCGTGTCCATCCTATCGCCGCCCGCAGCGGCCCACTCTCGTGCATCGGAGCATGCCTCCCAAGACTCAGAAGACACCAACAACTTCTGGGGAAAGGAGCCTGACGAAGCGACCAGCGAAGAACCAACCGAGTGTATCAGCACACTTCAAAGAAACCCGAGCAGGAACTTCTACACCCAAGAACGCTAACAAAACCAAAACGCCGCAGTCTCAGCGACCTAGGACACCGTCGCCCGCTAAGCGACCTCCGCCATCCACGCCGACCCAGTCTACTGAGACGGACTCCGTGGACGACACTCTATCCGTGGCATCTGCTGTGATGACGGCTCCAGCAGTGCATCCAGAACTTCTTCAACTAATGCAGGACATTCGCCAACGCCTAACTTTTTTGGAAGAGCGCCAGGCCCACGACGAACCTCCGGACGACGAGGACGACGAGGAGCCAGAGGAGGAACCAATTCCGCCGGCCCCCCAGCCTATCTTACCCTGGAGGGCCTTGGCTCCTGCAGATTATCCCAAGGGATTACCGACTCCAACCGATCAACGGGTCTACAACCTCGCTATAGCCTTGCAACAACAACTCCTGTATGTTCCCAGTGGACGGGATCATCACGACGTCCAGACAACGCTCTTCCTTCTCTCCAACTGGAGACATCTCGACAACTGCCAGAAGAAGTACGCCTTCAACCATGCGAATTTGTTATATGCCGCACTCACCAAGGGTTGGGGCTTCGCCATCCAAATGGACAGTGCCGGCGGCGACGAACTCTTGGAACTCCCGCCGAACTTCCAATACCAGCCAGTCCGTCAGCCCGCGGTCACCCGCGGAGGGTTCCCACGGGGAACCGGCCGAGGACGCGGATCACGCGGGGGCGGACGAGGGGCAGCAGCGACCAAATAGGACTCCGAACGCGGCCTTCCCGGCAGGCCGATCGCCCGGGTCCTCCAGACTTCCTGTCCGGCACCACCACCACACCGCTTCCGAGAACTCGATCGTGGCGTTCCCTCGGCGATTACCAATTCGCCCTGGCAAGACTCGGTTCACACGCCGCAGCGGAGCTCTGCGGTCCTGACACTCGAGAAGAAGAATAGTGTTGTGAGGTGTTCATTGTGCTGGACTCAATTTGTATTTCAATAGGGTTTCCCCCTGCTAACAGATCTTGTGTATTTCTTGTTTTCACATGTATGTTGCTCCCCTTCGGGGGACATTGTTCTTGTTATATTGTTCGCTGCAATGTATCTATCTATATTAATAAAGTACTGGGCCCTCAGCCCGCCGCTCCTCGCCAGGCGGCTGCGCCCGTGCCTGGCTTCGCCCCTTTATACACGCCTGGCCTAGGCAAGTATATAAGGAGCGGAGTCGGGCTGTCGGGAGCAGTCGTTTGGTGGAGGAGCAGGCAGCAGCATCAAGTCCGTGTCCATCCTATCGCCGCCCGCAGCGGCCCACTCTCGTGCATCGGAGCATGCCTCCCAAGACTCAGAAGACACCAACAACTTCTGGGGAAAGGAGCGGTCCAAGACGCCCCCACAACCCTACGTCTGCTATCCGGCGGTCGGACATCTGCAGACTGCACTGCAACAGTTCTGGGAACAGTATGTACCAGATGACGAGGAGGACCCTCCTCACCAGGCTCCTATTTTGCCTGAGAACATCGTGCCGAGACACGTCCAAGACCTCTCATGGATAAGATGGAGAAGCGCCCCATGGGACATTATGGGGTCTGAGGACGAAGAGGCAGGCGTAGGGGACCCCGGCACACCGGGAGTAGAGGGGCAACCCCCTCGTCCAGACATCAACCAGCATGTTCCAGATGACTTCAACATCCTTGATCCTGACCAACAGCCAGAGGAGTTCGACGATGCAGACCCGTACTGGGAGTTCGATCCTCGATATCCCAGACGCCCGCCAACGCTCCGCCGTGTGGACACTATCGACCAGTTCGGTTTTCCAGAGATCACAGTGGAAACTCCGACGGCAAAACCAACGCCACCAACTCACTATATTTCGACAGCAGTACCAGCAGCGAATCCAATCCCCTACCTGGATACACCAGCGGGACGATACGCAGAGACCATCATGCGGGACGGAGTCAGCCTGCCCAGACCTACGAATGCTCCAGCAGTCTTCCGGGCCACCCGCCGTTCCGAAATCATGGACCTAGTGATACAAGACTTACTACGACACCATATCATTTGTGAATTTCGACCTTTCTACGCCTTCCCCGTCTTCCTGGTGCCAAAAGCTGACCAAAGTGCGCGAATTATCTACGACCTCTCGGAATGGACCCCCTTCATAGTGACACCCAAGTTCTCCCTCAAATCTGCAGCCCAGGCCTTACGCGAGATACCAGCTCATCATGTGGCAGTGAAACTCGACCTTCGGAGCGGATTTTACCACATCCCCCTGCGCCAGCGGGATACCTTCTCATACGGAATCTACTACAACCACCGTTACTTCTGCTGGGAGCGCCTGCCAATGGGCCACGCATTGGCCCCCAGCGTGATGCAACGATGGGCAACAGCAGTGGCAGAGCTGGTGAGTGAACAATTTCCTCATCTTACAATGATAGTCTACCTAGATGACTGGTTAGTGCATGGGGAACACATCGACGTAGAAGAATTGCGACTATTCCTTGAAGTAATAGTGGGAGTGACGCTCAACGAGCCTAAGTGTGTACTTCAACCGATGACTGTAATGTTGTACCTGGGTGTGGTTATAAATATTTCAGTGCAATGCATCCTGGTACATCAGAAAACCATGCAGCGAATTCGTCAAATAGTGCGCGATATCCCGTACTACGATGACCAGCAGGCCCAGCAAGCAGCCGGATATATCAGCTGGGTCTGCTGGGTTATGAATTGGCCTATGTTCCTCCCAAAACACATCCTGTCCCGGGAGGGATATTGGCCCAAGAAACTTTTAACGGAAGATTTCATCCGAACACCGCGTGATATTGGACCATGTGCAAATGAACTAAAAGTGTATGCTGATGCGACGCCATTCTCCATAGCAGCCGTCCTCCACGAACCACGTCAGGCTTGGGCTCAAGCCTACGGTCGCCCAGCGACAATTAACGAAGCCGAGTTGGCCGCAGCCATCATGGCAGCGATCTGGGTCATAGAAGATTGTGCAACGGCAGAGACTAAAAGTGTTATAGTTTACACAGACTCAAGTGTAGCCCGATTCACCCTGTTGACAGGGCGAGGGCCTGTATTGTACCGATTTATGTATTTGTTACCTTTGTATATCAGATTAATAAAAATTAGTGCAGAGCGGGGCATCCGCCTCGCGTGGCGAACTATCTCGTCCCAGGACAATCCAGCTGACGGGCCTTCCCGGGCAGTACTCCACACAGTACATGCGGCACTCTCCGAGGAGATATAAGGAGCCGCGCCTGGGAGGACCCGTCAGTTGAAAGTTGTTCAGGACGGGATAGGGACACCACAAGCACCACCTGTCCCCTCGTGGTGTCTGCTATGGAAATTATCATTCTTGCAAGTTTCTTAGTTAGCTGTCCTATTACCCCTATGGGGTCTACAGGCGTGCTCTCTATATACTCCAATGGCATGTTATCTGTCTGTAATGTAATGTAGTTCTTCCATAAGCTAGCTTATTCCTTGTTAAGCCTTCTGGCTTGCCTGTCCATGCGTGTGTCGGCGGTTCCCAATCTGATATGCTCATTCTGCAGCCTGTAATATTCCCTATGCAGGGTATCGTGCTGAAGGTGTAATCGCCAGTGAGACCTATTAAACTGTTACCGGATAGTCCCTATTTTGTCCCACATTTTGCGTGTTCGCTGGCTCATACCCTTTATATGTGTGAGTGCCTTCAGAATCCTCCTGTACTGGGCTGTGAGGAGGTCTTGGTATTTCCCCAGGTAATTTTGCTGCGCGGCAATCCTTTTGTGCCACGCTATGAGGCTCTGATATTCCTCCCTTTTTTAAGCATGGTTAACTGGTATAGGGGAGCCATTTTGTGTGCGGGACAGCGTATGTAACTTATGGGAGTGTTTGTACACGTGATGTGCAAATATGTATGTATCCCGGGTTCGTGTGCTATCTATTGCCCCTAATTGATTCTGGGCGTGTGGGCTTATAAGTTACCAGGGCCTGTTTATATTTTCTTTCGGGCTCCTGGCCTGTGCAAAAGCTGTCTTTAACTTATTGCCTTGTGTAAGGTTTCAATATGTAGTACCGTATGGGGTGGGTTGGGAGGGTGCTAATAAGTGTGTAGCGCCCGTAATATATATCCTGCTCGCTGCTCTAGCCAGAGAAAAAAATAGGCACTGTCTGTCGATTTAGAGAAAAATATCTCGCTACCCGCTTGGCTAATTATTGTGAAGATTTCTAGCGTGTGGGGGGCTAGTAAGAAAAATACAGTATCTCCCGTAATCAAAGGTAAACTGTGTGGCGTACTTTAAGAGAAAAAAATTGCTAATCTCGCTTGGCTGTTTTACTTAGTACTAGGGTCGCAGTTCCAGATCCTCTTTGTTTGAGGACCCTTACTGGGTGGTAACTACCCTCACTCATGGGAACTTCCTGGCGTCTCCACCATTTATTTGTTCTGTCCCGGGGTTGGGGGATGGAACGAACAATGTGAGTTAGTGCCCAATTTAGGGGTAGTGTCCAAAAGGTGCGAGTTTCCACGTAAGTGGGGAAACCGCGAGTGTAGGTGTTTGTTAAAGGATGTGGGGGAATGGAGATTAGCTCTACGGGGGTGTGATCGCCTTTAAGGGTTGCGCGATCAAGATGGAGCTATTAACCGGGTGAAGCGAACAAGTGTGTGTGAATAAGGAATGAGCCTACCAGATGAGTGTGCTGTACTGCCGCCTGGCTGGTGTTTCTACGGAGCTAGCACAATGTAAATCCCTTACGGTGCACTTCTCTGGTCGACGGTCATGGGCAATTAGGAATGACGGGCAGGGAGTGCGGATGTGAAGACAAGTGTAAATAATGACAAATGTGTAGGTTACTGATCAAGGTTTTATTTGATCAGTATTTGTGAATTGTGATATCCCTTTTAGTATGGGATCGTGTAAAACACTCTGGTTGCAAAATACAGTATAAATGTGGGTGTGAAGTGAGGGAATTCAATTACGTTTGAAGGATATCTGAGCACACTCCTACCTGTGGTAATGACTCGGACCGGGAACCAAACGAACAGAGCCGAGGGCGGCAATAGACGTTGAGCCTGATTTGGCCTTCCTTCTTATGAATTCCGTAGTCGCTTGGTCAGCATTTCCCAATATGTGGTGTGCTACATCCAAGACGTTGTGTAACTTGTTGTGATGTGTCGTAAGCTTTGGTCAACAGCGGTGATACTGTGCCTGCTTGGTGTAAAAGAAATGTACATATGGGGGCTCTTAATTTAGCCTAAGGAATGTTGTTGTTAGATGAGAGGGTGTGTTGACGTTTGGATAGAAGTATGGTCGTATAGATTGGGTTCGTGATAGAAAGACGTATGTGGCTGTGCAGCCGTCTGTGGATCCAGGGGCGCATGTTAATTATCTCTTCGGGGGTGCGTGGATGTCTGAGGTCCTAGGGTAGTATCGACCCTGGGGACTCAACAATATCATACCCCAACCTAACCCCATGCGTTGGCTTTTGTATTGGCGTATGTATTGGCTTTTGTATTGGCTTTCGTGTAGGCTTTTGTATTGACTTGTACTGGCTTATATATCGACTTTTATATTGGCTTATGTATTGGCTTTTGTATTGGCTTGTATATCGGCATTTATATTGGCTTATTTGACAAGTTATTTTTGTCAATATATTTAGTGTGTTTTATTGGTCTTGGAAAGTACCTCAAAGACTGGGAATATTTAAAGACTTAACCTCAACTCATCTAACATAACCTAACTTAACCTTGTCACGTGACATGTTCTACAAGTTTAGACTTGCTTTAAGACTGGCTATGACGTCACACATAGCTCACCTAACCTAATGTAGCATATCAGAACCTAACCTAACTCCGTGTGCTTGCTTTTGTATTGGCTTATGTATTGGCTTTTGTATTGGCTTTTGTGTTGGCTTTTGTTTTGGCTTATGTATTGGCTTTCGTGTTGGCATATATATTGGCTTTTATATTGGTTTATTTGACAAGTTATTTTTGTCAATGTATTTAGTAGATTTTCTATTAGTCTTGGAAAGTACCTCAAAGACTGGGAATATTAAAAACTTAACCTCAACTCATCTAACATAACCTAACTTAACTTTGTCACATGACTTGTTCTACAAGTTTAGACTTGCTATGACGTCACACATAGCTGACCTAACCTAATGCAGCACATCAGAACCTAACCGAACCTAACCTAACCCCATGTGTTTGCTTTTGTATTGGCTTATGTATTGGCTTTTATATTGGCTTTTGTGTTGGCTTTTGTTTCGGTTTAAGCATTGGCTTTTGTGTTGGCTTATATATTGGCTTTTATGTTGGCTTATTTGACTAGTTATTTTTGTTAATGTAGTTAGTAGAGTTTTTATTGGTCTTGGAAAGTACCTCAAAGACTGTGAATATTTAAAGACTTACCCTCAACTCATCTAACATAACCTAACTTAAGGATGTCACGTGACATGTTCTACAAGTTTAGACTTGCTTTCAGACTGGCTATGACGTCACACATAGCTCACCTAACTTAATGTATCATATCAGGACCTAATCAAACCTAAACCCATGTGTTGGCTTTTGTATTGGCTTATGTACTGGCTTTTGTATTGGCTTTTGTGTTGGCTTTTGTGTTGGCTTTTGTATTGGCTTATGTATTGGCTTTTGTGTTGGCTTATATATTGGCTTTTATATTGGTTTATTTGACAAGTTATTTTTGTCAATGTATTAAGTAGATTTTATTGGTCTTGGAAAGTACCTCAAAGACAGGGAATATTAAAAGACTTAACCTCAACTCACCTAACATAACCTAACTTAACCTTGTCACATGACATATTCTACAAGTTTAGACTTGCTATGACGTCACACATAGCTCACCTAACCTAATGTAGCATATCAGAACCTAACCTAACCCCATGTGTTTGCTTTTGTATTGGCTTATGTATTGGCATTAGTATTGGCTTTTGTGATGGCTTTCGTTTTGGCTTATGTATTGGCTTTTGTGTTGGCTTATATATTGGCTTTTATTTTGGCTTATTTGACAAGTTATTTTTGTCAATGTATTTAGTAGATTTTTTATTGGTCTTGGAAAGTACCTCAAAGACTGTGAATATTTAAAGACTTAACCTCATCTCATCTAACTTAACCTAACATAAGGATGTCACGTGACATGTTCTACAAGTTTAGACTTGATTTAAGACTGGCTATGACGTCACACATTGCTCAGCTAACTTAATGTAACATATCAGAACCCAACCGAACCTAACCCCATGTTTTGGCGTTTGTATTGGCTTATGTATTGGCTTTTGTATTGGCTTTTGTGTTGGCTTTTGTATTGGCTTACGTATTGGCTTTTGTGTTGGCTTATATATCAGCTTTTGTATTGGCTTATCTGTTTACTGTAACTCTGCGTTCATTATCGCATTGTTTTTATCATCACAGTCATGCTTTCACCAAGCATAAACGAATCACTGCATAAGCCTCTGCAAATCATGATTCATGAAATATCAATGAATACATTGTCAAGCATGGCCACCGCATAAGCCTCTACAATCCATGATTCATCGAGTAGCACATTCTTACACATGCATGATACATTTTACCGACTCAGTGATTTACAATCTTGCACCCGTTGTCAAGTCGAGTCAGGTCAGCACATTCCCATAAGCTCAAATAACATCCACATCCTGTTAGTCTGCTCTCCAGCAAGTTTGTTTTCTCTACCCGCTTCAACCAACATAGAACCAAGTTCTGTTTGCTCTTCATCTGATCATTGAATTATCATTTGTCATGTAACCCATCATCGTTAACATGTTAAAGACCACCTTTGAGAGTAAAATATCTGAAAAATGAACCTTCGCTCTGTCATAAACTGACCCGTCAAAATATTGCAAAACGAATCCTCGGCCTGTCCTAAACCGATCCATCAGAATATCACCTGATCATAGAATTATCATTTGTCATGTAACCCATCATCGTTTACATGTTAAAGATCCCCTTTGAGAGTAAATATCTGAAAAAATGAAACCTCGCTCTGTCATTAACTGACCCTTCAAAATATTGGAAAACGAATCCTCGCCCTGTCCTAAACCGGTCCATCAAAATATCATCTGATCATAGAATTATCTTTTGTCATGTAACCCATCATCGTTTACATGTTAAAGACCCCCTTTGAGAGTAAACATCTGAAAAAACGGACCCTCGCTCTGTCATTAACTGACCCGTCAAAATATTGGAAAACAAATCTTCGGCCTGTCCTAGACCGATCCATCAAAATATCATCTGATCATAGAATTATCATTTGTCATGTAACCCATCATTGTTTACATGTTAAAGATCCTCTTTGAGAGAAAAATATCTGGAAAAAACCCTCGCTCTGTCATAAACTGACCCGTCGAAATATTGGAAAACGAATCCTCGGCCTGTCCTAAACCGATCCATCAAAATATCATCTGATCATAGAATTATCATTTGTCATGAAACCCATCATCGTTTACATGTTGAAGATCCTCTTTGAGAGAAAAATATCTGGAAAAAACCCTCGCTCTGTCATAAACTGACCCGTCGAAATATTGGAAAACGAATCCTCGACCTGTCCTAAACCGACCGGTCGAAAATATCGATTGTCCTATTAAGCACGGTCATTAAAACCAGTAATAGCCTTGTTAAAAACACACGCCCAGCGGTATCCTCTCTCTCTCTCTCTCTACAACCACTGAAAATGAAAATCCACAGCCTGCTTCCAGTCTCCGACCGGGTCAGGAATGGAATGAATGAAGCCCCCATCTAGAGGCGAGGATATGAACTGTGCCGGCTGCCGAGGCCTGACGCACTCCTCTGGGGCAATGAATAAATGAATGACAGATGAAATGAAATGAGAGTGGAGAGTGTTGCTGGAATGAAATTTTGACAGGGAAAACCGGAGTACCCGGAGAAAAACCTGTCTGCCTCCGTTTTGTCCAGCACAGATCTCACATGGAGTGACCGGGATTTGAACCACGGATCCAGCGGTGAGAGGCCGGCGTGCGGCCGCCTAAGCCGGAGGCTCTCTCTACAACCACTCATTATGATAATTTAAAGTCTGTTTTCATCATTCTCAAAACTTAAACGTATTAACAACATCCAAAAGGGCTTCAAGGCAAGCGATTTGACACGTCACACGTCCAAATACGACCGTGCGTTCGTGAGATATCGGCAAACTTCATACGAAAGTAGGGGACTATCTAGCTCTCTCCTCACTACTAAAACGTCTTCTTATAAATCATTTTTCAAAAAGCCTGCCCTCTCACAAAATCACCAAGTGCGCATGCGTAAAAACAAAAAAACAAAAAATGCTAATTCATTATGGCATCGACTTGTTGGCATGTTGTTTATGTGGAACAACGTTAAATTTCCTATTAGCCTTCAAACTCCCACATGTCGCACTTGGAAAGCATGATTTTCAAAAAAATATAATTTCACCCTCTAGTAAGGGTATGTTTTATTTTGGAGGTTGAAATAGGTTGTCCTTCGGAACGGGGGTGTCAGCCAGAGTTCAACGATACCTCATTCCTCAAAATCCGATCATGCGTTCTGGAGACATTGACTTTGCCAGGTCAGTATGTGACGTCACCAGGAAATTAGGCTATGAGTCAACATTTTCGAATTTTGGAAAGGGGGTGTCAGCCCGAGTTCAACGATACCTCATTCGTCAAAATCCGATCATACATTCGGGAGATATCGGCTTTGCCAGGTTAGTATGTGACGTCGCCAGGAAAGAAGGCTATGGGCCAACATTTTGGAATTGTGGAAAGGGGGTTTCAGCCCGATTTCAACGACACCTCATTCGTCAAAATCCGACCATGCGTTCGGGAGATATCGGGTTTGCCAGGTTAGTATGTGACGCCACCAGGAAAGTAGGCTATGCGTCAACATTTTGGAATTTTGGAAAGAGGGTGTCAGCTCGAGTTCAACGACACCTCATTCGTCAAAATCCGATCATGCGTTCGGGAGATATCGGCTTTGCCCCAGAATGTATGGCGGGTTAGTATGTGACGTCAACAGGAAAGTAGGCTATGAGTCAACATTTTGGGAATTTGGAAAGGGGATGTCAGCCCGAGTTCAACGACACCTCATTCGTCAAAATCCGATCATGCGTTCGGAGGATATCGGCTTTGCCCCTGACTGTATGGCGGGTTAGTATGTGAAGTCAACAGGAAAGTGATCCCGAGTTCAACGATACCTCATTCGTCAAAATCCGATCATGCATTCCCGGAGATATCGGCTTTTCCAGGTTAGAGTGTGACGTCGCCAGGAAAGAAAGCTATGGGTCAACATTTTGTAATTTTGGAAAGGGAGTGTCAGCCCGACTTCAACGACACCTCATTCGTCAAAATCCGACCATGCGTTCGGGAGATATAGGTTTTGCCAGGTTAGTGTGTGACGTCACCAGAAAAGTAGGCTATGCGTCAACATTTTGGAATTTTGGAAAGGGGGTGGCAGCTTGAGTTCAACGACACCTCATTCGTCAAAATCCGATCATGCGTTCGGGAGATATCGGCTTTGCCCCTGAATGTATGGCGGGTTGGTATGTGACGTCAACAGGAAAGTAGGCTATGAGTCAACATTTTGGGAATTTGGAAAGGGGATGTCAGACCGAGTTCAACGACACCTCATTTGTCAAAATCCGATCATGCGTTCGGGGGATATCGGCTTTGCTCCTGAATGTATTTCGGGTTTGTATGTGACGTCACCAGGAAAGTAGGCTGTGAGTCAACATTATGGAATTGTTGATCACTCCTTGTTGCGAAGTCATCAGGAATGTAGGCTATGAGTCAACATTTTTGGAACTCTTTGATCACCCCTCGTTGTGACGTCACCAGGAAAGTGGGCTATGGATTAACATTTTGGAACTATTCAATCGCACATGGTAGGTGAGGTTAGGTTAGGCTAGGTTAGTTCAGCCATGGCCGCCATTTTTGGTTAGCCGCCATTTTGGTTAGACGCCATTTTGGTTAGCCGCCATTTTGGTTAGTGGAAAGTAGGCTATGGGTCAACATTTTGGAATTTTTGATCACTCCCGTTGTGACGTCGCCAGAACAGTAGGCTATGGGTTAAATTTTTGATCACACCTCGTAGGTGACGTCACCAGGAAAGTAGGCTATGTGTTAACATTTTGGAACTTCTTGATCACACCTCGTAGGTGATGTTAGGTTAAGCTGTAGCCGTCATCTTGTGACGTCATGGTCGCCATCTTGTACGACGTCATGACGACGTCATGACCATGTGACATCATGGTCGTCATCTTGTGTGACGTCATTGTGACGTCATGGCCGCCATCTTGAATGACGTCATGCTGACGTTATGGCCGCCATCTTGGATGACGTCATGGCCGCCATCTCGGATGACGTCACCAGGAATGTAGGCTATGCGTCAGCTCTCTCACAGCCCCCTACTCCCTTAGCTCAATGTATTTTTAATGGTTGATTATTCAAGTTCAATCATCTCTGCTCGTTGACATTACAAGGACACTGCTTACCAAATTAGCTGTTTTGCAGCGCAACTATAGTCATATGACTGTTTTGGCAATGGTTAACATTTCCTTAACTAAACCACAATAATATTATTTTATTTTACACTTACAATATTTACTGGTAATAATCATGACCTTTCCACCTGTGTTTAACTGCATTCTCTAAATTACAAGCTTTCCTTCGGAATCATAAGATTCAATAATTAAAACTTGGCTTCTTGTCTTGAAAAATAACATTACGCGTGGCGTCAATTTCCATTCATTTAATAAACAGTGACTTTCATTTTCAATAACTGAATCTCAGTGGCGGCGGTGGTTCGCAAAAATATCATTTTTTCACTGATATAAGACTATTCTAAAAATCACTAAGATACCCAAAAGATAGAAAATAATGAAAAACAAGATGTTCAGTAAAGAACATATAGCCTATATTCTCCTAAATGTATGAGTATAGTTATAACTCGTTGTTATTATCAAAGAGTATAATAGGATCATTTCTTGGTTGAAGACCTTTGAAACGATTTACCTCTACCAAACGCCACAACCTAGATAAAAAATGCTACCATCATTGAAGAAAGAAAGATAAGATGTATCTCAAGAATGTTATGGATCTGGAGGCATAATCGACCGGACTGGCTGCGTGGCTCAGCCGTAACGTTCTCGCTTGCTGGGCCCTATGTTGCTGGTTCGTATCCTGGCGCAGTCAGCTGGCATTTGAGGGTGCACAAATGCGAGGGAGCCGTGTCATTACATTTACTGGCTCGTTAAAGATCCCCTTCGGGCCAAAATTCCGGCACCCCGGCGTCTCTAAAAGCAGCAGTAGTTAAAAGGGACGTAAAACCAATAACATTATTATTATTATTCATGATGTTGAATTTTGGGCTTATGCCGTGTTTTATTATACTAAAATTCGACGCGTTTCGAAAGAAACCATGTCTTTCATCTTCAGGAATAATCTGGATTACGACAATGTTGCTAAGAGAAAGCAACGAAGAATATATAGAAGGTGCCCAAAGATGGACGCCATTATAGCCCCATGTTAGGGACAACGGAAAGCAGCAGTGAATTACTTTCTCAGGGTTCTGATAATAAGTAGCCAGGATTCACTGAGATTGTAGCCAGTGTCGCGGTTGAAATTATCTGAGTGTTTAGGTATTTCAACCGCCTCCCTGATGATTCTGGGACGATATTGCTTTATACGGGCAAGAACATCCACTCCTTGGAACATGACATCATGGCCAGGTGTTAAAGCATGATCGGAAACAGCTGATTTATCAGGTTGAATGAGCCTGATACATCTATTATGTTCCTAAATGCGAGTGCATATTGTTCTTGAAGTCTGCCCGATGTAAACATTGCCACAAGTACAGGGAACTCTGTAGATACCCGGTTGTTGCAATTTAGGCAAACTGTCCTTAGTTGGTCGCAGGAGTTGCCTAATCTTAACAGAAGTTCCAAATACAGTCCGTATGTTGTACCGATGTAGGATTTTAGCAATACGATCCGTTGTGTTATGTATGCACGGAAGGCAAGCAGTTCCTCTTACATCTCTTTTCTCAACTGACGTCCTATTATTATTTGTTGGTTTCAGAACCGTAGAAATCAAAGCCTTGCTATAACCGTTGCTCTCAAAGGTGGTTCGCAGGGTGTTAATTTCTTCTTGTAAAGAAGACACTTCACAAATCCTCCTAGCCCTGGTAGTTAGAGTTGTAAGGATACCATGTTTCTGGGCAGGGTGATGGTGAGAACTTGCGTGGAGATATCTATTGGTGTGTGTTGGCTAACGAAAAACGCTGTGTCCTAAAGATCCATCCTCTTTCTTGGTGACGAAAACATCTAAAAAAGGTATTTTGCCGTCAGATTCCTTTTCCATGGTGAAACAAATAGAAGGGTGTTGGAGATTAAGGTGATCCAGGAAATGGCTAAGATTTTCCTCACCTTCCGTCCAAACAACGAACGTGTCATCCACATAACGCCACCAGATCTTCGGTTTGAAAGGAGCCGACGACAAAGCTTTCTCTTCAAAGTTCTCCATGAAGAAATTAGCCACAACAGGAGAGAGAGGGCTACCCATGGCCACACCATCAGTCTGCTCATAAAAATTCCCATTCCATAGAAAGTAGAAGGAGGTCATGCAGTGATAAAAAAAAGTCTTGTGATGTCTTCAGGAAAAAAGCCATTAATGAGAGACATAACACCATAAGCTTTGTCGTCGGCTCCTTTCAAACCGAAGATCTGGTGGCGTTATGTGGATGACACGTTCGTTGCTTGGACGGAAGGTGAGGAAAATCTTAGCCATTTCCTGGATCACCTTAATCTCCAACACCCTTCTATTTGTTTCACCATGGAAAAGGAATCTGACGGCAAAATACCTTTTTTAGATGTTCTCGTCACCAAGAAAGAGGATGGATCTTTAGGACACAGCGTTTTTCGTAAGCCAACACACACCAATAGATATCTCCACGCAAGTTCTCACCATCACCCTGCCCAGAAACATGGTATCCTTACAACTCTAACTACCAGGGCTAGGAGGATTTGTGAAGTGTCTTCTTTACAAGAAGAAATTAACACCCTGCGAACCACCTTTGAGAGCAACGGTTATAGCAAGGCTTTGATTTCTACGGTTCTGAAACCAACAAATAATAATAGGACGTCAGTTGAGAAAAGAGATGTAAGAGGAACTGCTTACCTTCCGTACATACATAACACAACGGATCGTATTGCTAAAATCCTACGTCGGTACAACATACGGACTGTATTTGGAACTTCTGTTAAGATTAGGCAACTCCTGCGACCAACTAAGGACAGTTTGCCTAAATTGCAACAACCGGGTATCTACAGAGTTCCCTGTACTTGTGGCAAGGTTTACATCGGGCAGACTTCAAGAACAATATGCACTCGCATTAAGGAACATAATAGATGTATCAGGCTCATTCAACCTGATAAATCAGCTGTTGCCGATCATGCTTTAACACCTGGCCATGATGTCATGTTCCAAGGAGTGGATGTTCTTGCCCGTATAAAGCAATATCGTCCCAGAATCATCAGGGAGGCGTTGAAATACGTCAACACCCAGATAATTTCAACCGCGACACCGGCTACAATCTCAGTGAATCTTGGCTACCTATTATCAGAACCCTGAGAAAGTAATTCACTGCTGCTTTCCGTTGTCCCTAACATGGGGCTATAATGGCGTCCATCTTTGGGCACCTTCTATATGTTCTTCGTTGCTTTCTCTTAGCAACATTGTCGTATTCCAGATTATTCCTGACGATGAAAGACATGGTTTCTTTCGAAACGCGTCGAATTTTAGTATAATAAAACACGGCATAAGCCCAAAATTCAACATCATGAATAGTAACACGGGCCGTGAAAGTCTAAATGACATTATTATTATTATTATTATTATTATTTTTATTATTATTACATAATCGGCCTGCCGTGGGCAACATCCAACTTTGAGTTGAGGCATGTCTTTGCACGTCTGGTTGTGCATGGCTTTCACAACCCTAATTGAATTAACAAATCTTTCCATGACCCTACAGAGACGTGTGTATACAAACTATGTGGATATTTTCCATTGCTATTTGCCTGAAATAAAAGTATTAATTAATAACCTGAACTAGCACCAACGGCTAGAATTCAGTTACTATGTGAAATCGTTTTGTTCTTTACTTCAAATAAAATTTTCAAATAACGCAAAATTGGCTGTTACAAACCCTTTAAAATAAAAAGTAAAAATGTATCGTAGTATCATCTTGTCATTCATCAAATTCGATGCGCATAGAATGCCAATGGTATAGTAATCAATGGAGTCCCACGTAGACCAGTTGTGACTTCTAGTGGAGAAGTATCGAACAATATAATCCAAACAGAGCGAGTGCATTCTAGCGGCCATAAGAAGAAACTTTTCAATAAAATCTGGAAGTTAATAAGTAGGTCGGCATGCTGTTACCTTTTTGGCTGCTAGATGTCTCGAGCAAATCTGCTGTCGAATTATGTTTTAATTAAATATATATTTTCCACCATAATATGCACAATATAACGCTTAATTTTAAAACGTGTGAGTCATTACAAAACAATAAATATATAAAATTTCAAGCAAAAAACCTACCTCTGTTCGGGTATGAACCATAGGCATTTGAGCGATAGGCCAACGCTTTACCACTGAGCCAATTGTGCCAACAAATATCGTTCTATATAAAATGACTTACATAGAACTTATTAGCAAATAATGATTTATACTAAACGATTTCATCAGTGGAGTATATTATTTATATATATAGCATTTCATACAAAGTTTATTTATTTTGTATCAGTACGCTATATTGCATGCAATACTCAAATTAGTGAAATATAAGTCAGGCACAAGATATCCGCTGCAATCTTGTCTTATTACTGAGTCGGCTCAGCTTTTTAAAATCACGTCTGCACTATAGTATTACAAAATAAACTTTTAATTTCGAATGTGACTCTTCCTTTAGAACAGTTAAAACGATTATCGGCTCGATAATCGGAACTGGTGGGTCCCATGTTATGGATTATAAAGTTTGCATAATTCGCACGGCCGCCATCCTGAAATGGTATGGCGGATGACCTTGTAGTTTGGTCACAAGACGCGTCCTATATGAAGGTATGTTGTTACCAAATTTGGTAGAGATCGGATGATTTGGTTAGTCGTTATTTGATTTTACGTTTTGAACGTTTGAGTGGCCGCCATTCAGTTTTAGTAAAGATGGCGGCGATATAAAACATGACACTGAGGTGCCCTTTGCTTGTTCTACCTCTGTACCAAATTTCGTTCAATTCGGTTTCACCGTGTTCGAATTGATAGGGGGGACAGACATTCAGAGTACACACACACACACACACACACACACACACACAGAGAGACTCTCTCTCTCTCTCACACACACACACACACACACATACACACACACAGACAGACACACATTTTTTGGCCCTGTAGTGATCTCATAAGTCTACTTTCATTTTTTGCAAAAATCGAAAGTAGGCTAATAGAAATTTCAACATAATTATGTTTGCTTACACTATTCCTACTCTCCTACATGAATGTTATGCTACATTACTTGTTTCATATGTTATGACAGACTCACATTTTCATTATTTAATTTCTTTCGCAGTTTCCTCAAGCATGCACTGTGGAATTTCATTTTGAATTGCTTTTTAAGTTCCCTTCAACTCAATCACTGATGTAGCTGATAGCATTCTGGGATGTAGCCCTGGAGGTCCGGGTATGATTCCCAGCTTTGCCAAGAATCGTTAATTCTGATGGGAAGGCTTGGGACGGGGTACAGTCAGCCTCGTGAGGCAAAACTGAGAAGAGGTGGGTTCGATTCCCACCTCAGTCATACTGGAAGAGGTTTTTTGTGGCTTCCAACTTCTACTCCAGGCAAAATGGTGGGATGGTTCCAAACTTAATACCACGGCCGCCTCCTTCCGAATTCTACCCTAAATTCACAAATACACACACACTAGAACAGCCATCACAATAACACAAGTTATCACACAATCAACACACACACTCAAGAACATGGGGCTACGGGACCACAAGATCTCAAAATCCCTAAGATGATTTAAGAAAGAAAAAGAAAGCAATGAAAACGGTCACCCTAAGAGTGCGAGGACTGAATTCATCATGTGAATGATTAATGCAAAGTTGTACATAATTATATACAGTACACAACTATTTAAAAAATCATCGCCCGTCTAAACTTTGAAGCTAGATATTGCAAAACTGCCAAATTATTCACGAAACAACAATACAGCTTCGCAAACTTCCGAAAATAGACAGTGGAATGAGACAAATTGCTATGGATCGCGCACTTCAACAGAAAGGCACATTCATTTCGTTCTGACTACCATTAAAGCTAATGTCAGACTACTACTGCTATTAATAATAATAACAATGTTATTGGTTTTACGTCCCTTTCAAGTACTGAGGTTATTCGAGACGCCAGGGTACCAGAGGTTTCCCTCGAAGGGGTTATTTAACATGCAAGAAACTCAACTGACACGGCTCATTCGTATTTACGCAACCTCAAATGTCAACTAACTGCACCAGAATTCGATCCTGCAACCTTGAGCACAGCAGGCGAGAACGTTACCACTGCACCACGCAGCCAGTCAATATCGAACTAAATGCGCTTTAAAGTATGCGGATATCATAAAAACAATAAAATGACAACTGTGAAATGCACTACAAACTTAAGTGTTGAACACCTCACAATCGGCCCTCCACAATGCAGATGCCAGACCTTAACAATAACAGTAATAATGAGCCTATATTATGGAACTGGCGAAGAAGAAATATTCCGGACACACAGCACCTATGTGTTTCACCAGGTAGGGCAATCCACGATCACCAATTTCTCACAACAGAAGAGATCACAAGCCAAATCTATAGAAACTAAGACGTGGCTAAAGGTTCAGTAAAAAAAAACCATATATTCTTTGGCAAACATGAACCTTGTCAGAGTAACGATGGACGGAACATCTCTAGTAGTAGCCATTCGTTTTAGTTTGATTAAACTGTATGTTTCAAATACATTTTATCTGATATCAAATACAGATATCTGTCGAAGATTTATATTATTGTTCAATCATGAAAACACTGTGCATATATTAAATTCAGCGTGACGATGAGGAGTTGTGCTTGTCAGCCACCAGAGCGTGCTGACGTTTCCACGCTATCTGCTGCCTGTGAGCCGAATATACCGTATCTACTTTTGAACTCTATGGATTGTGTTAACCAACCTCACGTTGCTCCTACCCCACCCATCCCCCCGTGCACCCGCCGCACTCACTAGGTTCGTCTTCGCGTATACCAGCCTGTACAAGCTGCCAGGATTGCAGCGAGGAGTGAACTACATAGCCTATCTGGCCCTTGGCAGAGTCACACAGAACTGGGCTCGTCCCGACCCACTATGAGTGATGAGATTCCATACATCACGCCTCCTTTTAAGCAAATATATTATTTGAATCAATAAAGGTCCAGAATTTTGGTTCTAGCGCAAACTTGCTACCATGGTAAGCAGCCGCTCCTGTTGAATATTATTTAACAATTATGCCGTCTCTACTTAAGTTGTCACTTTCTATTATAACAGTATTATCATGTGTTTTATTTCAGTCCATGAGTAATCTGTACAGAAACCAGGCAGCAGTTATTCGAGCCCAAGGACACGAGATAGTATCTGGTATTCAGAAAGATGTAAGACAAGGCTGCAACTTTCCAATCTAGACATAGAACGAGCAATGAAGGAAATAAAAGAAAAATTCAATGTAGGATTAAAATGTTAAGGATAAATAATTTAATATTGAGAATAGCAGAAGACATCGTCATCTTAGACAACACACCAGAGACTTTGGGTACGGACTCCGTCTTCAGGTAAAAATTCGTGATGAAAATCAATAAATGTTAAACTAAAATAATATGAAATGCAACCGCAAAGAATCAGAAACCTCTGTTGACGTCGAATTGGCAGGTGAAACGCTAAAGGAAGTAGGAGATTTCTGTTACATAGGGAGCAAAATAACCATTGATGGACGAAGCAAAGAGGATAAAAAGTAAGTTGGCTCAGGCAAGGAAAACATTTATACAGAAAAAAATCTGTTGTCATCAAATATAGATTGAAGAATTGCACCCGTTAATCCACCAGCGCTAGGTGGCGCCACTTTGTACCAATGAACCACCACACACACAATGTGGAACATGAGAACAGTGAGAACATGAGATGTCCTGGGTGTAAGTCCGAGTGAGTAATAATCACTGTTCTCATGTTCCACGTGAGGAGGACCACGAGGTGTCCTGGGTGTAAGTCCGAGTTCAAGGTGTCCTGGGTGTAAGTCCGAGTGAGTAATAATCACTGTTCTCATGTTACACGTGAGGAGGACCACGAGGTGTCCTGGGTGTGAGTCTGAGTGAGTAATAATCACAGTTCTGATGTTCCGCGTGAGGAGGACCACGAGGTGTCCTGGGTGTAAGTCCGAGTGAGTATTAATCACTATTCTCATGTTCCACGTGAGGAGGACCGCAAAATGTCCTGGGTGTAAGTCCGAGTGAGTAATAATCACTGTTCTCATATTCCACGTGAGGAGGACCACGAGATGTCCTGGGTGTAAGTCCGAGTGAATAATAATCACTGTTCCACGTGAGGAGGACCACGAGGTGTCCTGGGTGTAAGTCCGAGTGAGTAATAATCACTTTTCCACGTGACGAGGACCACGAAGTGTCCTGGGTGTAAATCCGAGTGAGTAATAATCACTGTTCTCATGTTCCACGTGAGGAGGACCACGAGGTGTCCTGGGTGTGAGTCCGAGCGAGTAATAATCACTGTTCTCATGTTCCACGTGAGGAGGACCGCAAGATGTCCTGGGTGTAAGTCCGAGTGAGTAATAATCACTGTTCTCATATTCCACGTGAGGAGGACCACGAGAAGTCCTGGATGTGAGTCCGAGTGAGTAATAATCACTGTTCTCATGTTCCACGTGAGAAGGACCACGAGATGTCGTGGGTGTAAGTCCGAGTGAGTAATAATCACTGTTCTCATATTCCACGTGAGGAGGACCACGAGATGTCCTGGGTGTGAGTCCGAGTGAGTAATAATCACTGTTCTCATGTTCCACGTGAGGAGTCCCACGAGGTGTCCAGGGTGTGAGTCCGAGTAAGTAATAATCACTGTTCTCATGTTCCACGTGAGAAGGACCACGAGATGTCCTGGGTGTAAGTCCAAGTGAGTAATAATCACTGTTCTCATATTCCACGTGAGGAGGACCGCAAGATGTCCTGGGTGTAAGTCCGAGTGAGTAATAATCACTGTTCTCATATTCCACGTGAGGAGGACCACGAGGTGTCCTGGGTGTAAGTCCGAGTGAGTAATAATCACTGTTCTCATGTACCACGTGAGGAGGACCACGAGGTGTCCTGGGTGTAAGTCCGAGTGAGTAATAATCACTGTTCTCATGTTCCACGTGAGGAGGACCACGAGATGTCCTGGGTGTGAATCCGAGTGAGTAATAATCACTGTTCTCATATTCCACGTGAGAAGGACCACGAGATGTCCTGGGTGTAAGTCCAAGTGAGTAGTAATCACTGTTCTCATATTCCACGTGAGGAGGACCATGAGATATCCTGGGTGTGAGTCGGAGTGAATAATAATCACTGTTCTCATGTTCCACGTGAGGAGGACCACGAGATGTCTTGGGTGTGAGTAGGAGTGACTAGTAATCACTGTTCCACGTGAGGAGGACCACGAGGTGTCCGGGTGTAAGTCCTATTAGGTTATAATCACTGTTCCTCGCGAGCAGGACCACGATATATCCTGGGTGTGAGTCCGAGCGATTAATAATCACTGTTCTCATGTTCCACGTGAGGAGGACCACGTGCTGTACTGAGAGTTAGTACGAGTGAGTAATAATCACTGTTCCACGTGAGGTAGAATATGAGTTGTCTTGGGTGCAAGTCCGAGTTAGTAATAATCACTGTTCCACGTGAGGAGGAGCACGAGGTGTCCTGGGTGTAAGTCCGAGTGAGCAATAATCACTGTCCCACGTGAGGAGGACCACGAGGTGTCCTGGGTGTAAGTCCGAGTGAGTAATAATCACTATTCTTATGTTCCACGTGAGGAGGACCTCTAGGTGTCCTGGTGTGAGTCCGAGTGAGTAATAATCACTGTTCCACGCGAGGAGGACCACGAGGTGTCCTGGGTGTATGTCCGAGTGAGTAATAATCACTGTTATCATGTTCCACTTGAGGAGGACCACGACGTGTTCTGTGTGTAAGTCCGATTGAGTAATAATCACTGTTCCACGTGAGGAGGAGATCGAGGTGTCCTGGGTGTAAGTCCGAGTGAGTAATAATCACTGTTCTCATTTTCTCTTCTCTTTCATTTTACTTCTAAAATATCTACCTACATGTCTTCCCTTCACTTTCCACTACTATCACTTAATGCCATCCTTAACTGCTGCTTATTGCTTCTGCTCCTGTCTATCTCCGTCACCCTCTTAACTTGTTTAATAATTATGCCCTTCTGAATAAGACTTAAAGCACGCTTCTTTCCCTCTAATAATTTCATATTAATTTCCGCTATACTGTAGCCATCTGTAGAAGTAATACATGGTCATACTTCAGTTAGCTCAGTGGTCTCGAGGGTGGTACGTCCATTCCCCCAGTATGACACACGTATTTATGATCCTAATCAACAGATCCACACTTCAAATAAACTCAAAAATTCCCAATAACATCTTTAATATTAATAAAAATTAGGCGCTACAACACCTCCAAAAGTACAAATAAAATCTCAAAATACATCATCACATTATTTCATATTTCATCACACTTGATCCTACGAACAAGGAATCACTCTAATCATTCGTTGAAATCAATAGCTTTGATTCCATTGAACCTACGATTAAAGTTTCACTTCCATAGAGCACTTCTAAAATGTTCGTTCTTCTGAGCTCAATATGGCTCTAAGGTCTCGTTATAACTTTATTTGTTAAAACAACATGAATTATTTCCTTTAATTTGGATTATTATGGAAAGTTTGATATACATTTATTCACAATAATAATGATAATAATAATTTTTATTTTTGAGCTCACATGAATCATAATCTTATCTCTCTCTCTCTGTACTGCTTTATGTTTGGGAAGTTCGTGGTACACCTGAGCCCACAAGTTACTGAAAAGTTTAAATTTAAACAACACTCCCGGAATTGTTTAGAATTGCGTTTGGCTCAGGAACATCCATCATTAAACATGTCACCCCGTGGAAATTCATAACAATGATAATACCCATTGATACATTTATGGAATCTGAACGTACTCACAGCCTACACTCAATACTAATTAGGTCAAAGGGACACTCCCGTCCTTCCTTTGAAACTTCTTGCGAGTGCAATAACACCCGGTTTTTTATATAACACGTATCGCCTGCACCAAAGCCATTAGTTGGCTAGTGACCTACCCTCGGGTCCTTCAAAAACATTTATAGCTGTCAGACCAATCGTCTGAGATACTGTACGGCAATCTTCTCACAACAGCCACTCCTTCGTTCTGCTGTTGTGTTGGAAGGAACGTACAACTTTAAAATAAAAACCTATCTATTTAATATTTAGGCGGCTCTCATATCAGCCGGTAATTAATTCACAGCATAAAACTATTAATAGGTGATCATCCACATTGTATGAGTTGAAGTGCGTTCAATCCTTTTAAGGGGCTCACAACATTCACTTTGACACCTTTGTGTCTCCAATATACTCCATTCCCAGGGTCTTTTCCCATTTTTGGAAGAGTTTATGATTTCATGCGTCAGCAAGGTGGTACTCAAGCAGGCCCTTGCACACGTAACACTTCTAGAGCGGTAGTATGAACCCATGACATCTAGTCTCAATAATAGCTCCCTTCTTATACTTTTGTATTCGTCTTCTTCAAACTCCCTACTATTCCAATCCCAATTAATGATCCTGGACATTTGATATAACAATCTATAGACGTTATTCTTACAATGCGCTTAATTAGCGTGTACAACAATATTCCTGAAAAGTTTTTCGTCACTTCTTAAATTCCCAAGAATTCATTCATTATCTTTCATAGCTAACTTTTGATTTACTATTTACTGACCCATTCACTGTCATAATAAATTTTACAAGAACACTAGAGGTTCTAAAAACTCGTTACTTTGATACTTAGAAAGGTTTATTCTCTAAGCGTCAAAAGAATTCATTACTTTAATCGGTACACAATCACTTTGAACATTACAGTTTATTCTCTACTCACTTATATAATAGCTGTTTTCAGATCCATTCTTGTCGTATCTCATTTTTAACAATCTTAATACACCAATATTTTTCCTGTGTCTACCAGTGTGACACTTCATTTAATTAAGAATGCACGAACTCCCCCAAAAGTATTCATATTTATAAGTGGTATTTACATCTTTATCCGGAGAGATTCCCGGATCCCAATGGTTGAAAACTCGTTGGCCTTTGGGTCTAGTATTCCATTTCAACCACCGTAGAACTAGTTACATATAACCCATTTTCACAAATCTAGCACATATTAATTACGCTTATTACCCCTATCTGAGGGTTTTCTAACATGTTGAAACACACTATAACACTAAATGACACTTAAAACAACAATAAATTCTATACAAAAAAATCTTACACTCAAGCCTAATTACTGCTTGTTTAACACTCGTTGTTATTTTTACGACACACGTTCACTCTTTTACGACCTTCTCCAAGAATGTAGGTCCTAGCGACTTCTGCCCTGGTCTTAACATCTGCTTGAATTTGGACTGAGGGTCTCTGATATTCCTACCCGTTGTTTCACTGGTCACTTTGGGTGATATCAATGTTTCTGCTCGTTCCTTATCGGCCCTAATATTCTAATAACTGGCACGATGCTGTCTAAATACGGCTGTAAGTTTATACCATGCCGAATATCCCCTTTAGACACTAATCCCGATGATCACAGTCTGGTATCGAACTAGCGTATTTAAAATAGTTATCCGCTTAATTTCACGTTCGCAAATGTTTTTACTGGAATAACCTATTAGTATTGCTTTGCTTGACGATTGGAATTCTTACGCTTTGCTTCCACTGACTATTACTGCTTTCGACTCGAATTATACTTTCGAAATCGCGTCACTTCGGGTCTGACTTCCAAAGCATAGGCAAGTTCAGAACGATTTTAACCCTCTCGGCGTTCACGAATTCCTACGATACTGGTGAGATATTACAACACCTTTCCCGATGTTCACTGAGTTTAGTTTCTAACACGCAGTATAACATTCACTAAAGTTCGTTTTATCTAAGTAACTTCGCCGGCAACCCAACTTGGTTCCATAAAACTGGTTAACTATAGCGCAGTATGACCACCACAAGGGTCCTTCGTAGACTGAATGTTCGTTGACACAGTGTGACCTACTCCAGAAGTTCACTAAGACTGTAAGTACTGCGATACAGCACCTCTCCACAGAGGTTATCTGAAGACTGTATAATTTCAGCTCAGCGGGCCTGCTATTTATTTAAATCTGGTTAAAATAGTGCGTTGCCTTTCTTCTTGAAACCAACTTCTAAACAAAGCATCGTATGCTCTTAAATAATTATCTCCTAACTCCTCATGATCTCAACGATCCAAAACTATTTCAAATTTATATATATAAAAAAAAATCTAGCCACGCGTGGGAAGGAACTCTTACTCACATCTCTCCGCAGGATTCGTTCTCTCCTCCGAGACTACGTCATTGCGGAATAAGCGTTCTTCTTCTATATAATTATTAGAGGGTTTTATGTCTCTCAAAATTATAATTTCCAGTATTATTCAGATTAGCATTCTCTAATATTAATAATTTTGCCTTTTTCTCGAGACTGGGGTAATTGCACCATGCTTTTGTCTCCTCCTACTGCCAACGTTACGTGAATTCTGTCATATAAGCTCTTTAGAGGGGTTCCCCCGCTTGCCTGTTCGTATGAAAAGTTCTTCGTTGTATTGCGTGATCTTGAATCACACAGATGATAAGCATGGGTCATGTACGCAATCTGACGCATACCCACAGTTGCCTGCTATAAATTTGATAACGAGACATGCCTCTATGCGTCATCTTGCAGCCTTCTCAATTTAAAGTTCAAGTCATGTAGAAAGATTCTATGTATATCCTTACATTTTCTTCCTAAAAGATCACGGGTTCGATTTCTTAAATCGTCCATAAATTGTAGGCACAATTTTTGGTAAATAAATAATAATAATAATAATAATAATAATAAGAATAATAATAATAATAATAATAATAATAATAATACCTTTCTTTCATCTTCTCCCTTTCCTTCTCCCTATTACGTTCTAGAATCTCTTCTACAGCTATCCGCCTTTCACCTATCAGCTCCACTAACCCCGCTGACTGCTGTTCCTCATCTAAGCTACTAACACCTACATCTGTCATAATTTCACCTACACTCGTCTCTAAATACTGCACACCTACTTCACTATCGTCTACCGTCTCTCCTAATTCTATTCTGCTTTCACTTACAGCCTCCTCTGATTCAGATCCGTTTAAAACTAAAATCTCCTCTGACTCCAATCTGCTTTCACCTGTTATCTCCGCTACTTGCTGTTCCTCACATATTATCTCTTCTACCTCTAATATAATTTCACCTAAAATTCTCCTCTGCCTGCAATCTGCTTTCACCTTAAATCTCCCCTAATTCCAATTGATTATTACCCCCTATAATTTCCTCTGACCTTAACTTGCTTTCACCTAAAATCTCCTCTGACTCCAATCTACTTTCACCTCCGCTACTTGCTGTTCTTCACCTATTATCTCTTCTACCTCTAATCTTCCTTCACCTAAAATCTCCTCTGACTGCAGTCTGCTTTCACCTAAAATCTCCGCTACTTGCTTTTCCTCACCTATAATTTCTTCTACCTCTAATTTGCTTTCAATGACGTTTTCGTCTACCTCTAATCTTCTTTCATCTCTCATCTCTCTCATCCACTCCTGATGGCTTTCTCTTTCTTTTCTCATCTCCCTACTATTTCTATTCATGTTCTCATCAAATTTCTCACCGAACTCCAGGAGCTTCCCCATGATCGCATCTATTTGATCTTTGGACCTCATTTTGCAACACACTTAATAAAATTACCCTCACAAATCTCTTCACTCCACTGTCCCCCAAAATCACTCACCGACACTTGCACTGAAATTATATCCTGCTCTCTTAAATACCGAACGGTTTACGTGTTCCACGTAGAGGTGTCAAATGAAATGGGGCAAAAGTGACTAAGAGTCGATGAACTGTGATTGATACATATACTTCTAATAAATACACTTAATGTGGGGCACTTACCTTTGATAGTATAAAAAGATATAAGTCGGGAGCCAGATTCAATATTTAAGACAGAGAATCGAAATTTATATATATATATATATCCTCGGCAGTCAGCAGCAGAGTTTGAGACCACTTACCCCTGGTCGAAGTGTGACGATGTCGAACAACCGATCCAATATTTAATCAAGGAGTTAGATAGATTTGCCTAGTATTATATGTTAACTACAAGGAAAGATGATACTGGCATAGCCTATCGTTAAATAAATAATTTATTGAATCAAAAAATAACAATAGTGACAAAAGTGAATTTAAATTTATAAACTGCGATTCAATTATTTAAAAAGAAAATGAATATTAAAATGAATTGAATATTAATCTTGAAGTTACATGTTAACAGAGACGAGAGATATTTAATTGCTTGCTCACCTAGTCGAAAATTCGTCATTTTTAAGGTTATGACAGATCACCTTGATATTCCATCACGTAAGTAAAAATGTTGTGATATCTAATAAGATACATCATACCACGATCCATTTTGTTGCCACCTATAGATTTATTATAGTACTGAACTATAAGTCACTGTATGTTGTGTTGATACCTATATCGACCAGGCATCGTTATATTAGGTATAGTCCTGTGTTGAATATGAGATCAGTCCATTTTAACTAAGAGCCTCAGAAGGTCTTCCTCTTTCACAATGACCCTTCACTAATTGCGAGCTGACAGTGAATGAATGTCTTGTCGGGGGGCTGAAGCTCATACCATTCCTCGTCACGTGGATTGCAGACGCCCCCTACCATGGTGTAACTACAATGGTGAGGCGGATCGCTCCCTCTCTCTCGTGCGGATGACGTCACAACGGGAGCAGCCGTGACTTGTGGCTAAAGGCGGGAGTCAGGCGCGTGAATCCGCAGTCGATTGAAATAATGATCTTAATGTTGACAGGTGTGTACTGTGACCGAAATCCACCATGTTGGTGATCTTCCATTGCCGAGATTCGCACAGCAACCTTGGAAGTAGTTGATGAATGTCACATATTGTAATGTATTCCAGCATGTGTTTGTAGCAGACCTAGAGCTAAAGAAACATTCTTCATAATTATTATTCTAGCTGCTAAATGGACCCATCCTTATGGCGTTGAGCTAAAATTTAGCACAAGCGAGTGTCGAACATCTTCTACTCCTAACGGCTTTGACAAGTCGTGACGCAATAGATGAGGGGTGGAAATTCCCCACACTCCTACGGATCAGGTGACCAGGGCAACCGGTGTGCTCTGTGTAACACGTGTAGAGAGGTTATTCCATTCTAGTCTGTTCTATTGCTGATTTAACACACATGTGCGCGGAGACGATCATTCTACCTTCGGGAAGCGTGTGTCCACACTATGATATTAGCATTACAATTTGCTTGTGAAATACCGGTACTTGTTATAACTTATTTACGAGTGACAGGTAAAATTAAAATTAGTGATTTCTCCAAGAGGCTGATGTAAGTAGAAACTGTATATTTATCAAGTGAACACATTAACACAGCTACAAATCGGACTTGACAAATTCACCGTGGAACGCCAGAATACGGAGACATTAATATGCAACATGTTAAAGCACACGATATAATAGCAGACCTTGTCGTGCTACGAAACCAGGCATATAGTCAGTCAATGTTGAACATTTCTACAATAGTAATTGCATCTTATTCAACATAATACATTCAACAAATAACCGGATTGCCAGCAAGAGCATTAATAAATTATTAACAGTATTGAAACAACACCGTACATTCCATATCAGTGAAATACATGGAACATTTCTTCAGCAGTGGCGTACACCTAATTCTTTTTAGGGGGTGTCTGATGTCATCCACTATGATACTTTCACTCAAGAATAAGAATATGGGAACATTTATGGAACTTTTCATATACTTCAAGATAATGGCTTAAGCATTTAATAGGGAAACTTGATGGTGAGGACGAATCCGGGATTCGGAGAGGCTGAATATACTGTAGACCAGGCATCACGATGATGTTGGCGTTAAACGAGTTTCTTAAACGCCGATCTTGCAAATTAAAGAACAGAATCAAGATTAATTCGTCGTGGGAAAATATTGGAAACACATTCATCGTCAACTTGGGCATATATTCACACCACACCCTTCTGAACATTTAGGGCAAACCAACACCATGATTTAATTATGTTCTTTCTTCCAGGTGGCTAAAATATATTTCGAATGAATTTCCAAACTTGGAGGGCAAATTATTTTCAAGATATTGAGATCTTTCACACACATAAATTCCGATATTTAATAAATATTTTGTTTTATAATATTTAATAATTCTAAACTTAGGATTATTTTTTCTCATGGCGAATTTTACCATGAAGGCGATTGCGAACGGAACATTTGACTTTTTGCAGCGGTAATGATTGTAGCATGTTCATTAATTTATGGCATTGAAATTATAATTATGGTTCATGATCTATGATCCTAGACGTTACAGTAATTTAATTCAGATTGCAAAAGAGTACAAAGCCTATGATGCTCAGTCACATTAGGGAAATTTTTGACCAGATTTAGGAATGCAGATTACGAGAGTTTATAATAATTTGAGCATTATTTGTCATTATGTCAATTGGATTTGGAACTGCACTTTGAGTGTAAGCACAATGAATTATGAGTTGTAGACACTTTATAGTGGTCTTATGGTGGCAACTGTTGGACATGAGAAATACCATTCCAACTTATTAATACGATTAATAAATCAATTAATAAATTTCTTCGAGGATATAGTAAATGATTATGATTAAGCCAGGATGTATAGGGGCTTATGCAGTCCTAGGTTCAATGGACTTAGAATGTGCTTTATATTTGTAATTATATTAAGTAGTTCCAACGGTGGAAAACAGTGCAATGGCAGTTACTGCATTACTGTTCATTTAATCGGCATAATAAATGCAATGTTATCAGAGTTACATGTGCTGGTCAATTTAAAATTAATAATTCCTGCAGATCACAGGTGAATCATTTGTATCTTAATTTAATATATGCTAAAAATTATAATATCGCAATCTGAATAATTAAATTGATCCCATAAGGATATGATAAACTCAGCTAATGATTTGAAAATGATATTAGGGATTAGGATGTCATTTGATGCCAGTTATTGTGCGGCTATAACAAGTTATTGTTATGTATAGCTGATGTAATTTCCATAAGGAAGTCATCACAATTAACACCGGTTATCAGACAGATTCTACACACACCCAAAGTACACGGGGCTACATGACCGCGTTGTCGCAGCCCCTAAACTAAGGAACCAACCAACCAAAAACTTTAAATAATGTTGATAAAAATTAATAATAATAATTTCATTCCACAAGTTCATTTAGTCAAATTAAATGATTGACAGTCATCATTGACAATCGTAAGTCTGTAAATATATGAATGTGTGAAATTTATGTGTAAATTATTAATTCAGTTAACATTCATGGGAAGGAAAAATGTATAGTGAATTTTATTCTAATTTTTCTTCTTTTAGAAGCTGAAAGTGAAAGTGAAGTTTTTTTTATCATTATTATTCAGCTAATCATCGGACACTTGAACTCTAATAATTTCTTTTGCGAGTACTTCCCTGATTAAGTCAAACAGGGTAGCTCAATGACATTGATGGACATTATGGATTTTTATGATCCCAAACTAATGATATTCATTGAGTAATAGGAGTGTTCATTTTTTTTGTCCGTCTGCTCAAAAATAAATTTAGGATCTCGATTTTTCAAGTTCTGGTTATTCTTGTAGTTTGGAATTTTTCCCGAGTCAGTGACACTTTTTTTTCTTTTTTCTTGTTTGTGAAGTATTTGTTCTGTTGAACCCTGCATGCCTCTCCCTTTAATCGACCCGAGATATTCGATCTCTTGCCTGCCCGAGCTAGTTGTTTTGATTTTTTTTTTGGTATTGGACAAATATTTCCAGGACTTAATTTTTTGTATCGCCTGTGTCCCTTCTTCGGTTTCTCGTTGAAATCGCCGGGCCAACGTGACGTCGGGGAAACGAGCACAGCGATTTGGCACCCTATACGTGTGGGCAACGTTACGTAAGGCAGCAATTTGATGCCGAGCGTGATTAGCTCGACGGTTTGGTAATTTTTGGGGGGGATAGTTGGATAGTCAGACGAGTTCTGATATCTTGCAATGTCATTGAATCGGGATTTTTTTAAAATTCAAATCTAGATGTTGTTTGTTTAACTTATCAGGTAAAGATAAATGTGAGGATAATTGGAGGTTTGAGAAATCGTTGTGCTGGATTTGTTAGACGTAAAACATGTTAGGCATTAATTCGAATATATTCAGTCGCATGGTCTTGGTTCGTCATCCTACTATTAAGTTTCCCTAGTCTTAAGTATATTTATATATTTGTGTGATTATAATGACTGATGCAGCAGAAGCAGAAGGACCCCAGGACATTCTTGCTCAAATCCAAAGGGGTTTTGACAGACTGTATGAGGATTTGAATGTGGTAAAGAACACTTTAGCTACTGATAAGCAGAAACTTAAAGATAGTTTGGCTGCTGATAAGCAGGAACTTAATGCACGATTAACCACATTAAATGAAAGTTTAGCTACTGGTAGGCAGGAATTAAAAGCCGATATTGACAATTTATCAAGCAAAGTGCAGTTGATTAAAGATGATACACAGGATATTCATGCTGATATATTAAATGTAAGAACCGATATATTAAAAGCCAATATGGAAATAGAAAGTATTAACTATTCTATAATAGATATTAAATCAGATATTCAATCTTTAAATACAGATACTCAAATGATATCTAGCGATGTAAAGAGTTTAGATGTCCGTTTGCAAACGCAAATTGCGCAAGTGCAGGCAGATGTTGAAAAAAGTAATTCAGCCTTAGACAAAAAGTTAGATGCTTGTGATACAAGACTTACCCATAATCTCAAAGTTCTTAGAAAGGAATTCCATACCCACGTATCAGGTCAAGTTAACGCTGTCAAAACACAATCTGTAGACAGATTGCAAGGTTTAGAAAAGAAGTTGACCGACAATTTAGATGGTTTAAGTAAAGATTTATCAGAACATAATGAGAGGGTACAGCAGAAAAATGAAACAGTAGTTAAGAATTTGCTAACAGTCACTGACACTAATTCTACGGAGATAGCTGATATCAAAGAGAAAGTAAACCAGCTAGCAGAGAAATGTAACAACGATTTCGAGCACGTGCGTAATGAGCTAGAGACACAGATGAGGAATAGTGTAATTATTACAGCGGCAGATATGGAAAATAAACACAAGTTAGAGCACGACATGACCACAATTCGGATATCGGATCTGGAAACCGAACTATCAAACATGAAAAATAATGTTAGCCACACTTATGAGCAACCGGGACAAATATTACAATCAGATAGTCCCAATGTTTTAAGAACATCAGATAGTCCTAATGTTTGTGGAACGTTAGATACGGAAGGGAATAGAGCCAATTCAACTACGAAGGGACACGTCACAATAATTCGAAACATTGATGATCGACCACGCAAGTTTAATGGGGGTAATAACTTTACACCGATGGAATTCCTGAGAGATATTCGGGAATACATGGATGAAAACAGGATATCCAAGGACAGAGAGCTCAGAATAGTTGAAAGACACTTGGAAGGAGTTCCTTTAAATTGGTTTAGGGCATTTAGATGTTCGTTTGTTAATATGGAAGACTTTAGTCAATCATTTCTACACCGTTTTTGGAGTTCAGATGAACAATTGGATATTAGAGCGGAAATGTACTCTAAGAAATATGCCACATCCCATGCGACTAGATATGCGAATTACTTCACTTCGCAGCTCGCAAAGCTACAGTTTCTAACTCCACCTTTACCACGCCAGGAACTGATAAGAGCCATAACGAGGCAATTTCCTATTGAAGTACAGCGCATGATCATAGTATCGGGAGAAGAAACCCTTGAAGATTGTGAAGAAGTTCTTAGGCGTATGGATCACGCTACTCTAGGCAATAATGGTAGATATGACAGAAAGGAAAGTCGGGAAATAAATGCGGTCTTAAGGGATAGGACAGCCCAAACTGAAAGACCAGCGCAACAAGAAGAGAAGACATTGAGGGATTCTGACCCCCAGCAAGATGATTATCACTACAATCGTAGAAACGATAATAATAATCAGAGAAATACCCCGTATAATCGAAGATATTCGAGGTATCGTAACAGAGGACAAAATAACTGGTACCAACGCGGGAGGTTTAACAGCTACTCCAACCAGAATAATAGGTCTCAAGAAGAGAGGAACAAGCAAAACAGTAACAATTTGGCCACCAGGTATAAGGAAAGCCGAGAATATATAAAACAATTAAGAAATACTCGACCTTCAGCACCAACATAAGAAGAGTTAAACCAGCCTAGTATTAGTGGGCTGAACCAAGAGAAAAAACAACGTCCAATCAACAATAGGTAATGAAATTCTAATCAACTCGGACATTGTACAAATTCAGGAATTATACGAAATAAAGGATGAAGACCTCATATTTGAAAATGAAGAAGTACGCCGAGGGATCAGACATGAATTACCGACTATTTCTTTAAATATAATGGGATGCCAAATAAAGACGTTAGTGGACACAGGGGCCATGGTTTCCATTATATCACAGTCATGTCTGGAATTGCTCCAGCCAAAAGGAAAACTTGATATTCTTCCGGCATCAACTGTAAAGATTAGAGGAGTAATCCCTGACAGGATAATGAAATGTAAACAACAGGTAATGTTAGAAATGGAACTTGCTGGAAGGAGGATCAACACATCTTCCTAGTCTTATCAAATTCAAATTTCGATATCATAATCGGAGTTGATTTCATATCTGACAATGGTCTGGTCATTGATATGAAGAACCGATATATATATTTTACTTCCACCGAGGGACTGAAAGAAGAGGCTCGTGAAGGCGTAGTATGGGAGTTTGGAAATATGGATGTAATGGATGAAATAATCAATTCAGTGGAAACAGAGCATAGGAATCTAGAAGGAGGAAAAATCAATCCAGAAACTCAACAGAAGTTGAACGATTTATTAGAAGAATATGATGATGTTTTCAATAGCAAACCTGGACTGGTTAAGAATTTTGAGTATGAAATCCAGTTAACAGATGCTACTCCTTATCGAAAGAAATTATATCCGATTCCGGAAAAGTAGCAAGCTGAAGTTGACGACATGATCCAGAAGATGGAAGATGATGACATCATTTGTCGAATGCCCACGCCTTTCCTAAATCCACTGGCGGTTGTGCAAAAGGCGAATGGACAACTACGCTTATGCCTGGATGCGAGGGGATTGAATGAACGTCTGCTCTTGGAACATGATAGACCTCCAAAAATTAGGGAAATTTTGAGGAAATTTGAAGGAAAAACATATTTTTCTACCATCGATTTGACTTCATCATTTTATCACGTAGCGTTATCTGAAAATTGCCGCAAATACACTGGTTTTCTATTTAATAACATAGCCTAGGCTTTCAAGAGAATGCCTTTCGGTTTAAAGAACAGCGGTCCTGTGATGATAAGAGCATTGGATTCCAACCTAAAACAAGAAGTCAAAGCGAATGTGATATGCTACATAGACGATATAATAATTGCATCTACAGACTGGGAACAACATTTGCAACACCTCAGATTATTGTTTGATAATTTGAAAGCAGCCAACTTCAAAGTCAACCGTGACAAATACAGTTTTTTTTTTCAAACTGAAATAAAGTTTTTAGGTCACATCATCGACGGACACGGATATAGGCCTAATCCTACGAAGATTCAGGCAATTGCGGAGTTTCCTCAACCGAAGAAAGTACGTCAAGTAAGACAATTCTTAGGAATGTGTCAATTCTTTTCGACGCACTGTCCTAACTATACGGAGGTGATGGCACCACTCCAGAATTTGTTGAAATTAAACAATATATGGGAATGGAGCGAAGCATGTAGTGAGGCGTTTGATAGAGCTAAACAAATGCTGGTTGATCATATTAAATTGGCATACCCCGATTTCTCTCGGAATTTCTTCATAGAATCGGATGCGTCAAAGATTGGTGTGAGTGCTGTATTGTATCAAATGGATGCCGAGGGAAAACATCACTATCTTGCATTTGCCAGCCGCAAAATTAAAAGCCATGAAGCCAATTACACCGTGACAGAATTGGAAGCATTAGCTGCCATATATGCTTTACAGACTTGGAAAAAGATACTGATAGGATATAAAGTCACAATAATCACCGACCATCAAGCTTTGCAATTCATGTTGAAAACAGACCTCGCTAATGATAGAATTACCAGATGGACCTTATTCTTGCAGCAATTTAACGTGGATATAGTTCATCGATCTGGCAAATTGAACATATTAGCCGATGTTCTAAGTCGTAATCCTTGTGGGGAAGACATACACTTGATTGAGGTTGTTCCGGAAGATGCGGATACGTTACATAAACTTAGAAGAATCGCAGCATCACAGAAGAGATATGAACCCTTGAGAAACATGTATCGTTTCCTAAAGAAGAGAATGGACCAGCATGATCCGAATTTCATCCCAACTTCGAGACAAGCGGGAGAATACCACATCGTGGGAGACATTGTCATGAAATATGCGGACAAGGATCATACGAAGTTGAGAACAGTCTTACCACCAAACCTTGTTAATAAAGTAATCTGGCTAGTCCATCGTTCAACGGGACACTCCGGACTGGACAAGACTCTGCACGCAGCTAAAGAATCTTTTATTTGGAATTGTATGAGGGAAACCATACGTAAGGTTATAAGGTCTTGCGATAATTGCCAGCGGAGCAAATACATTTCGAAGCTTGCTAAAGAACCACCGATTGCTATAATTCCGTCCCGACCGAGAGAATTATAAGCGACGGACATTTATGGCCCACTTCCAAGATCATTTAGAGGAAACCAGTATATCATGGTTACAATAGATGTATTCTCTAAACTGGTAATGTTGCACCCGATTCAGAAGGCTACATCGCGATATATCATTAGACGGCTAGAGAATTGTGTTTTCAAAGAAGCCGGCACACCCGAATTCTTATTAAGTGATCATGGGAGCCAATTCACAAGTCAAGAATTTCAGCAGGCAATGGTAAGGCTAAATGTAAAGCACATCCTCAATACTATCAGTTATCTTGAAGGAAATCCTGCAGAAAGAATAATGTCTGAAATTGGAAAATTCTGTCGACTTTACTGTTCGGATAATCATGATAAATGGATGAAGGTTATACCCATCATTGAAGAAGGCCTTAATTCGACTATACAAGAAAGTACATCGCAAGTGCCACACATGTTACATTATGGACGTAAACCAGAGAGAGTATGGGATAGAATTATTTCCACAGCACTGGAAATAATTCAATCAATTCCCACGCGCATTGACATGGCTAGAGAGAGCTTGGAACGCCACGCCGAAAAGAGCAAGAAAAGACAGGCAGGAAGAAAATTCAGAGAACCTCTACGGGAAAACGATTTATTCTTGATAAGGAGACCAGTATCATCCAACTTACACATGAGAGTCTATAACAAATTCGCTAAGCTTTATTATGGTCCAGTAAAGATTGTAAGAGTTTTCGGCATCAACAGTTATCGTTTGGCAGAAATACACACCGACCGAGTGATTGGAAACTACAACGCTGGAAATCTCAGAAAATATTTCAAACCTGAGAATTAGTTCTGGACAGACATGTTTGATTTCTTCACATAATCTTAGCATAATGATGTTTTATAAGTTCTCTGACCGAAACTTATAAAAACCAGGAGAGGGGAACATGTGACCGAAATCCACCATGTTGGTGATCTTCCATTGCCGAGATTCGCACAGCAACCTTGGAAGTAGCTGATGAATGTAACATATTGTAATGTATTCCAGCATGTGTTTGTAGCAGACCTAGAGCTAAAGAAACATTCTTCATAATTATTATTCTAGCTGCTAAATGGACCCATCCTTATGGCATTGAGCTAAAATTTAGCACAAGCGAGTGTCGAACATCTTCTACTCCTAACGGCTTTGACAAGTCGTGACGCAATAGATGAGGGGTGGAAATTCCCCACACTCCTACGGATCAGGTGACCAGGGCAACCGGTGTGCTCTGTGTAACACGTGTAGAGAGGTTATTCCATTCTAGTCTGTTCTATTGCTGATTTAACACACATGTGCGCGGAGACGATCATTCTACCTTCGGGAAGCGTGTGTCCACACTATGATATTAGCATTACAATTTGCTTGTGAAATACCGGTACTTGTTATAACTTATTTACGAGTGACAGGTAAAATTAAAATTAGTGATTTCTCCAAGAGGCTGATGTAAGTAGAAACTGTATATTTATCAAGTGAACACATTAACACAGCTACAAATCGGACTTGACAAATTCACCGTGGAACGCCAGAATACGGAGACATTAATATGCAACATGTTAAAGCACACGATATAATAGCAGACCTTGTCGTGCTACGAAACCAGGCATATAGTCAGTCAATGTTGAACATTTCTACAATAGTAATTGCATCTTATTCAACATAATACATTCAACAAATAACCGGATTGCCAGCAAGAGCATTAATAAATTATTAACAGTATTGAAACAACACCGTACATTCCATATCAGTGAAATACATGGAACATTTCTTCAGCAGTGGTGTACACCTAATTCTTTTTAGGGGGTGTCTGATGTCATCCACTATGATACTTTCACTCAAGAATAAGAATATGGGAACATTTATGGAACTTTTCATATACTTCAAGATAATGGCTTAAGCATTTAATAGGGAAACTTGATGGTGAGGACGAATCCGGGATTCGGAGAGGCTGAATATACTGTAGACCAGGCATCACGATGATGTTGGCGTTAAACGAGTTTCTTAAACGCCGATCTTGCAAATTAAAGAACAGAATCAAGATTAATTCGTCGTGGGAAAATATGGGAAACACATTCATCGTCAACTTGGGCATATATTCACACCACACCCTTCTGAACATTTAGGGCAAACCAACACCATGATTTAATTATGTTCTTTCCTCCAGGTGGCTAAAATATATTTCGAATGAATTTCCAAACTTGGAGAGCAAATTATTTTCAAGATATTGAGATCTTTCACACACATAAATTCCGATATTTAATAAATATTTTGTTTTATAATATTTAATAATTCTAAACTTAGGATTTTTTTTCTCATGGCGAATTTTACCATGAAGGCGATTGCGAACGGAACGTTTGACTTTTTGCAGCGGTAATGATTGTAGCATGTTCATTAATTTATGGCATTGAAATTATAATTATGGTTCATGATCTATGATCCTAGACGTTACAGTAATTTAATTCAGATTGCACAAGAGTACAAAGCCTATGATGCTCAGTCACATTAGGGAAATTTTTGACCAGATTTAGGAATGCAGATTACGAGAGTTTATAATAATTTGAGCATTATTTGTCATTATGTCAATTGGATTTGGAACTGCACTTTGAGTATAAGCACAATGAATTATGAGTTGTAGACACTTTATAGTGGTCTTATGGTGGCAACTGTTGGACATGAGAAATACCATTCCAACTTATTAATACGATTAATAAATCAATTAATAAATTTCTTCGAGGATATAGTAAATGATTATGATTAAGCCAGGATGTATAGGGGCTTATGCAGTCCTAGGTTCAATGGACTTAGAATGTGCTTTATATTTGTAATTATATTAAGTAGTTCCAACGGTGGAAAACAGTGCAATGGCAGTTACTGCATTACTGTTCAATTAATCGTCATAATAAATGCAATGTTATCAGTGTTACATGTGCTGGTCAATTTAAAATTAATAATTCCTGCAGATCACAGGTGAATCATTTGTATCTTAATTTAATATATGCTAAAAATTATAATATCGCAATCTGAATAATTAAATTGATCCCATAAGGATATGATAAACTCAGCTAATGATTTGAAAATGATATGTGGGATTAGGAGGTCATTTGAAGCAAGTTATTGTGCGGCTATAACAAGTTATTGTTATGTATAGCTGATGTAATTTCCATAAGGAAACTTTAAATTATGTTGATAAAAATTAATAATAATAATTTCATTCCACAAGTTCATTTAGTCAAATTAAATGATTGACAGTCATCATTGACAATCGTAAGTCTATAAATATTAGAAATGTGTGAAATTTATGTGTAAATTATTAATTCCGTTAACATTCATGGGAAGGAAATATGTATAGTGAATTTTTTTCTATTTTTTCTTCTTTTAGAAGCTGAAAGTGAAAGTGAAGTTTTTTTATCGTTATTATTCAGCTAATCATCGGACACTTGAACTCTAATAATTTCTTTTGCGAGTACTTCCTTGATTAAGTCAAACAGGGTAGCTCAATGACATTGATGGACATTATGGATTTTTATGATCCCAAACTAATGATATTCATTGAGTAATAGGAGTGTTCATTTTTTTTGTCCGTCTGCTCAAAAATAAATTTAGGATCTCGATTTTTCAAGTTCTGGTTATTCTTGTAGTTTGGAACTTTTCCCGAGTCAGTGACACTTTTTTTTCTTTTTTCTTGTTTGTGAAGTATTTGTCCTGTTGAACCCTGCATGCCTCTCCCATTAATCGACCCGAGATATTCGATCTCTTGCCTGCCCGAGCTAGTTGTTTTGATTTTTTTTTGGTATTGGACAAATATTTCCAGGACTTAATTTTTTTTTTGAATCGCCTGTGTCCCTTCTTCGGTTTCTCGTTGAAATCGTCGGGCCAACGTGACGTCGGGGAAACGGGCACAGTACGTTGCTAGTGAAAGTATTGTATTTCAATCTCTGTCAACTGCATAATAAGGAAAGTGTCTTCAATCATCCAAGTAACGGTTCCTTAAAGGTGTTAGTGTTTGCAAACATTCCTCATTTATTGAAACTTGTGAGAAATCATTTGCTAGATTTGTCCGTAATTAGATCGGGGATGTGTACTGCTCAATGGGATAAAGGTGAGCAAGGAATGTTTTGGAACTACTAATTTCTATGTCTTCTTCTGAATTCACTATTGCGCACAAAATTAGCAGATATCATTTAGACTTAAAGAGATCAGAGAGACAAAAATTTCGGCATGCAGCTCAAGTACTTTCAAACCAGGTATCAAAGGCTCTTGAATGGTGTGGAGGGAAATTTTGATGAAAAACATTGACAGAGAAGAAGCTGCTAGATGTATAAAATTAATAAATGACTGGTTTGGCTTACTTAATGCTAAAAACAAATTGGGGAGTTATTCTGAAAGCCCCCAGGGGATCACAACATGTGGGACGTGGGTTGTTGACCACTGGACCCCAGCTGAGTCCGGCATTGCTTCCACTTACTTGTGCCGGGATCCTCTCCGTCTTCTTTCCTGTCGACCTCTCTTAGTCAACTCCTGTTCTCTTCCGACCCCGACGGTTTTCCGAGGCCTAGGGAGTCTCTTCCTTTTCCGCCTTAATTGACCCTTGTCTCATCTTTACTGATACCCTCCTTCTGCGAGGGGTCAGCCTTCTTTTTCTTCTCATGTTATCTCCTGCCTTCTGATCAAGGCACTCAAGGAGGCAGGATGTGTGTAGCCCCACCACTTCAGGTTCATCCTGGATATTGCTACACCCTCAGGGGCTTACGGCTGGTGAGTTCGGTAGTTGGCGATCCCGAGGGATTCCTGAGCTGGGTACTGTTTTGTCCCCTTTTACTACTGACTTTGGGATGGGCCCTCTCCTCTTTCCTATCCGCCTTTCCTGGCTCTCCTTCCTTCCAAGTCCCTCAATCCTCATTATTCGTGGGTTGAGGGCATTTCTTTTCTTCCTGTCCTTTATTTGCCTTATCCTTTGTTTGCTTACCATTTCTTCTTTTAGTATGTAAGTCTAGTTTGTATTAGTTATAGTTTTCATTCCCATCTCATCTTTCACCATCACTCAAACCATTAGGGGCCGATAACATAGATGTTAGACCCCTTAAAACAACAATTATTATCATCATCATCATCATCATTCTGAAGGTAATGCATTTGGTACTGATTTAGACAAGCAAATCAGTGTGCTAAATAATGTCAATGAGTTGATAACGTCCATGAAAGTTGACCGACATAAAGCCTTACTCCCATTTCGAAAAGGAATTCTACTCAGTAACACGTATCTAGTTAACCTTTTTAGATGCTTGAAGCCGATGTATCAAGTCGAGTACATAATAACTTTTCGTCTAAATCAAGATATTTTGGAGAACCATCTCACATATATTAGAGGAATGGGAGGCTCCAATGATCACCCATATCCTCTGGATATTAAATAAACTGTAGATTGAGATGGTACAATTTGGACAAGCCCTCTGCTTCAGTGTTTACTTTAAATATAAATACAGAGGAGGATATTGACGAAAAGTGTCTGATTAAACCAATGGAAACAGAAACCGATACCTGTTTCTCGCAGACTGCGTTAGTGAATGTTGCCAAACATATTCCTGATATTGTGGCTGCTCCTGACTAAGAAAAACTAGTTTCCAGTTTATTTATTGAATCAAATTACGAAACTGTGGAAATGAATATGAGTTTGTTTAAAATGACCGATCATCAGAATGAATTGTTGGGTGAATTTGATGTCTCAGATTTTAAAAGATGAAATGAACCATGAAGGTTTAAAATACAGTACAGGATATGTAGCACATAGATTCAGGAATAAGTACAAAAATTTGCGAACATTATCTCAAGAACATTGGTTGGTTACTCAGTTTAGGGGCTGCGACAACGCGGTCATGTAGTCCCGTGTACTTTGTATCTCAAGAACATTAACCCAGTAATGAAGGCCCAGATTGGCTCCAGTTTATTTTAAGGGGAAATCGTTTGTATCCCTCTAAGGAACATATGGAAGTTGAAACAACAATGGGCGCTGAGTTTCATAAATTTCATGACATTTCGCTATCAAATGATATGTTTATATTCAATGAAGTAACCAGCAGGACCTTGTAAAAATTGCCTCATATTAATATTCGAACCCGAACATATATTAGGTTGCTTGGCTTAAACAGAAAAATAAGTTTCGGAATTCACAGAGAAAATTGAATCGCAAAATGTGTAAATTCATCAATGTAAGAAAATAGTTGAGCTCGTTATTGGACTATTAATATTATTTAGAGGTACGGCGCATTCATAATTACCAACATTATTATCAGAGCTTACAATACAAAGTATGTTGAGTGTTGTAATACATTTTATTTATTAATTAGCCTTCAACTTAAGACCTGAGCCGTGTCAAATACATGTACTTCGTGCTGTGTCACCGAACGCAATGCCCCCGTTGTGACGTCATCCGCACAAGAGAGAGGGAGCGATCCGCCTCACCATTGTAGTTACACCATGCCCGCTACCACCAAGCAAACTATTTGTTGCATCTGAAGTTGAAATATAATGTTCCATTCCTGCCTCCAGAAACTTCTCAATGGTATCCTCGTGATCCATAGTCATTGGGTTTTCAGCAAATGCTCATGACACTGACTGGCTGATATGGTGACATGTCTACGCGTCACCCTATGCACATAGTTGCAATATTTGCGACATAATATACTTCGTCTCTTTACCAATGATTGTTAATAAAAATCTAACTGAATATAATAATTAAACTGCTTACACTTATACTATATACTTGATTCGGCTTTTCCCAATTAATTGGGGTCGCTGGAGCCAACCAGGCTCATTTTGGTTTCGGCCAAGGAATTAAAGCCGGATGCCCTTCCTGACGCCACGTGATTTTTCAGTTGAAAATTGCACCCCGCTGTCACCGGGATTCAAACACTGGCCGTCCGGGTGAAAGACGAGCAACTATGCCACTGCGTCATCGCACTCCCCTACCGCTTACACTTATATTAAATAAAAATCATCACACCGATGTACAAATTGTTATTAATAATAAATACGATAATAAATTAATATTTATAATAAATGTATGAGTTTGGGGAATCCAAATGTCACACCATTAATGTGAATACAGCAGCCTACATACATTCCTATGCATGTATAAGCTGCTGATAAGGTGCATAATGTCGCCAAGCATCTGTCTATAATAGCTGTGCTGCTGCTACATTCGTAGGTTTATTTATAAATATTTGACTGTATTTAGAAAATATTGAGCCATTAAATCACTGGGCACTGCGTCCCATCTGATGGTTGCAACTGGTACTTCGCTATCTTAAATATATTGGCATGCCCCAAAGAATGACCTTGAAGAAATGAATATTCGCAATTAATTTAATACATGGATGACAGAATCAAGCGACTTGGGGCTCAATGGGTAATGCCTAACGTGCATTGTCGTAGTACAATTACTTATAAAGATAATTCACTTTTAGTAAACTTCCTTCCAATTATTTAAATATATAAGATTCTTATTACAGTATTGTTATAATTATTCTGTAGTTTGGGCCACCTATAGACCAGGGTGCTTTTGGTGTTCTTGGGCGACTGCTTTCTTGCTGACACCTTGACCCATCAGGCCCTATTCTTACATTTTCCAGCTGAACTCAATCTTGCGTTCCTGGCGCCATTTCCTAGACGCTTCTGTATTGATGTGAGGATAGTCAAACGATTATTATTATTATTCGTGTTGGGACTAGTTGTAAGCTGTAAGACCATGTATGACCTCATGTCTGAGTGATTAGAATGTCGATACGTTGTTCTTTGATTTCAGCGAAGGTCGCGGGCGATTCAACATCTTTCTAAAAGAGAACCAAGTGGTGACAACGAAGCGCAGTGAATTGTACGGAGTATCTGACTTCATGGGTAAGATGGTAGCAGCGCACTGACAGTGGCAGCCTTTTCCTTATTTACACAGGTTATCTGTCACGAGACTGAATACATAAACCTCTATCTTGTTAGTGGCCAAGTATTTATGAACTTAGTATCTCATTTGTTCCATTCGTTTCCATCATTCTTAATTCCTCTTCGACGTTCATGGGTCAACACTTGTTCTCTTCTGACAACGACCGTAGTCCACCTCTCAAAGCAGTGATCACCAAATTCATTTCGGACCCAGCGCATAATTCATTTTACAGGATTTCATGTATATGTTTCCTTTCTATCTCAGTTCAACTGTAGTGTAGACTGGGTGGCAGCGGGCGGAGATCTGAGGTGAATGCTGGGACTGTCACTGACTTCACTCCCGGGATATTCCACACTCAGTAGAGCTAGTGCTAGTTATTAGAATACACAGGGATGTTGATCGAGGTGACTACTTTTAAATGAAGTAAGAAGTAAATTCTTATGGGTAATTGTGGTTGCTATATAATTGTTCTGCTATACATCTTTCTCTTAATCAATACCGGACTCTGCAGGGGATACACTCTTTCCACATTAGGTGCATTCAACTGTTCGTTTCCAAAAATCTTTCTTTGTAATAACAGTGATATTTTAATAATCGTTGCCACAGGGAGATAATGAAGTGAGGTTGTCACAGGCTCTATTAATGTTCTGACCGATGGAGAATATCTTCTGTTTCTGATTCCATACACTCTCTGATCTAGCGTGTACTAGTGCACACTGCCATCTTTTTGGTTTTCTAGTTTCGAATATGATTTTCTTGGAGAAAGCAGAATTAATAGTGCTCTCTCGTTGTGTGGAGGGGTAAAGTATACAATCATTAAAGATGGGGAAAGAGGAATATTCCAAACTCTGTAAGCATGAGTGTCTGAGGGAAAGAAAGTAAAGGGCAATGAATTATGAGAACATTAAATACTTCCGCTGACCATTGGAACCGGGAGAAAGCAAGAGTTCACCAAGGGAGGTAAGACACGCTTTAGAGCCTTCTGGAAGAATAACGACTGATCACTTTATAAACATTCGATAATTTGAAGACACAGTAGTTTAGATACTTGGTAGTGGAGACGAATACATCTGTGATCTAAACTTTGTCTTTCATTGCAGCGAACTGTGGAGGTATTCTTGGACTGTTCCTCGGCTTCAGCATCTTGAGTATTGTCGAAATCTTGTACTTCTTCACCCTACGGCTCTTCTACGACCTGTGGAGATATCGCCAAAAACCTGGAGATGGAATAGAGTACTGTAACTAAGGAAACAGCACTACGGCACACACACATGATCTCACTAATTATAAACTAATAAAAATACTATACAAAATTATAATAATTAATCATAATGAATTATAATGCTATTCAAATATATCAATACACTACTCTTGCAAATTTGTCAGTGGCTGGGCTTTTTACTATCATATTAAATATATAGTGTTTGTATTATTATTATTCTTATTGTTATTATTATTATTATTACTATATATAATATTTGCAAATGGGGTAATTTCCCGGTGGCCAATTTTACAAATACAGAAAATCACAAACAATAAATTCAAACACAATAATTATACACAATTCGCAATGTTGGAACTCTAGTAATTACATCGTACTATTTACACAACAGTTCTATCTTCTCTTAAACACATCAATATGTTTGGGGAAAGGCCCTAAGACTGAGGCAGGTCATGAGTTCCAATTAACAATACCACGGTTAATGAAATAATGTTTCCCAAAATGTGTACGCTGTGATCAGACCTTAACCTTATGTGGATGATCTGCCCTGCTCAGGCAGGTGGGATTTCCCATACGTTCGCTTAGTTCTCCCCATGCTGGCCGATTAGTGTAAGTTTTAAACATAGCGTATAGTCTGGATTTCGTCCTTTTATCTTCCAGAGATTCCCACCCTAGTTCTTTATCATTCGAGTTACACTACTTCTAGTAATAAAATCGTTGAGCACAAACCTAGCAGCCTTCCTTTGTACCATCTCCAGCTCATTGATGGGCACTATCTGATGTGAGTCCCAACCCGCTGAGCCGTATTCTAAGATTGGCCTCCCCAGAGTCAAATATCCTAATTCTATTGCGGTCGAGCTACTGCCTTTTAATACCCGCATTACAAAATGAAGTGATTTGTACGCTTTGGAGACAACACAACCACATGACTACTCCATTTCATATCATTCCCTCCATGGATACCCAAGTATTAGCACGAGTCTTCTACTACAAGTATTTTCGAGCCGATATTATTTTGAAAATCATGCCTTAGCCTTCTCCTTATTCTCTCGAGACTACATTTACTCGTATTTATCTTCATTTTGTTGTCATCCGCCCATTTATGAACCAGGTTGAGGTCAGTTTGTAACTGAGCGTTGTCTTGATGTTTGAATTTTTTGGTATATTACACAATCATCCACAAACAATCGGAAGTAACTTCGAATCCCATTCGGCAGGTCGTTAATAAGTGCCAGTAATAACAGGGGCCCAATCACACTACCCTGAGGGACACCTGACGTTATCAAAATGTCCTCCAAGAATACATTACCCATTTTAACCTTTTGCGAGCGACCAGTCAAGAACTCTTGAATCCATAAAATTACTCTTTTATCAATCTTCGTTGCCGCCAATTTACGGAGTTGTATGTCATGTGGGACGACATCAAATGCCTTCGCAAAATCTATAATTACAGCGTCAACTTGCACACCCCTGCCGAGTGAGTCATTAATATCCTGAAAGAGTGATAACATTTGGCCCTCACATGAGTACCCTTGTCTAAATCCGTGTCGCCTCCCATTAAGCCATGATAACTTTCCCCACTGTTCCCTTAAGTAATCAGAAACAAGGAGCTCCATCAGTTCCCATATTATGGATGTGAAGCTAACAGGCTTATAGTCTCCCTTTACCAATCTGTTCCCTCCCTTGAATATTGGAAATATTGTAGCCCTTATCTAGTCTTCAGGTATTTGTGTGTTATTAATTGATACATTAAACAGCACCCACAAGTATCGCCCAATGGCTGTACCTCCCAGTTTTAGCACATCTCCACAAATATTGTCTGGGCCTTTCGATATATTTCTCCGTAGCTTTTTAATTCTTGCTAGAATCAACGATTGGTTTATTCGGAAAGGTGGGCTATCAGAATCACAGTTAATGTTCAACACACAGCTATTAAATTCATTAAACACACTACCATACCATATATTTAATTCATTAGCAACTGCATATTTCTCAGTAACTAATTCGCCATTTCCGGACATTATCATAGACAAATCATTTGGAATTTCCCTTCCGCCTTCTAACGTAACTATACAATTTTCCCCACCCATCACCCCCTCTTCAAATTAGGTTTTGCATGTAATTATCGCGAGCGGCCCTCTTTTGAGGACTAGCTCTTTCGATAATATTTTAAACTTTACCATATGCTCGTAACAATCGTGTCTTTTGTTATAAGCTTTTGAGTCCCCTGATTTCCCCTGTGTAATATTCCGGATCAGGGTTTTGCTTCAGTAATTTAAACGGTACGAATTTCTATTTAGAAACTTTTCACACAATATATTTATATGACACACCTCCTACGCCCATCTTACAAATGACTCATTCATGTAATTCTGAAATTTGCTCTGATCTGCTCTGCTGTACTGAAATATTTTAACTGCTTCGACGGAATCAAGTATTGGAGCGTCACTGTGCCTAATATTTAGTTCATCACCGGAGTGGTCACTAATACCAGGAACTTTCATACAACTAATATACAGCGCCACAGTTCGTACTGTTATATTATGTCTGTTCTGTAAACAATTGTACACCGTTTCTCCAAAATGAACCCGAATTTACGTACTTACAGTACCTTTCGGAACCCAGTGGGCTTCACTGTCTACTTCAAATTCAAACAGCCCTCTTCGTTCTCTAGATACAGGCCCTTTAGCACATGGGCGAAATATAGTATAAAAAACAAACCAGGCTCATTTTATGCGGCATAATGCCATTGCTGGTCCCAAGAGGGTTAGAGGATAGGCAAACCCCCCTACTCCGTAAAAAGAACCTGGTTAAAGAAAAAAGAAAAAGGAAAAGCCGGATGGATCAAAATGTTGACAAAAATGGATACGTAAATGGACTCTCTGGATTTAGAATTGGAACATGGAATGTAAGGTCAATCATGACAGGGGAATGAAACAACTTGGAGAAAAATTAGGTAAATATCAATGCCCAGTAACAGCAGTTCAAGAAACGAGACTTCCTGAGGGTGTTATGAAGATTGGAGATACTCACACGCTCTTTAACAGCAATGAGCAAAGTCAGGCCTGGACTTCGGGGGTTGGATTTGCTGTTCACAACAGAATGATATTGGCTGTCAACAAATGGGCTCCAGTAAATGACCGCATCTGTTGGATGATTTTAAACGCTAAACCATATAAGATCTGCCTAGTGAACTCTCATGCTCCATCAGAGGATGCTGACGAGGAAGTAAAGAACGATTTCTACCTGTAACTAGAGAATGTAGTAGACAAACTACCAAGACATTCAATCCACTTGATAATGGGAGACTTCAACGCCCAAGTGGGAAGAGAAGAACAGTATCGTTCAACGATTGGCCCTGAAAGTATCCACGAAACAAGCAATGAAAACGGTATTAAACTAATAAACTTCGCCGAAACAAGGAGAATGACCATCAGAAGCGCATACTTTCCCCGCAAGGTAGTACATAAAGTCACCTGGATATCCCCAGATGGAAATACGATGAATCAGATCGACCATGTGCTTGTTGACCGAGGACATCTTGGTAGTGTCGAACATGTGCGATCTTTTCGCGGGGCAGATATGAATTCCGATCATTTTTTGGTGATAATCAAACTACGTGTGAAACTGTCTACCAAGTGGCGAAGAAATCCTGAAAAGATGGCCCGCTTTGACAAGGATAACTTGGAAGATGCAGAAGTGAGACAACGCTATCAAGATAAAATTACTGAAAACCTCACAATATCGGAGAACCCTACCAACGTGGAAGACACATGGTTGGTATTGAGGAATGCAGTTTCACAGAGTGCAAAAGAAGAACTTGCTTGCTATCCAAACCATGGTTCGATGGAGAATGTCGAGGATCTGTTGTGATGAGATCAGCGAAGAGAATACAGTGGTTAGAAAGACTCACGGAAGAAGCAAGGGTAGCCTACTGTGAAGCGAGGCGTAACACGGACAAACTTATAAGACAGAAGAAACGGGAACACCATAAAGGACTGTTGAAAGCAGTAGAAGAAGCAAAGTCATCACGCTCTTTTTTCCAAGCCTCAAGTTTTGCCAGAGGGGTATACCGACAACGTACTTTGGTTCTAACGAATGGGACAGGTGAAGTGGTACCGCCAGAAGAGCAGGCAAACCTATTTAAAGATAATTTTGAGAACCTATTGAATCGGGACTTTCCACTGACGGTGACATATCAGGCGGGAGCCTTTTTTGACAGAGTAGAAGTCCCAGAACCATCAGAGGAAGAAATCAGTGTTGCCCTAAAATTACTCAAGAACAACAAGGCCCCAGGAGGTAGAAGTATCACAGCTGAGATGCTTCGCCTGGGAGGACAAGCACTGATGGATGCATTGAAACGATTGATATCCACCATCTGGGCAGCAGAAGTAATTCCTGAAGAATGGAAGGGAGCAATTGTATGTCAAATCTTCAAGAAGCGTGATGCTACCAAAGTATCAAACTACCGAGGAATTTCACTTCTTGATATTGGATACAAAGTCTTTACAACTCTGCTGTTAAACCGAATGAAACCACTGGCTGAAGGAATTGTAGGCACATGTCAATGTGGGTTCGTCCCTGGACGGTCTACCATCGGCCACATATTTACTTTGAGGCAGCTGATAGAAAAATTCTATGAGTTTGATCGGGAACTACACCTCATCTTCATCGATTTTCGGCAAGTTTATGACAGCACTGACCGCGTCGCACTATGGGAAACGTTAGAGGAACTTGGCATCCCATCGAAATACATCCGTCTAATCGCAGCCTGCTCCCAGTCAACTTCTAAAGTACGGTTTGGCAATCAACTATCACCACCTTTCACTATCCAAAATGGATTGAGACAAGGAGATCCATTGGCGCCAATATTATTCAACTTGGCCTTGGAAAAAGTAAGCCGTGACACTTGCCGAACCAGAGAAATGGAGATGGTGGAAGCAGATACAATTCTAGCATTTGCTGACGATGTTGTGATCCTTGGTGACACTCTAGAACAAATGTGCGCTGATACTTCCCGATTCCTCCAAAATGCAGAGAAAATTGGGCTGGAGGTGAACGTGGACAAGACTAAATATCTTGGAGTATCACGTCGTCGCGTTCTCCCTCCTTACATTGTTGTAGACAGACATACCTTCGAACGAGTTGAAGAGTTCAAGTACCTGGGCTCAATATTAACCAACAAAAGTGAAGTGAAGAAGTACATCAACGCATAACAAGTGCTAATCGCGTGTTCTTTAGTCTGAACAATATCTTCAAATCTCGTCTGATATCTCAGAAGATCAAAACCCATCTGTACACGACACAGGTGAGACCAGCACTTTTATACGGTTGTGAAACTTGGGCGACATCAGCAACAACAGAAGATTCCATATGTGCTTTTGAAAGAAAGGTACTTCGGAAGATATATGGGCCCGTCTACAATAACATGGAAGGTAAATGGGAGAGAAGAAAGAAAGAAAGAAGACCTGTACCAGAGGTTTGGAAAGCCACACATTGGACGGATAAAGGGACAGAGGCGACTACAATGGTTTGGGCACATCTTCCGAGCGGACGGATCCCTTCCTAAGGGAGGACGCCCGAGAACACGATGGAAGGATCGAGTGACGACGATCCTTCAAGAAGTGGAACCAACAGCTGTGGAAGATGACGCTAGAGACCGGAAGAGATGGAGTGCCATCTGCAGCAAATACCTCCTCTCATGATTTACTGACTTTCCTTTTATTGGATCCTTTTTGTGTTTTGTAAAAAAAAAACCTTTGTAATATTTTTTTGGTTTTGGTAATATTTGTAATATTTATCTTTTCCTTTTGTTATTCTGCTGTAAGCCTCAATGGCTTGTTTAATGCAATCAATGATGATGATGATAATACAAGAAACAGAACTCCTTTCAAAAACAACGTTTTAAAGGCCTAGAACCAACCGTGTTTGAGATATTTTTAAAAATTGCATTCCATTTCGGGAAACATTAATATTGATGACTGTCAATGCGGGATGCATCAAACTACTTCAGTGTATTTCTGGCTGCATCACTCCGCCCCTAACGTGCATTGTTACGTTGAATCCATCGGTATTCTATGAGTGGAAGTAAACTTTCTAAGTACTGTGCGTATAAGATATTGTGGCATTATTATATTATTAGGAGGTAAGTTACATTATCATTACGGTCATATATTTCGTCCAGTCTGGGGAACATTCACCTTTCTTAAGTAAATTGTACGAAGAGCGTTTCTAAAATAGAAGTGAGTTCCATTATTTCAGGATATATCAGATGTAATTAGCTTAGTGCGCGTGCTTCTATTCGCTGACCAACTAGCTGCACCTCAATTAACTGAGCCCTGCTTGGATGAGGACTTTGGAACCCTGGCTAATTGAGAAACATCTTCGACATCGAACAAAATTCATAAACCTTGACATCCAGTTACCAGCTTATAATTTAAATTATGTTTACGGAGTCAGGTCATATCATTTGATGGCACGATTTCTGAGTTCATTAAAGGCAAGTCTTGGATGTGACAGTGATGACAATAATATCACGAAAATAGTGAATATTTTACAGGGCCTACTGGTTGGTTTGCATCAGAATAATAAAATGATATGGACCCACAGTGATTCAAAAACTATCGGGAAACCCAGACAAACACACTCTTCTGTGATCTCTAATCACATTGTAGCAATTGTATTGGTAGAATTCCTAAGTGATTCTCTGTGTTGTTAATTTCTTATTGTCACCTTCACTTTGTTGTGGGTCATTTTACTATGAACTTGGTCACTGTATTTGATAATGAATAAATAAAGCTAAAATTCAAGTTCCATTATTTCCTGATATCTCACATGTTATCAGTTAGCTAAGTGTGTGTGCTTCAAATTCGCTGAAGAACAACTAGCTACACAACCATTAGCACCAACATGAAGTGCTCGAAAATGACACCTGCTTGGAAGAGGACTTAGTAAAACAAGGCTAACAAAAGTAAGCGCGAAGCATCTTTCAAATCGAATAAATGATAATATATTAACACTTTGGTTAAGCAGGGACACCCCAACCGTTACCAGTTTGTAATTTGAACTATGTACACGTAGTCAGGTGACTATATGAGAGGCCATGATATCTGGGTCCACTAACGACAAGCACTGACTGTGACAGAGGATGATTATCCCCTGTGCAAGGAGTGTGTTGTGTTTGTTATCCCATGAAAGTAGCGTGATTTACGAACGAACAGTTACAACAGCTGCCAAGGGGCTGACTTTACGTCAGGTTGCCCCCTGAAAGTTGCGTAATTGACAAACAGACAATTACTACAGTTATAAATGTATTCTCCATCGGTCAGAATATTCATAGAGCTTCTCGAAGCAGTCAGCTAAGGCCCAGCAGTGCTGAACTGGTGCGGGAACGAGTATACAAGTCCTGAGTTCGTCGAATGTACGATTGCAAAGATTTTAACTCATAAGTGTTTCACGCTGACAACTTATGAGTCTGTCAAGCTGTGCAAATGAGGAAAATTGTACCTAATTTACTAACAAGTGTAGAAGGGTTAAGGAATTCATGTGTCAACCAGCATAGGAGTGAACGCAAGTTTTAAAATAATTATTTCCAGATTTTATTACCTGCATAAAATACACTTACAATCTGTGAAGCACTACGAATGTTAAACGTCATGTTATTCATCGACGAGGAAATCCAACGAGTCATTGTGATATCATTAGATAACATCATGTCAGCATAAACACCATCATTTGGCGGATGGAAACGTACCGAATTTGGTTATTTCTACTATGAACGGAGTCACTAGGAATATCACAGGTATTAAAACTTAGCAATTCTTCTAGGTTAGTGCCGTGTCTTGTGTGGGGATTCGCCTCGGACACCAAGCTGGCTCATCAGCGGGCTCTTTGTGTCTCCGCCCACACCCCTACAAAAGAAGCGAACTGCGCGCTACCTCGCTTTTTATGAAGCGCACCTGCTCCTCTTTACTGCGAGAACTAAATGCTCAAGAAGCCAAAATTCCTCTATGAAGGCTTCCAAAAAGATGATATATTGGCTTTCACGGCCAGAGAATTAAAACTCAGCAATTTGTCTTGGTATGTGCCGTGTCTTGTGTGGGGCTTCGCCTAGGACACCAAGCTGGCTCATCAGCGGGCTCTAGGTGTCCCCACCCGGACCCGCACAGGAGTAGCGAACCCATCTGGTCCAGATGCAATTGGTGTAGTTGCATTGATATTCTTCAACTATAATTTACAGGTTTAACTGTTCGTTTAGACAAATTAAAATAAAAACCGCTGCTATGTACAGTGAAGCTTCATTAATGCATTCCTCATAAATACCTTTTGTAAGCTTCTTAGGCAGAAATTTTTAATTCCCGATTGCCATCGTGTTAAATTTATATTTAGAAACTCCTGATTTCACTATTTCTGAATAGTACGATCACATTTTCTCAGCCATGAAAACCTTTGTGCATCCTTTGTGAGACAAGAGCCGTCTTGTTCTCCACCAAGAGACAGGTGAAAACTGCAAGGTAACAGGTAGTGCGACCTTGAATATTAAACCTCGCCAGGTTATCTGCAATCTCGTGACGAGTGCTGTTGTCTTGATTACGGTTCAGTTTTGCTTGCTCGTCAAGCTTGTGATGTAATTATTGCGCTTAATTTTGGGTTTGTGTATTCAGCATTCTGGTAAATAAATGTAATGTATACTCCTGGGAGGCCTGGTGCAGGTCTTCTAGTTAATGACCGTGGGCATGTTGTGACGATGAATTGATAATTAAGATGTCACAATCACCCGGTCCCCGTGCCCGGGGAATTAAGCCCAGAAAAATTAAAAAACCCATGGCCTGTCTGGGAATCTTCGGGCCAAAGCCTAGCATGCAAACCACTTAGCCATGGGTTTGGACGAGATTCGGGTAAGAGGTTGAGATGTTGACTGTAGTGATAATCGTCACTGGAGGAGCTGTTAGTGCCATCTCTACTAATCAAGTAAACTTTCTGTCTGAAATGTAAAGTTTTGAAAACATTGTTTCAGTGTTGCCAATACAAACAGTCAGTTGTAACTCTTCAGTCGGTGAACACGAGTTTGCCCAATGACTGGGCGGGTGCAATGTATACAATAGGTAAATAGCACTCCTGTATTAGTTATGATCACTGTTATAGTGGAACAATTTTAGGATTACGTGTTTCGACCTTCAATATTCTAAGAACATTTTAAATTAAATTCATTAATTGTTGGAAGTAGGTACTCCTCCCTTTTCATAACCTTCACAATGGAGATTATTGAAAATATGATTCACATAAGAGAAGAAGATGGCGTCTAATTGCAAGTCAATATGTGGGAGCTGCGAAGATAACATAACACAGAAAGAAGAATATATCGTGTGTGACGGAAAATGTGGTAAGTATCATCACAGAAAGTGTGTAAAACTTAATAAAAGAGAGTTTAAAAAACTAATTTCCTCTAAAGCCAATAAATGGTACTGTGGACAATGTGACGACACAGTGAGTGAAGGCGAGAAAGAACATATAGGCTAGATAGTGATGCTCCTAACCTCAACGACCTCGCAATTGTTATTAATCAAATCAACATCAGGCTCACTAAAATTGAATCAATCGAGTCAGAACGAAAGGAGATGCATAGTTCGATATCGTTCTGTGCTGAGAGTTTTGGTGACATAAAGCAAATATCTTATATGATAATCGTGGAAACTCTCGCCACTAACACGCCGAGCATAGTGCTACCATCTAGCGGTTCGAATAGACAACTAGTGGAACGAACTACCGCACTAACACGCCGAGCAGCGGCGGCAGTGCAAAGTGCTGCCATCTAGCGGTTCGAATAGACAACTACAGGAACGAACTACCGCACTAACACGCCGAGCAGCGGCGGCAGCGCATATTGCTGCCATCTAGCGGTTCGAATAGACAACTACTGGAACGAACTACCGCACTAACACGCCGAGCAGCGGCGGCAGCGCATAGTGCTGCCATCTAGCGGTTCGAATAGACAACTACTGGAACGAACTACCGTATTGAATAACAGAATTCGACTTCAAAAACGCAAATTAATACATATTTCAAGTCCTTCGCGTACTTCTTGTAGCATAATATAAGGAAAGGAGATGGACAGCAATAAGAATGAAATACGGTACTTGTATATTGTTATTAAAACATTTAATCGTCATTTCATGACAGCAGTTTGAATAGCCTATAGATACTTCCAAAAGCAAATTACGCGTGTAATATCTTATTGGGCTTGATATTTTTAATGGGATTATTTTTCACTAATGAATTATTGCTAAAGTCATAACAATTTTCAAAGGAGGAAATACAAGTGATGCAGGGAACTATAGACCTATATCTATAGGCTGGCTGCGTGGCTCTCCGGTAACGTTCTCGCCAGCAGTGCCCAAGGTTGCAGGATTGAATCCTGGCGCAGCCAGTTGGCATTTTAGAGTGCGCAAATGAGAGGGAGCCGTATCAGTAGATTTACTGGCACGTTAAAGATCCCTTTCGGGGCAAAATTCCGGTACCCCAGTAGTAGTGTGATGGGGACAGTTCTGCTTCCAAAAGGAAGTTGTGAGCCCCTGGTGGCCTTGGGAAGGAAGGAGTAATGCTAGGAGGGCGTGCATGGATTCGTTTTTTTCGTCTCGTTGTGCTCTTTACGGGAATGTAGGTGTCGAAAAGGTAAAAAAAGGGTTTTGGGTCTAAAAATGGGTTTTTCACATTTTTCCTCATTTTTGGAAAACCGAAAAAGTGATCATGACGTGTGTCATATTATTTTTTGATATCGTCGTCCTCTTTACGGGGATGTAGGTGTTAAAATGTAAAATGTTATTTTATTAACGTGAATTGGTGCACGAGTAATGCTTTTTATGGAAAATGTGTTTTTGTTATTTTTCAATTTATTTGGAAAACGAATCATGTGATTTTTATGAGGCGCATGTTAATGTTTTCGTTTCATAGTCCTCTTTACGGGGATGTAGGTGTTTAAAAGGTAAAAAGCTGGAAACATGTTTTATTCTGCGGAAAACGGGTTTTTGTGATTTTCCCTAATATTGGGAAAACTGAAAACGTGATGAATGATGTGAGTGATATTAACTTTTTCGTCTAGTCGTCCTCTTTACGGGGATGTAGGTGTTGAAAAGGTAAAAAGCTGGAAACATGGTTTTTTAGTCTAAAATGGGTTTTTGTTATTTTTCAAGTTATTTGGAAAACGAATCATGTGATTTTTATGAGGCGCATGTTAATGTTTTCGTTCCCTAGTCCTCTTTACGGGGATGTAGGTGTTGAAAAGGTAAAAAGCTGGAAACATGTTTTTTTTTTTTTTTTTTGCGGAAAATGTTTTTTGAGATTTTCCCTAATATTGGGAAAATTGAAAAAGTGATCATGACGTGTGTGATATTATTTTTGGATGTCGTCGTCCTCTTTACGGGGATGTAGGTATTGAAAAGGTAAAAAGCTGGAAACATGTTTTTTATGGAAAATGTGTTTTTGGTATTTTTCAAGTTATTTGGAAAACGAATCATGTGATTTTTATGACATGCATGTTGATGTTTTTGTCTCGTCGTCCTCTTTACGGGAATGTAGGTATTGAAAAGTTGAAACCATGGTTTTTGTCATTTTTTCGAGATATTTAAGGAAAACGGAAACCAGATTTGAAGTCACGTTGTGTTAAGTGCTGTGATGTTGGTAAAACACATACTCATTATTATTATTATTATTATTATTATTATTATTTGACATGGCTTGACTGTGCTCACACACAGAGAGAAGACCTGCTTGGTGAATTGAGAATTGAAAGCTTTGAGACTGGCCCACGGCTAGCAAGACAGACAACTGGTCTTATCATTGTACGTGCTCTGCAACCAGAGAGATAAGAGACAGGTGTCATTGTATGTCATAGCCTTGCTGCAAAATAGATTTATAATGCAGCGCTACGTTTGAAACCATGAGTGAGTGCATAACATCATGATAAAAGATTGGCATGGGCTTGAAAAAAGAGGTTATTGGTCATGTAGAAAAACAAAAAGCGTGGGATAAGTGAAAGGAAATGGGATACATATTTTTGGAAAGAGATTTTTTTCTAAATAAATAAATAAATAAATAAATAAATAAATAGGGTTTTATTGCAAAAAGTTATGTTTATTGACCCATGAATTAAACGTGGAAGGAAACCCTAACCACTTTACAAAATATTTTGCACCTTTGACTTTAATTACTCGTTCAATGAGATAATCGTTGGGATATAATGTTTTTTGCACTTCTTCATAATAGAATCGTCCTTGAATGGGTTGACCGCTCTGATCTTCTAAGAGGTACGTCACTGGTTGACCTAGCTTGACTTGGCGAATTTTAAAAATTTCTGTCGACCACTGTGGGGTACGATTTTGAAAACACACTTCTATATTTACTGTTGCGAACAAAACTCCAATTTTAAGGCGATGTCGCCTTGAGTCAACCCTTTTTATAGGGTTAAACTGTCTATTGAGTCTGGGTAGTTTCTTGGTGACGAGGCGAGGTTTCATGCCGATGGTGGAATGAATGGTGTTGTTGTATCGTGACACAAGTTGAGGTAACCAGTCCATCCATCGATAGGGACCATGTATTGTAAACTCTTTCCACATATAACTTTTTAATGTTCGATTGAAGCGTTCAACTATGCTAGCTCTGAGATTGCTATAGGTGGTGTAATGGTGAATAACCTTGGATCTGAGAAAACTGGAGAAATCCTTGGTGAAAAATTCTTTTCCCTGGTCGGTTTGTAACAAGTGTGGTTGACGTTTTGATTGTTCAATAATATGTTGGAAGGCCTTTCTGAGTAAGACAACAGTTTTATTTTTTACTGGTTGAACAAAAGCCATTTTGGAATAGACATCAATGACGGTCAACATATAGCGTACACCGTCGTTAACGTTAGAATAAAGTTTCATCTCAACCAAGTCTGCCTGCCAAAGTTCATCGATTCCGTTGGAAATGACACGACGGCGTTCATAAATGCGACGAGCTGGTTTATGCAATTCATGAGCGATGCCCACTTTGATGGGGGATGGCTTATAAGATAATTTTAGCATGTCGGATTTGTTGTTCAATGTGGGCGATTTCCGCCTCATGTCCAGTGTGACCAGCTTGTTTTGATGCATGAAGCAAGTATAAGCTCTCTACTAACTGATTGGGATTTTTCCAAAAGGTTATATCTATGTAGGGTTTTAATTTTTAAACCTTACACCAGAGGCAGAGTGATGGTTTCGCTTACCAAACATGTTTGCAATAATGGTTTTATATTTTTGGGATATATTGGCATTGAGCTGCTGAGAGGATTTATAGTTTCTCTTGTGAGCGTTGGTGTCTAATAAAATGGATTTATATTTAGCAAGGTCCTCGGGCGTAAAATCTTGTAAAGAGGGTGTGCGAGAAAATAGCAGCTTTAACAGTCCTGGTGTTAATTTATAGTTGATCTTTTTAATGACAGCTTTGGTACGAACTAATTTAATGGATGAATCCCAAATTTTAAAAATATCATTCTCATAACGAACACCATACGTGGTATCTGCCTTTCCAATAAATAGAAGGGTCAGATACGGTTCCAGGGTTGCCCAATAATGTTTGATTAAAAAAATGAGTTGAGCTTTATTTTGAGGGGTTGCCAAGACTTGTGAAAACGGAGACGATGTGGAGGAAAACGGTGTTGTCGCTATGACAGATGATTTTTGTTTCGTTTTTAGAAACTGTTGAAGGAGTGAGGATTTTTTTCTTTCAGGACTAAATACAGTTTTGCTTTCACTTTCACTTTGCTCATGTTGTTCTTGTTCTTCTTCTTGTTCTTCATGTTCTTGTTCACTAACATTAGAGGAGGAGGAAGATTTTACCTGTCGTGTGCAATCTGTTTGAGTAAATTTTGAACTTGTTAAGGGTTTGGTTTGAGAGGTAGCAGCAGCAGCAGCAGCAGCAGCAGAAGCATTTGGTTTGAACCTCATGGGATCAACCGATGATGGAACATGTTTTATCATGGGTAAAGGATTGACGTTTTTTAAACGTTGTAATTCACGAAATTTATGTCGAATCGTATTTCGTGCCTCAATAATACGCTGCAAGATTTGAACACGTTTCTTGTACCCTATGGCGTTCGCCATGGTGAAGGTAAAGACACACTAACAGGAAATGTCAAACCCTGGGTCTTTTAAAGCAGAAATAAAATGATCAAAACCCAAGCGATAACGTCCCTCACATCGTTCACTCTGTTTATTTATGACCAAACAGGCATGAGGATGGTGGTTCCAACATGAGGCACACAATTGCGTGAAAGCTGTAAAGGACATATCTGGATTCACATGATCTTGAAAAATATGATAGAGATTTCTAGAGTCTTGACCAAACAAAACGATGAAATTTGCATTGTCACGAATGAACTGTTTGGGGATTTTAGAATAGGTCTGAGCCAGATAAAAACAATCCACTTGTTTATGGCGTACCATACTAAAATACTCTTGAATAATGGCCAGTCGTTGAGTGGCAAGATCATCAAAAATTATAATGGAATCTGGTTGAATGCGGTCAGGTTGAATGACATCTTGAGGTGAGGTGAATGTAAAATAGCCCATGGCTTCTTTATTTAACGAAGACATAATTTGTTCCAGATACACGTGCAGAGGTTGGTAAAAGGATTTGGCAAAAATATAAATATTTTGAAATCGTAGGCCATGAGGCGCGGTAATAATGTTCAGCAAAACATTGGTCTTTCCACAGCCTGAAGGCCCTACCATAATACATAGAACGGTAGATGGGAATAGGGTGCATGACGCTTAGGTTCGCACACGGACAGTGATAGCTCTGAAACCAAATCAGAGACGGGCAAAGCATGGGGTTGTTTCATTAATTCCATTGTGTCGACGACTGAGTTTTTTCAAGTGTGTATAAGGTTTATATATATATGCAAGCGGTGAGTAAGATAGGTTAGTTAACGTCTATCACGATGGACGTGTTTGGGCGAGCTCGTGTAACCATGGCCAAGGCCACCTCTTTGTCAAAACAGTCTCGAGAGGCGGCTACAAAAAGCTATGTCGATCGCAAAGTGCAAAGTGTCTATCACATGGCCCCGAGACTAACCGCTGAGGGCTATTCAGCCAATCATCATCGTTTTATTGTTGTGCAAGAGCCTCGAGACGAAAATGATGTCTGCACGAAACGTTATGTGACCTATCAAATGTTGTTTGAGTCTTCAGTCTTTTGACTGGTTTGATGCAGCCCTCCATGCCTCCCTGTCCTGAGCTAATCGTTTCATCTCTACATAGCTACCACACCCTACATCCGAGGCAATCTGTTTAACATATTCTAACCTTGGTCTACCCCTGCAATTCTTGTCCTCGACAGTAGTATAGGCGTAGATATGGGACAGACAATTAAGTGTGGTCCAAAAGTGACCATTAAAATTCTATTAAAAATAATGGATAAAGTAACCATTAAAATTCTATTAAAAAATAATGGATAAAGTGACCATTAAAATTCTATTAAAAATTAATGGATAAAGTGACCATTGAAAATTTTATTAAAAATTAATGGATAAAGTGACCATTAAAAATTCTATTAAAAATTAATGGATAAAGTGACCATTAAAATTCTATTAAAAATTAATGGATAAAGTGACCATTAAAATTCTATTAAAAATTAATGGATAAAATGACCATTAAAATTCTATTAAAAATTAATGGATAAAGTGACCATTAAAATTCTATTAAAAATTATTGATCGAACATATAGTTATCTTAACCATTATAAATCTTCCAAAACAATTATGGTTACTTGTAACCATAATATTTTGTATTACTTTATGGCAGAACGTAACCATTTAAAAAATTATGGTTAAAAATAACCTTTAAATTGCCAGAATTTATTTTAAATTCTGGTTAAAAGTAACCATTAAACTTAACAAAAAATTAATCAGGATAATTATGGTTAAAGGTAACCATGAAACACAATCAAAAGTTATGGTTATTCTATCTATAAAAATTAACTATGAAAAGTTATGGTTAACGTATCCATAAAATTACCAATGTTTTTTTTAATAAAATAGGGTTAAAAGTAACCATAAAAATGACTCTAAAATGTAAATGACAAAATTATGGTTACCTTCACCTATAAAACGTAACACAAATTGATCCTACAGACACCTAAAATAATGGCTAAAATTAACCATTGAAATTTCTAACGATGTTTTTCAAAAATAATGGTTAAAACAAGACTAAAATTACCAGTAACTTTTTAAAAGATTATGGATAAAACAAGGGCTAAAGTTAAGGCTAAAATTTCTAATAACTTTTTTTAGAAACAATGGACAGAATAATGGCTAAATTTAAGGCTAAAATTATTAGTAACTTTTTAACGAATTAAGGATAAAATAATGGTTAAAACAATGGTGTAAATAGCTATAAAATAATATGTACACTATTATATTTAGTACCCCCAAGGAAGTGTATCAATTATGTTGTCTTCTTCTTTCTGGATGAAACGCTTGTCGTAGTCGACTTTAAATTCTTTGGCAATATTTTTATTTACAAGGCTTTTTGTTTTCGTATCTCTTGTTATCATGTTATTGCTTATAACAACCTTATTATTAAAACCTTGTATTAGGTCGGTCATTGTCTTCATGTTAAGTTTTTTGGCATTTTCGTGGTTGAGTGTAAATCCTTTAATTTTGGTAACCTGTTTGCCTTTATATGTTTCGTACGCATAGCTTTTGGGACCTGTGCTTATCCATTCAATACCGTGATCATCTTTTCCGAATTCGTCAGTCCATTCGCCGAGCATACATCCGGTCTCTACATTATTTGTTCCATCATCTATGTAAACAACACTATCAGTGTCGTAATAAACTACTTTATCCCCTAATCTATCAAGCATGTTGTACAACCTTATTCTCGCATTGGAAGTGGTGAAGGTTGCTACAAATATGTTGGTACACGTGTCATCTTCTACATAGAAATCATTGTAGTGGTATGTTACCTCAATTACTTCCCCATTGATGTACATAACATTAGTTATTTCTATCTTATCATTTAATAACAAGTCGTACCACCTCTCAGGGTCATCAATGAACTCTGTTTGTGACATGTTTTGCCTCTGACCGAACTTTCCCCAAAGAGAATTTACGCATATTTTAGCCACTGCCCTCTTCCCAGCATTGAGTTCAATTTTGTCAATATCAAGCTTTATGCCTTGCTTTTCTTTTATAACCCTTGCATATTTTTCTTTTGATTTGTAATCACCATCCCAAGTACTAGTTTCTAGCTTAATTTTCATAAAGGATTTAATGTAGTCCCTGAAATGCTCATTACTTTTCTCTTTAAAATTCCATACTTCATAAATTTTCTGGATTCTGTAGCCTTTCTTTAGAGCTTTATTAAGTTCGATTGTAGTCCAAGTTCCAAAAAGTGCCCTCTCTTCATCACTATGGTTACAGCGACCGACCTTTTCTTCTGCACACTTCGCGCACAGGGTAAACATTAAACTTATCTAGCTTCACAGGAAGGACTGGATGATAAAGACCTCTTGGAGGAAGAACTTTACATTTAACTAAACCAAACCAGTCTTTATTGTATATTTCTGGCTTAAATATTTTAGTGGGGTGCCCTACAGGGTACATGTCGTAAAACATGACTGTTGGGTATAAACTGCATATATCTATATATCTCAGCTTTTTTCCAGAAACTTTCAACTTTGAGGCATTTGTCCTACCACCGAAGAATGCGTCCCTGGGGTTTAGAGGTTCTACAACATCTTTTGTTTTGTTCAGGCTTTCTTTATAAGCTTTAGAATTTTTCCATTTACAGCTCCACATTTCAACAACCTTGTACCCGACATTTTTAAGAGCTTGTGTTCGCTCTATAGTTTTTGTAAGCAAGTCATCTATAGTTTCATTGTTTACATTGTTGATAGTATCGCCTGAGTAGCAGTCGGGACAACCATGCCAAAAACAACCATGATACTGGTACACAGTTTTAGTCTTATAGTCGTACCCATCGACTTTGGCTCTACGAATTGTGACCTCGCCACCGTTTAATGCGTGTAGAACATTAGGGAACGAACTTAACCATGCTATAGACTCCTTACTGAACATTTCCTTTTTAGCCCTTTGACTACAGCAATCGTGTCTTCTTCAAGGAATTTTGACCTGTAAATAGCCATACAAACACTGGTAATAGTTATGTATTGGAAGGGGTCTATATTTGCTATATCTAAAAATGACTGCCTAAAGGCAAGACAACCACGTCGCAAAATATCAACATCTGAATTACAATACTCGGCAAATTCCTTTTTAAAGTCAAACACGTAATTTTCCTTTACTTTCTCAGCGTGCCATTCCAGGAATGCTTTTCTGCTATCAGGCTTCATAGTGTTAACGCCATAGTATTTAGTAGCTGGGATGGACCCTACGTAATTTTGATTTTCTTTCTTATTGAAGTAGTGTGGAAAATACCCCTTTTTTAGTTCTTTTAGTCCAAATGTTTTGGGAAAGGATGCAAGGCCTCCTTGGATAAAGTTTATGCTGTCAATTATTCTAAGCCTTAGGGTGGGTATTTTGAGCTCCATAATCTTAGACCCTTGGTAAATGGTTTTAATTTTAATGCCATTATTGACGCAATATTGTAAAATAAAATACGCATCATAACCTTTTGCATTGTGTGCTATACACGTAAAACCTTTGTGGTTTTCTGATATTAGCCACTGACAAAATTCGTCATTTTTTAGGAAAGCCCGCCTAACACCATTAAAGTCATAAACGGATACAAAGTTTGGCGTGTGTACGCCGGTGTCTTGTTCAGCTTCGTAATCGAAAAAGTAGTATTTTTCTGTGTAAGTGCATTTTTTATGTTGCTTTTCTGCCGCTCCATTACAAATACAACCTTCCATACAGTATCCCCCACGGTTTTTCCTTTCTTGCATATAACATTGGTGCTGAGCTGACTTATCGTACTGTTGGCAATTCCAACACATAGAGTACCCACACCTGTGCTTGTTTATTTTTTAGCCTACTTTCGATTTTTGCAAAAAATGAAAGTAGACTTATGAGATCAACACAGGGCGAAAAAAGTGTGTCTGTCTGTGTGTGTGTATGTGTGTGTGTGAGTCTGTGTGTGTGTGTGTGTCTGTGTGTGTCTGTGTGTGTGTGTGTGTGTGTGTGTACTCTGAATGTCTGTCCCCCCCTATCAATTCGAACACGGTGAATGCGAATTGAACGAAATTTGGTACAAAGGTAGCACTAGCAAAGGACACCTCAGTGTCATGTTTTATATCGCCGCCATCTTTACTAAAACTGAATGGTGGCCACTCAAACGGTCCAAACGTAAAATCAAATAACGACTAACCAATCATCCGATCTCTACCAAATTTGGTAACAACATACCTTCGTATAGGATGCGTCTTGTGACCAAACTACAAGGTCGTCCGCCATACCATTTCAGGATGGCGGCCGTGCGAATTATGCAAACTTTATAATCCATATCATGGGACCACCTGTTCCGATTATCGAGCCGAGAATCGTTTTAACTGTTCTAAAGGAAGAAAGAGGCACGTTCGAAATTAAAAGTTTATTTTGTAATACTATAGTGCAGACGTGATTTTAAAAAGCTGAGCCGATTCAGTAATAAGACAAGATGGCAGCGGATATCTTGTGCCTGACTTATATTTCACTAATTTGAGTATTGCATGCAATATAGCGTACTGATACAAAATAAATAAACTTTGTATGAAATGCTTTATATATAAATAATATACTCCAGTGATGAAATCGTTTAGTATAAATCATTATTTGCTAGCAAGTTCTATTTAAGTCATTTTATATAGAACGATATTCGTTGACACAATTAGCTCAGTGGTAGAGCGTTAGCCTATCGCTCAAATGCCTATGGTTCAAACCCGATCAGAGCTAGTTTTTTTGCTTGAAATGTTATATGTTTATTGTTTTGTAATGACTCAGATGTTTTAAAATTAAGCGTTATATTGTGCATATTATGGTGTAAAATATATATTTAATTAAAACATAATTCGCCAGCAGATTTACTCGAGACATCTAGCTGCCAAAAAGGTAACTGCACGCCGACCAGATTTTATTGAAAAGTTTCTTCTTCTGGCCGCTAGAATGCACTCGCTCTGTTAGGATTATATTGTTCGATATTTCACCACTATATGTCACGACTTGTCTACGTGGGGCTCCATTGATTACTATACCATTGGCATTCTATGCGCATCGAATTTGAAGAATGACAAGATGATACTACGATACATTTTTACTTTTTATTTTAAAGGGTGTGTAACAGCCTATTGTGCGTTATTTGAAAATGTTAATTGAAGTAAAGAACAAAACGATTTCACATAGTATCTGAACTCTACCGTTGGTGCTAGTTCAGGATATTAATTAATACTTTTATTTCAGCCAAATAGCAATCGAAAATATCCACATAGTTGGTATACACACGTCTCTGTAGGGTCATGGAAAGATTTGTTAATTCAATTAGGGTTGTGAAAGTCATACGCAGCCAGACGTGTAAAGACATGCCTCAACTGAAAGTTGGATGTTGCCCGCGTCAGTCCGATTATGTAATAATAATAATAATAATAATATTAATGTGGGAACCGGATGAGGATCAAGAAGGCCGAGTATGGGATCTAGCGGGCGCAGGAGTAAGCTCAGCGCCATTGTCTGAGAATAAGAAGATGAGAAGCATTATTCCGAGTTCCGATGAGCCGCGAAACACATTCCCTTAATTCTCTATTGTATTTTAATCATTTTCTTTGTTTTAATAAATAATTCAGTTCTACATTCGATGCTTGTGAGTGTCATGATCTGGAAACCGTTTCCCACAAATGGGGGCTCGTCCGGGATGAACTGAAACAACGAGTTACGACGCAATCCACGACACGAAGTACGACGCAAAATACGACGCTATTTTCGACGAAGTGGACGGCTAATCATTTTTGTTGCTGTTGCCTACGACGCTGACGACGAGACGACGTGCAGTTTTGTGAGCCCACGACGTGCGAATCTACGACGAGGATTCATAGGCAAGCAAAATTTGTTCTGCAGTTTCAGTGACAATTAGTGGTGCCGTGACGACGACGACGAGGGTCGGAATCTAAACGACGACAGAGGATTGTGGATGTGGTAAGAGGATAGCGACTCGTCAGAGAGAAACGACGGGAAGCGGTATTCAACGATATCACCTACAAATATCACAGGTTTGGTGAATGAGGTTAAACAGGTTTGATAGCGAGGTTTTGAGGAAGCGATATTGACGGAAATCTACTTGATAGACGTGAGTAAACAAATAAGATGACTACACTCGGTGCAATAGAGAAAATAAATAAGAACATAAGTGATGCTCCGGTCAAAGCAATCAAAGTTTTACATAACCTCATTTTCGAGCATATACCAGACGACAGGAAGAATCGAAAGCGACTGCGAGAGTTTCTTGGATTCGATTTTGACGAAAATTCCATTGAAGAGGAAGCTAAGAAGAAATTTATCGAAGAAACATTTTCCAAGGCTGATCTGTTGCGTGTTTCTGAGATTCTTAATACCGAGTTCGGGACAAAGGAGGTAATGATTAACACCATTTGTTATTACTTGAGAAATTTGGATGAACTCGCAACTAATATAGACGATGATGACGAAGATGAAGAAGACGAAGAAGACGAAGAGAGCGAAGAGGAAGACCAGCACAGAAGGTATAGAGAACAACATAAAGTTTCTTTGTCGTTCCGCGACGTTGAGGGCGCTATGAAAACATTTAACGGTAAGGATGGTTACCCAGTGAAGAAATGGATCGCAGATTTTGAGGAGACGTCAATCTTGGTGGGATGGAGTGAGCTGCAAAAGTTTATTTTCGCTAAGAAATCACTCGATGGTTTAGCTAAGCTTTTTATTCAAGGTGAGAAAGGACTGACGTCCTGGACTGCACTGAAGAAGGCCTTGAAAGAGGAGTTTGACGTGGCGGCAAGCAGTGCAGAAATTCACAAGTTGTTAACCCAGCGACGAAAAAAGCGCGACGAATCTCTACAGGAGTACTTTCTTGTGAGGAAGGAAATCGCCAGTAGAGGTGATGTTGAGCAAGTTTCTCTGTGTCAGTACGTGATTGATGGGATCGAGGACGATTCAGGATCAAAACTTCTTCTCTATGGAGCAAAAAATTCCAAGGATTTCAAGGAGAAAATGAAAATTTATGAGATGGCAGTGAAGTCTTTACCAAAGAAAAGCACAAAGTATAATAACAGTAATTTTCAAGGAAGTGCCAAGAGTGCCAACGAGAAGGACGGAAAGTGCTGGGGAAGTACAAAGAAGAAAGAGGCGAGTAGTGGAGATAGATGTTATAATTGCGGTGGAACTGGTCATAGTTCAAAGGAATGTGAGCACAAGAATAAAGGCAATAGATGTTTCAACTGCAACGAGTTTGGCCACATTTCATCCGAGTGCAAAAAAGAGAGGAAGCACGATAAGAGGAATAATCAAGGTATCAATCTTATTGATGAAAAGAAAAGCTGCCTCAAGTTCAAAGAGGTTAGTTTGGGTCAGCAGAAACTTCAGGCTCTAATCGACTGTGGCAGTCCTTATAACCTACTGCGACAAAACATCCATAAGACCATGGGTTCCCCAGGATTGAAGAGCACGGATCTTGTTTTGAAAGGATTCGGTAATGGTTTTGTTGCTCCTCAAGGTTACTTCACAACAGTCGTTGAAGTAGAAGAGCTGGAGTTCCAAACCAACGTTTATGTTGTTTCTGATGATACTATGGAGTCGGACATGGTTATTGGTAACGATCTATTGGATCAGGGTGAGGTCATCCTGAGCAAGCAAGGAGTTACCATGATGTTGATCGGGGTAGCCGACGAACAGGAGTTGGATATCGAGAACTGCGTTGATGAGGAAAAAAGGGAACAGATCCAGGATTTGGTAGCGAGATATGTACCAAAGAAGACGAAATCTACTGATGTCAAGATGAAGATCACATTGAAAGAAGAAAAACCGATATTTAGCAGGCCCCGACGAATGGCACCGCTTGAGAACGAATTTGTCGATGAGCAAGTCGAGGCGTGGCTGGAGGAAGATATCATAGAACCGAGTCAATCAGAATATACATGCCAAGTGGTGGTAGTCAAAAAGAAAAATGGAATTCCGTTCAAGATTGTGACTGACTGTATGGCATTCCAAAAGACAATGCACAAAAGGGACCTGGTCTCACGAGTAGCTGGATGGGCTATGGCCTTGGAGGAGTTTGACTATACCATCGAACACCGAACTGCAACCAGGATGAAACATGTCGATGTCCTGAGCCGATGTCCAGAAGTGATGTTTGGATTCCCTGATGGCCTTGCAGCGAGGATCAAAATCGCCCAGAGAAAAGACGAAGGATTGACAGCGATAAAAGCGACACTGGAGAAAGGGCCTTACGAAAACTTCATCGTCAGAGATGGACTGCTATTTAAATTTGTTGACGGGCGAGAGACGTTGGTGGTCCCGCGAGCAATGCACCATGAAATCATCAGAGATGCACATGAGAAGGGACACTACGCTGTTAAAAGGACTGAAGAAGACGTGAAGCAGGAATATTATATTCCAGATTTGGCCAACAAGGTGAAACGAGTCATAGCCAACTGTGTGAATTGTCTGGTGGTTAACAGGAAGGCAGGCAAGAAAGAAGGTTGGTTACATCCGATGTTCAAGGAGAGTGTGCCATTGCACACCTACCACATGGATCACATTGGACCACTTAAGTCTACACACAAGGGATATGATCACATCTTCTGTGTGATAGACGCCTTCACGAAGTTCACCTGGCTGTATCCTGTGAAAACTACCAAATCGGCCCAGACGATTGAAAAGATGGAGTTTCAGAGGACGAACTTTGGAAACCCAGTTCAAGTGATCACCGACAGGGGGCCATCGTTCACCTCCCATGAGTTCCAGGACTACTGTAAATCGCAGAGTATCAAGCACGTCTTGATCACAGCTGGACTGCCAAGAGCCAATGGTCAAATCGAGAGAGTCAACTCAACAGTGACCAAGATCATCGCTAAACTTAGCATTGACGATCCAACAAAATGGTACAAGGTTGTACCATCTGTCCAACGAGCTATCAACTCTGCGTTCCAGAGGAGCATCGGAATGTCACCTTTCGAGCTGCTGACAGGAGTCAGAATGCACAACCAAAATGATCTACGTATAGTGCAACTCATCGAAGAGGAGCTGATCGATTCGTTCAACGATAACGTGATCAGATGAGAGAAGATGCAAAAAAGCAGATAGAAAAAGTACAATCTGAAAATCGTGCTGAATTCAACCGACGACGTAAGGAGCCTAAGAAGTATCAGGTCGACGACCTGGTTGCCATCAAACGCACTCAGATCGGTCCACATCTGAAACTAAAAACGAAAAGTCTAGGACCTTATCAAATGACTCGAGTAAAACTCAACAACACATATGACGTCGGCAGAGAAGGAGACCATGCTGGACCAAGAATCACATCGTCCTGTGCGGAGTTCATGAGGCCCTGGGCGGGCGGATTTTCTTCATCCGGGTCGGATGAGGATCAGGACGGCCGAGTGTGGGAACCGGATGAGGATCAAGAAGGCCGAGTATGGGATCTAGCGGGCGCAGTAGTAAGCTCAGCGCCATTGTCTGAGAATAAAAAGAAGAGAACCATTATTCCGAGTTCCGATGAGCCGCGAAACACATTCCCTTAATTCTCTATTGTATTTTAATCATTTTCTTTGTTTTAATAAATAATTCAGTTCTATATTCGATGCTTGTGAGTGTCATGCTCTGGAAACCGTTTCCCACATTAATAATAATAATAATAATAATAATAATGTTATTGGTTTTACGTTCCTTTTAACTACTGTTGCTTTTAGAGACGCCGGGGTGCCAGAATTTTGTCCCGAAGGGGATCTTTAACGTGCCAGTAAATCTACTAACACGGCTCCCTCGCATTTGTGCACCCTCAAATGCCAGCTGACTGCGCCAGGATACGAACCTGAAACATACGGTCCAGCAAGCGAGCACGTAACCGCTGAGCCACGCCGCCAGTCCGGTCGATTATGTCTCCAGATCCATAACATTCTTTAGATACTTCTTATCTTTCTTTCTTCAATGATGGTAGCAGTTTTTATCTAGGTTGTGGCGTTTGGTAGAGGTAAATCGTTTCTAAGGTCTTCAACAAAGAATAGTTCTATTATACTCTTTGATAATAACAACGAGTTATAACTATACTCATACATTTTGGACAAAGTTGGCTATATGTTCTTTACTGAACATCTTGTTTACATTTACCATTACATATTAGACACTTGAGTTTTATTGAACAGGCAACTTCATTTGCACATTTCTCACATTCAGTAAGTACTGTTTCGTGTAGGTTGTTGTAGTAAAACTTGTTTTCATTTTCTTTTTTGCACTCGCTTTTACATTCTGTGCACTTCAATTCGACTTCGTATTCTACAAATGTTTCACATTTCCTACATTGGGAAAAGGAGCCACCTAAATGTTTGATAGTTATCCTCGGACATATTTTGTTGCAGATATTGCACTTGTAGACTACCTCACACACTTTCTCATGGTTATCAACGCAATCTTTACCAAAACAGTATCTATTGCACTTTTACAGTATACTCGGGGTCGTACACCTTCTGAGAAATCATGTTTTCGACCTAAGCACAAATTGCACACATTACTTTTATCTTTTTTACACGAGTGCTTGTCTTGATGATCGTAAGGTATATCACATTTTTTGCAGTAATATGAACTTCCATAAAACCCTCGTATATTATTAATGGAATCATAATGGTCGTTATGCAAGTACAAATAAATTGTTATCGCGTCATTTACACCTGAGGAATGGATTACTTTGTTAAAATGGGCAGCCGAAACAACCTTAATCCGAACACCCATGAGATGTGCAACATCTCTAATATCGTTTAAACTAAACCCATCTTCACAGTTCTTTCCGAATGTTGTGCATAACTCTTTTGCTAATTCTTCCTGCAGGGCACGTCCTTTCCTAATATAGGTAATTTCATTATCAGTTAATTTCCTGTCTAGTATCTTTCTAGTTTCATACGTGAGGGCTGTGATTATTGCTCTTGCCCCGCACAGGTTATCGGTGTTGGTTATTTTGTTTATGCTTCTTTTAGCCATAACATCCTTAGCAATATTGACTATTTTCTTACCCTTTGCTCCTTTGCCTCTGGGTATTTTGTAGACCTCGAAGTAAAAGGTGGTATTATTTATATCTACATTTTCATTAGATGTTATTATTCTTTCAATTTGGTCAAGTAGATGTGAAGCATTGACTTTTATTTTCTTTTTTGACGAAATCATATGGTTAAAATCATTATTTTCTGCAACTACTTTCATCTTATCACCTGGCTTAAAATCAGTTAGTTTTCTTACTTCTTTTATGGCTGCATGCACACCTTTTCTGACCGCTTTCATTTGTTCTATTGGTTTTCCTTGCAAATCTTTTATGTGTATAGTATAAGCTGTCTGCCATACGTTAAACTTTTTGTGCAGCACAGTACGAACACCTTGATGAATTTCAAAAGGTGACTTTTTAGCTACTGTTTCATTAAATATATTTTTCTTAAAAGGAAAAATTTGGCCCAATTTTTGCTTCACAACTTTTAAGTCCTTAGATTGAACAGGTTTTGGTTCCTTCTTAATTTCAAAGAGGTCTTGATCAAATCCAAAATGCCTGATTTTGTCCAAACGTTCCTTTTCTTCCGCTATCAAATTTAGCAACCCTTTCTTTGAATGAATTACTGAGTAGCCTTTAATTTTGTTTTCTCTGGCGACTTGTTTTAGTTCACGAACGCTCTTCTTAGGCAGCTCTGATTCTTGATACGTAAACAAAGCACTATCTCCGGCATTACTCCAAGCACTGCTTACAGCTTCAAGAAGAGCAGCCTTCTTCATCTTGTATACTCCTTTTAGTTTGAGTTCCGTTGCCAGAACCCTTAGTTCCTTTACAGTTGCACCTGTTTGGCGCTTAATATTTTGTTTTAAATCCATTTATTATATAACTTTTCTTAATTAAAAATTTCATTTTTTTAAATAAAAATAATTATAAGACATTACTCTTTTGGGCTCGAGAGAAATGATAGTAAAATATTTATATAAATAAATAAATAAACAGAATGATTACATTTTGCATTATAATTGTTACCCTAACAAAGGTTCAATTAGAAATATTATCTCATGAAAATCAGAATCAATTTGCTATCAACTATCTGCGTAATTTTGGATACTTGACTTTTTTTAATTTTTTTATAGGTAATAAATGGAAGTAAATCAATTTCTCAAGACGCTCAACAGCATCAACGAACAAAAGACGTTTAAAAAGCTCAGTCAGTTAGAAATAGGGAACGAATACCTTATAACGAATGTAGAAGGTATAAATACAAAATATGGAAATAAAACTTTTCTAGAACTTGATAGTGAATTTAAGGTTATATTGCCTGACAAATACAACAAGGTGCTAAGTTGTGGAAAGGAAAAAAGAAAATGATAGGCCTGAAAATGATATATAAAGGCACAAAAGAAGTCTATGGTGGTCACAAAGCGCACAATCTTGAATTCTTTTAAAAAATATCTTAAATTTTCGTAACACCCCGACAAATTTTAAGTAGAAAATTTATGGTTTTAATGGTTAATAACCATTAAAATCAAATACCAAAATTAACGTAAAATTAATAATTCCTTCGTAGCTTATGAAAATTGTAACAGCTATCTATGTCATCACCATTAAGTTCAAAAAGATAATCTATACTATCCTCAGACAACTGATTTATAAATACTTCTACATCTTCAGTAGGATGTAGTAAAAACAGGAAGAAAGAAAGAGTTATTCGCTTTACTCGGGCGTCCATTTATATATACAGAAATATTATAATATAACATTTTCTTTATTAACCCAGCTATTGTGAGAATTATCAAAACCCAACCATTTGACATATACCCGATTTCCTTTCTTTCTTAAAACTTTTTCAACAATATATGCCTCTGGATACTTTGTTTTCTGTAATTCTTGCTCATAAAAGTTCCCCTTTATTTCTTCCGCATTTACATCTTTCAATTTGTACGTAATAGGGTCGGAATAAACGATAACTTTTATTTCAAATATTTCAGTTGACCAATTTCCTGTGTATCCTTTTTCGAATATACCTTTTAGTTTACTAATTCTGACTTGATCGCCAGCTTTAAATTTCGCTTTTTCTTCCGCTCCTACGCTTACAGTGTAAACAGTTTTCAACAAATGTTCTTCATTAGCTTTGTTTACGTTTTTTGGCTTCATATTTATAGTTGTGTGCGTCGTATTATTGTAGCCATTAATTAACTTTGGTAAAATGCCAACCCAGCAGTAGTTTCCTTGAATATCAAGCTGCTTCCACATTTTCTCTTTTAAGGTCCTATTAAATCGTTCTACAACTGAAGCTTTTACTTCAGTAAAAGTCGAATAATGATTGATATTACATTTTTTCATCAATTTTGAAAATTCTTTATTGTAAAATTCTTTACCGTTGTCTGTTTGAAGATTTTTGGGTTTTCTGTTTTTTAAAATACCATCAAACGCTTCAGCAACACTTTTACCCGTTTTATCTTTGACAGGTACACCCCAGGCATACTTTGAAAATACATCAATGACTGTTAACAAATACTTGTAGCCTTTATTAAGCTTCGATATCCCCTTTATTTTTCCAGAGTCCATTTCTACCAAATCCAATTGCCAAATGTCATCAATGCCGTGAGTTGTAACCCTCCTTCTCGGAAAATTCTTCCTCATGGGTTTATGAATTTCGTTTATAATTTCCTCCCGAATGCTAACGGGTGGTTTTCTAATTTGGGTAGAACCCCCTATTTCTACACTCTCATTAACTTTTTTTTTTCAAACCGGCTTTTCTTACTCCCACACTCGGAACATAAACCTTCGATTCTAGTTCGACCATTTTTTGTCGAAAGGGTGTGAGGATGCAGTGTTTGAGTAAACGTTTTGCACTTTAAACACCAAATGTGATTATTCATTTATTAATTAATTAATTAATTAAAATTAATTATAAAATAAGCATTGGTTTACTCAGACACCCAACATTGAAGAACGCAAACTAACTTACAGGAAACAAGGGTCTACCCTTTGTTGAGGAAATTAACTTTTTTATATTTATATTTTATATATAAGAAATGGAATCAATTACCGATATTCTGAGCAGCAAACTTGTCTATAATAGCAAACAAGTGGTTATTGCTATTGATGAAAATAACGATTCATGGTTTAAAGCTAAAGATATTGCTTTAATATTGGAGTATAGAGATACAGATAAACCAATTCGAAAACACGTTGCAATTGAAGACAAAGGTACATTCGATACCTTAAATAACCCCGACGTTTTGGCGGGGTTAAAAAATACACATCCTCAAACCATATTTATTAATGAATCTGGGTTGTATTCGCTTATTTTATCATCTAAAAAAGAGGAAGCTAAAAAATTTAAGAAATGGGTAACGAAAGAATTCCTTCCATCAATTCGAAAGTACGGAGAATACAAAATTAAAGAAGAATATAAGAACCAACTAGTTGGGTTAATGCAGAAACTTCAAATAAAGGAAGCAGAAAACGAATCTCTTACCCCATTAGCCACAACCTCTTGCACTTAAAACTAGTAAGAATAATTGTCTGCTTATTATAGATAAGCATGAACCAAGCGAAAAGTACAGGTACTATGCAATAAGGGCGCAGAGACAACAGGTGAATCAAGCAATCAAAAAAATATGCAGGCGGCACCCCGATTGTGAGATAGTTTATGAAAAATATAATGATCCTAATAGCGTAAGGTTGTATGTGCTTATGAAAGAACAAATAAAAATTAGCTATTCGGGAAACCATTTCAATATTCCATTTACTCCTGATCTTCTTAAAGGAACAATAGAGATGTTGTATAAAAACCTGTAACATTAAACTGTTTTAATGGATATTTTCTCCATTAAAAACTAAAACATTTTAACATTAGTGTTATTCGACCGATTCATCAGGATGAGGTTCATATGCATCAAGTATTACTTCACCAAACATTAAAATTACGCTGTCCATTTTATTTTTAAAGCATAAAGTATCACCAGATTTAACGTTGAAGGGCTTACTAGTATCTACCATAATTTTTTCTTCTTTGGAACGTGCAATATAAACGTCTAATACTGTTTTAATAGCGTCATCTGTATATGAAGTAAATACTTTATCTGGGTCTACGATACGAACAAAAATTTTCCTAATCGTTGCGTTGTATGTAAAAATGTGCTTAATTTTATCTTTCTCTGCAAAAAGGTCCTTTTGTAATATTATCCTATCAAACACCTTTCTTTCTAAGTTGTCAACCTTTTCTGTCAATGTTGCTACTGGTGCAAGACAAGTAGTGGCATATTCCGAGAACAATTTTTCTATTTCTTCTTTCGTGAAGTAGTCCCCTTCAGTAGTAAGTGGTTTGAGCTTTTCTAAGAGATATTGCTTATTAACGACATCTTTATTGTTGATTGGATCTTCAATATTCGCTATCCTCTTTCCCTGAAAATCAATCCATGTTTTTGAAACAAAAAAAAGCTCACTAATGCGTTTATTTAGAGCCGTAACTAGCCTTGAAAATCGTTTTTCTAAATCATCCTTTGTGATAGCTTTAATATTTAATGAACTACTCTCTCCGTTTATAATTTTATTTCCAAATATGTCAATTTATTAAATCTATAATTTCGTTAAAATTAGCGGGATTAGGGGAACCCAAATTCGAAAACAACTTTAAAACAATGACACATAAATGACCACATATATATTCATCAAACATTTGAATTCTTTCGGCGTTATAAAATAGGTTGCTAGCTCCCAAATAATTTACTAGTTTTTCAGGAACAACTCCACCAAATGAGTCAAAGACGAATTTTTGGTTACCCTATTTAAAGTAACAAATCCAATGAGTACCTGCATGATCCGACGTATCCAAGTTTACAATTCCTGATTCACAATCATTAGGTTTTGTAGGCAATTCATCAATCATAAAAACATTTCGAAAATGCTTTATGTTCATTTCGTGTATTATTTTAAGTATATCGAAATTACTTAAAGGGTGCTTATAGTTGGAAAGTATATCACTCAATATCGATGAAATTTCTCTTTTTTTAATTTTAGTTATTCCCAAACAACCTTGTGTAGTCTTTTTTTCGATCACCAGATTATGTCTAATTTGTTCAGCCAATTCCGCATCTTCTTTTTGCTTTTTATGAACAGCGCTTGTAATGGCTGCAGCGCCACCTGCCAGCGAACCAATGGCACACAATGCAGCTAATATTAATGGCAAAAATCCTCCTTGGTGTTCATTAATTCCAGACCCTTCTTTCTTCCTACTGAGATATTCGAATATTTTCTTTACAATTGGAATGGACAAACTTATAAGTTAGCTACCACCTTTTTGAATTTTTCTTGCTTTCTGCTTCTTTTGTGTATCTGTCAAGTACTCATCTAGATATTCATGCTTTTTCAGATCTTCGTTGGAGAGTTTTATTTTAATAGCTTTGGGTTTTAGTTTCCCTGTTTGGGAAACGTTGTAATCAATACTAAATCCTTTCATTTATATAATGAAAAAAATTATAAACAAAAATTTTACAAATTTATACTCAGACGCCCCAACCATTTTCATCTAACCCCATTCCCATTTTTCTTTTTCCATACATTATTCCAGTAACGGCTGTAGCTGCTAGTCTCTCACTCAAGTTAGCATCTTTACTGAATATTCTCTCTTTTGCAGTCTTTTGTAATTCTTTATCTGCTTGATGTCTGTGCTCTAATTTTGTATGGTCGCGGTATGCTATATCATGTAATTTACATGCTTCGTCTAATGGGTTAGAACCCTGAACTCCTTCGGCTAGTTGCTTGTCTAATGGATTACCAGGACCACAAAATTTGTATCCCGGGAGTGTTAAGTCAATATTATTTTCACCTATTTTATTAATCATCCAATTAACTAATCCTTTTCCATGTTTTTCAGATTTCCAGAATGTATGGGGAATGTTATTTAAAAACCTAATTAGATATGGAATACCTTTAGGATTATTAACAATGAAGTCATTAAACTTACTCGTAAGCATCTGCGTTATTCCAACCTTTTCATTGTGATAGACGTTGTTTCCAGCATTTTCTTCGCCATGAATTACCATTAATCTGTCTATTAATTCCCTTACATCATCCATCCACACATATTCAATCGGTGCTTTTGAATATTTTTTTACAAAACCAAATCCTGATTTAGGAGGAGTGGTTAGAGATGCAGCTCTTTCTTTTCTACTAACTTTTTCTGAAAGCCATATATCCTTTATCAACGTATTATATTTTTTGCCAACACTGCTTTTAGGTTTAGTGCTATTTGGGTCATTGTTTTGATACATAGCATTTGTAATTTTTAAAATAGTCTTATATGTGCTGCTGTCTTCGTCTGTATACTCATCATCGTTAGGTATATCATTTAAGGTTAAAAATAGCATTAAACCCTTTGTAGCTTTAAAATTCTTACCCTTAATTATAACATCGTCATTACTGAATTCAACTTTTGAGTCACCTATATAATAACCCTGATAGTTCTTATCATACCTTATTCCAAATTTAGGGTCACTAATTCTAGGTAAATATTTTGAAATTATTACCCCTAAGTGGACCGTAGAATAATCAGTTATGCCTTTCCTCTTAATATTTTCTTCACTTTTATCATACTCTTCATCGGCCTCTTGAAATAAACTCCTCCCCTTTTCTTTCTGAAGTTGCGACTCTAAATTCTTTCTGACCTTTCTTGCCGATTTTAAAGCTTCTTTTTGCTCATCAGTGACATCATATTCATCCAAGAAATAGGAACCTTCGGAATCTGAAGGAAAGTCTTCTTTATAGTCAATTTTGTAAGGAATTAATTGCTTCTCCACTTCTCTATTTTCTTCCATAGCTTTAATAACATTTTCACCGATGTCATTTAACTTGTTGCCTAAAACATTAACAGCATCGATAACAGGTTGATCTTCTTTTTCATACTTCTCGTATTCCGTTATAGGCTGCTTCTTCCATATTCGAAATTCGTCTTTTAATTCTTCAAATTTCTTCCTATTCCTTCTTGCTTGTTGAACTACCTTATGATCGTATTTCGCAAACATCTTTATTATAGGTGAAATTTTAAAAAATGACGTTTGAAGCTAACATTGACGTTTGACATTTGATGCTGACATTGACGCGTACGTTGTACGCTGTACGTTGACGCTGACATTGACGCTGTATGTTGTACGCTGACGTTAACGCTGAACGTTAACGCTGACGTTGTACGCTGTACGTTAACGTTCTACGTTGACGCTGACGTTGTACGTTAACGATGTTGGTGTTAGAATACTCAACCCAAAACCTGCCAATACCCCTGGAGTAGTTACCCAACATTTAGAAACGTTTTAATTTTATTCCTATATTTACCATCGTTAGCTTTGCGATTCATATCAATAGTAATAAAACCAAACTCCTCATTCCAACATTTGCTGCAAATATTCTTAAAGTCTTCAAATTTCATATCGCCACCAGCAAATTCTTGATAAATATGATTTAAATTGGTATTGCTTGCCACGGTGGGTGAGTGGTTATAGTGTCGGACTACCAACCCCAAGATTGCAGGTTCGCCCCTGGCCATGGTAAGTGATTTTTGAAGGCGACAAAAATCACGATACTCATGTCATACGATGTTGGCATGTTAAAGAACCCATTTGAATTCAGTAGGCCGTGTTCAATGGCAAAATTAATCTCGGGATTTTCCGCCAACACAAAGTTCCTCCATTCTCTACTTGAAAGCGCTGTAGTGTCAAGGAGTTTAGATATCTAACCTCCTTGACTTTCATAGCCTTCAAAGGAACGACGAAATTCGACATGCAAGCTACCCTCTGGGTGTCAATTAACAAAGCTTGCACCAGGCACCCGAGGCCATACGATATTATTATTATTATAATTGGTATTATCTTGCCTAAATATGTTTAAGAAGTTTAAGTTATCACGAACTAATTGTTTTGGTATTTTTGAATACGTTTGAGCTAAGTAAAAACAGTCAATCCCTTTATGTCTTCCTCGTGTAAAATATTCTCGAACTATGTCTTGGTTTTCCAGTATGAAATCGTCGAAAATTACAACTGACCTATCTTCACATTTATCCAGGGGCATTATGCTTTCATCGTCATGAATAAATTGTGCAATGGACTTTCCTAACTTCTCTTCGATTTTATTACATTTTTCCATAAACTGTTGATACTTAGATTGATCTAAACTTTTAGAGAAGATGTAATGGTTGTTTATTTTTCCCAGTTTAACCATCCAGGTGCCAAAATATAATTGTCAATCATTAAGGTTGTTTTACCACAATTACTGGGGCCTATTATAACACAACGAATGGAATTCGGTAATAATTTGCCATGTTTGTTCTTTACTTGCTTTTCTACAAGTCTTACTTGTGGGTCCCAATCTACAACATTTCGTTTACTCATTTTCGCTTATTTTATTAATTAATGAATGAATTAATAAATGAAGTGAATTTTTGAACTAAGTGGTAAAACTTCGGTTTTAGAGAAAAGGTTAAATGTTCCATTGCGAGATGAATTTAGAAAAGTTGGATTAATAGGGTTTTACTCAACCTTCCTAACACCAAATATTACAACAAAAACAATAAAGTACACTATGAAAAAGTATCAGGTACTGTCCCCGATAATCCGGATAGTAGGCTGTCAGAAATCCGCCGATCAATCGGATTGCCAATAATCGATTGCACCGGCACAGCTACATCAATGAAACTGGCACTGACAGATACTACCGAGATTAGAGCACAGTAGTTAACATGAAATTATTGTGGAACACACCAAAATATACGGGGGTTCATACTTACCTTTTACTTACCTATTCAATTGAATCTCGGGTCTGGGTTTTCAACTGGATCACTTAATAGTATGCCCTCACAATAACCTCCACCACGATATTTAAAATGAACCAAGTCGGAGACCAGAAAATTTAAACTGCACAATAATTTATTTCACATAAAGAAAAAAAATATTTTAACAAAATTTAACAACAAAATAGTTATGGCTGTCTGAAGCCATTGTCAATGCAACCATGTCCTCCTGTAGGACTGTAGACTTCACATACAAAAATTCAGCTTTCTCTAGCTCAAAAGAACGTAATAATAACAACAATGCACATTGGAATGGATAAGGGAGCTGGGACGAGACATAAAGCATTTGTTTCCTTGTTCATGAACTTCATAATTTAGTTCATTGACACACATTTATTAATAACCGCAAGGCCGCTAAGTAATTGACCTTGACCTCCACCATTCAGTTATCTGGCCACCTGCAATACACCCTAAGCAGTGTTGCATGCTTGCTTCGTCAAATGGACGCAGCTGCCTAACCAGTGTCACCATATGCTGGCCAACGCAGAGTCTAGCTCTCATTCAAAACAATTTAAATGCTCACATCTCAACTCAAATATTATCACGCAAAATTTATACAAGTTCCGTTCACATTGCAATGGATTACTCTGTTAATCTCAAATCTTATTTAAATGTTTATTCCCATTATCGAACTAGCGTTGTTTAAATGTTAATAGCAAAACGCATAATGTTATATCATAGTGTTCAATAATTATTTATAACATTTAGATTGTTCATAACTGAGTCAAACGACATTTGAAAAAATTTTACACGCCTCTATTAATCCCGTTTGATTCAAATTATTATTATAGATATTTACATAGTTATTTACATTATTTATATTTTATTTATATTTGAAATACATTAACCACACGTTTATCCGGTTGATATTTTCTTAAATCGTGGTAATATAATCGACCGATGAAGGTTACTTATATTTAAATTTTAGATTCAGGTTTAATAAGAATTAATAATTATTATTTGTGACGGTAACCACCATTCAAAATCTATAATTCAATCAATTTATCACTCTTGTTAATTTTAACAGTAACTTCACATGAATAATTTTCAATGGACCTGAACAATACAACTCAGCGGAAACATACCTCGCACAAACGCACAAAATTGGCCCATAATTCGTCATATATCTCATTATATATGGCATCAAAATCTTCCACAATACACACAAACAACCTCCACTTGTAAATTCATCATCATCATCAATATTACTGTGGGAACCTCCTTCACTTATTAAAGGGCATTATTCATCAGCGACTTTTACACGTCCACTGAACTAACGATTATACATCCATAGTTCCTCTTTAAAAATTCTTATATTCATCAATTGTATCGGAAACTGTTATTATATTTGACCTTCGTGGGTTTCATTCATGAAGCGATATGAAGTAAAAATTTGCCAGTCACAAATAAATTTAATAGCAAATACGATTAGACACGCCTCCCTGGTCTATCAAAATGAATTAATCTCATCATAATTATCGCAGTATAAAAATACTATATTCAAGCAAAATTCATTTAACTGCAGAAATAGTCGAATAGAATGCAAATAGACTAGAAAATGCAAACATTATTGTTTCAATCTAGAATTGAGAAAATCTCCGATCAAATGTTCATTGCTATAGTGTACTGAATAAATCGTATTCAAAGTTCATATTTCATAAAATTGTCTATAATGCAATGGTATTTCACAATTGACTAAAAATGTCTGTGTTTCAATCATGTTCATAAAAACGACTAGTATTTCCAAGATCGTCGATAAAGTAGTAGATTTTAACGCTCTAAAATCTTTTAATCATTCTTCTTTCTTGAGGATGACAGAAAATTGGTCAAAGTAATTTACTGGAAATAATTACTTTAATAAAACGACACGCTGTCTGAATTCAAACTTGCCATAGAAAATCGTTAACTTTACAGTCAAATCGTGACTACAAGAAAAATTCAAATTCTCGAAAGAATATTTAACTTCAGTATAAACTGATCCAAAATGTTTAAATATGCAAATGACATAATAATGTCTCAATAAATCGAAGAAAATGGCATAAAGCTGCAAAGTGTACAGAGTACAGAAACATCTAGCAAAAGAATATGGGGCAATCAAATATATGACAGAAAATATGGGAAAGATAGTTGCTCAGATCTCACTAAAATGGCTCAAATAAATCAAGAAACGTTCACGGCTACCTTATCTGTTGGATTGAAGTTCTAGAAGAAAATTTCAAAGAAGACTGCTGCTGGTTCCATTTCACCACAGGATAGATGTGCACCGACCTCGAACCTGGAACCTGCGCCCTCGGAGAATAGAACAGCTTCCTCCTCCGGAAATCGCACTGCTCCGTGTAGACGATAGACATCCTTCTGGCAAAACTCTTCTTTGTGTGCTGGGAAAAACCCTTGCCACTCTTGAAAGTTCCCTGAAGTTCTTGTAGAAATCAGCCATGAAGTTCATTCCAAATATTTCCGCAGAAATGTTCATAATTTGTGGAGTATGAATTTATTTCCACTGCCATTTAATGTAATTCAGCGATGGATTACGATGCATGAGTGTAGCTGAATGTTCACTACATGCTCGTCTTTGTAGAATGACGATTATCGAAGCTCCATGTTGCTACTTCACACTACTGATGTATGTCCCAATTGTATTAAAGTTTTAGTCTTCCATCTCCACTTCCATTATAATGTTAGTCGAAAGTACTGCCAGATTGTATAGTTCCATTGTAGAATGTAGCGTTGTATCACCAAATGTAATCTTCAGTATCACGGTTGCAATACACGTGTCTGCCGTAGCGTAGAATGTGGTAGTAAAAGTGCTTCTCAGGATTCGAGAAAAACACTTTTCTCTGCAGTCTTTAAATGCGAATATCTTCTGAAGTATTATAATGAAAATGTTCAACTTTCGCACACCCCTCAATATTGTAATGCACTATTGAATTAGTATAAATGCAGTAGCTAATTCTTGATAGATAAACTTGTAGAATCGTTTATGTGTGCGCTCCAACTTCGCCTAGTTTTAGTAACAGTAAAATTGCACTGCTGGATACCCAATACTGTTCGATGCGGTGGGCTCTGCCACGCTTGCTTATGACGATATGCTTGTTCTATCAGAACACGAAGTCAGACTATCAAGTCAGAATAAAACAACGAAGTGAGAAGCTCCTCTCTGCTGTGCAAGGCCTTTTATCAAATTTGAATGGGCGTATCCATCCCTACCATAGCTTCTTCTTCCATCATTACTAGAAGTTCCAACTTTGGCTATTCTTGACGGATTTTCAGATTTCAAAAACATATAATTAATTTCTTCAAAATTCCAAATCAATGCCATAACTGAAAATAGTTTTCCACAATTCTGCATGCCAAAAGTTATTAAATATGGTAGTTTCAGTAATCTTCGTCTCCCTTCAAGCTATCATTCATTGGTTCGAGCCTCTCCTCCAATAGCGTAACTTCTTCCTCAGCACGTTTACTTGCTTCCCTGCGACTGCGTCGTAAATCTAAGATCCTTCTCGAACAAAATCGTGACGTCAGCAAGAATCTAAGCTCAGCCAGCCTACTTGCTCGAGCGTTGCGTCATCCACGCCTACGTCATGAATATACACGTCATAACTATGACGGCCATAACTTTATTCACATATGCCAATACAGCCACCGTGGTCTCAGTATAATTCAATTTACGGGGGCATTCTCCCTTCACCACGTTTTAAAAACAGTTGCAAATTGTTTTTAAACTCTGTTACAAATATCTGAATTCACTTGAACACGAAATTGAATTATTATTGGCTTACTCTTGGATAATATTTCTTCAAGTTTCCAGCATTGAACTTGCCATATACGCCATCATTCTCATCATCATAGAGTTCATAACAGTTGTTTCCATAAGCATTCGTAATTCTGAACGGACCCATAAATACTATTCCAAACTTGGGATAGATTTTCTTACTCACGTCAGCCTTATCTTATACTTATAGTCTTTAATCAATCCAGGCTTTTCCATCAAATATATCTTGGAATTCCTTTATCAAATCCTCAAATTCCCCCTGAATTTCTTCAAATCCTTCAGTTTTTCTACTGGGTGTTTCTGTTAGATTCTCCACTTCATTGATAATGGTATTTAAAGTCTCTTCCCTAAGGTCTATCTCCAGACTGTTTTTCACGTCCTGTTCTTCGATTTCTTTTGTGATCATGTACCCATCATTAAAGCTAATAATCCAATTCTTCATATCAATAATGGCTCCAACTTTCGATATAAAATCGATTCCTAGCACAATGTCGAAATGGATCTTGTTCACCACAATAAAGATCTGTTCATAATTCCTTCCATTAATTTCAAAGTTCAACAACACTTGGATCTTGCATTTCACTGCCTTGTCTTGGAAAATTCCTCTCACTTGGACGGTAGAAGCAGGTAAAACTGTCATGTTTTCTCCCTTTAATAGACTTTGATAGCATTCATCAGAAATGATAGAAATAATTGTGCCGGTATCCATAAGAGCTTTGTACTGTTGGCCATCTATCAGTACAGAAATAATAGGTAAGGCACATGGTCTTTCCTCTTTGACGATTCCTCTCTCTTCTAATAAATCCTCATCAGTTACTTCGTAAATTTCATTGATAGTAATTATGTGTGGTGTGGCATTGTATTCATTGTTTCTCACTTTCGTTGAGAAATTGGCGTTTTTTTTCTGTGTTACCATTTTCAAAGTTCCCCTGCTGGCTTGTAGAAGGACCAGGATCGATCACTAAATCCTGTCTTTTCTTCTGGTTTTCAGCTTCCTTCTCTCGTAGTTCCTTCAAATACTGCTGACGTTCTTTCTCTCTCTCTTGATACTTGTCCGGTGTCATAACCTGACCTTGAGAATTTTGATTCCGATTCTGGTACTGGTTATTTCTGTTGTAGTTCCTATTGTACCCATTGTTATTATAATATCTACCTCTTCCGTTATTATAGTTCCCTCTATTGTTATTCCAGCCTCGTCTTTGCTGATATGGACGGTAACCGTGTGATCTGTTGTTGCGAAAATAATTGTTCCTGTGAGGACCTACATTTTCAGTTTTCTCTTCAGCAGGCGTATCAGTTTGCTGAACTTGATCCATGTAGACTGTATTAATGTCTTTGAATTCGTGCCTCTGACCTTTTTGAACCAAATTTGGCACCGGACTCGTGTAATCAAGCCTTCTCAATAGTTCGTCCATACTGGTCAAATCCCTTATATTTGACGATATAATAAGCCTTCTTACCTCAACAGGTAGCATACGTGAAATGGCATCTATTAACTGCTCTGTAGACAATGGGGGTTGTAAAAATCTTAAGCGCGATAACTGGCTCGTGAAGAAATCAGCGTACCGTGTTGGAAGAGTACCCGAATACTTCCTCGAGTATGCCTCAGCTCTTAATGAATTTTGTGCTTCTATTGACCAGAATCGTTTTATCAGTGCCTCTGCAAATTCATCGAAATTACTAAAGGTGTACCGAAATGCTCTGAACCACTCAAGAGGTCCTCCAGCTAGAAATCTTTCTACGATTCTCATTTCTCTTTCTCTAGGAATATGGGCTTCAATAAAATAGTCTTTCAGGTTTCTGATATACTCTATCGGTGTTAGACTATCTGTATTACTAAATTTCTGAGGCTTGTCCTCAAAGTTTCGGATGACTGTCACATTTCTTGGATATGAATCCATGTAATTCTTCCCACTATCACGATATTTCCATTCAGGTTCAATATTCCTATCCTCTTCTTCTTCCCGGAATCTGAATATACGTTCCTCAGGACTAATATCTCTCTCTTCAGTAGCGAGGTTACATCTTCTCACGTAATTCCTATTATCTTCAAACGTCAACCCTTCTGGATCCTTATCTGTGATTTCCGTGATGACTTTCCTAATCAACTCTTCTTTATACGTTTCCAACATGCTAGCTTCTCCTAGGTTTAAATTCTGAAGTTTGCTCGTAGTTTCATTGACATCAGAGACAACCTTATGAATTTGTTCCTCTAACGCGGTTTTTAATGCTTGCACGTCCTGGCCTATTTGAGTTCTATCCTCTACCTGCTTTTCGGATAGCGAATCCATCCTTATACTCAAATCTTTTCTAATTTGAACTACCTCATTATTTATATCTACTTGTGTACTGGCTGGTTTTCGTTCAATTCGCTCCTGAATCTGATTGACATGTTCCCCACTTGACTTGTTCCATTCATCTTTCCAAACCGTTACATTTGCAGTTAACATTTCAGCAATATCTACTTCAATGTCTTCCTTAAGTAAACGATTATGATCTAAGACTTGGGTCCTCATGACCTCTACATCATGTTTTAATCCAGCTAGTGAAGCTGTTGTCCTAACAGACTCGTCAACCAATCTAGTTGTTAAAGCACTAATGTTACGAGTACCAAGCGTTTTTGAAGTTTCAATTTCTTCTCTAACCTTATTAACATCAGTTTGAACTTTGGCAATGTCTACAAAAAATGTATTAACTTCTATTTGCACCTTATTGATATCGCTTTGCATATCATTAACATCAGACTGAATATTATTTATGTCTACTTGAACGTTTGACACATCGGTTCGAACATTTCTAATCTCTCTTTGAACTTCTTCTACCTTGTCTTGTACAGTAGCAACATCATTCCTAACAACGATTACTTCTGCTCTTGCACATGAAATATCACCCCGGACATTAGCAACATCAAGATTTAACAAAGTAAGTCTTTCTGGACTGAATCAACTTTTCCCTGTACATTGGAAACATCAATTTTTACATCTGAAACATCTTTATGGACATTGGATAAATCTACTTTAACATCTGAGACATCCTTGTGAATGTCAGTCACGGCATTCTGGACCTCCTGTGTAATGGTCTGTAAACGCGACATGTTATTTTCCAAATTTGCAGAACTGGTCTGGAGATCCTTCAAATACTCCTTCATCATCTCCTGCATTCGACTAGCATTCCTAGCTTCCATCTCCCTCACACTTTCATTCATGCTAGCTTTCAAACTGTTGGACATCTCCTCCAACATATTTCTCATACTCTCATCTGCCATCTCAATAATATTTCAATAATAGACTGCGTTAGGGACATACATCAAATAGAGCAAGATAACAACATCTGAGCAACGCCTTTCACCATATATAAAGTTTGAGCAATTATCTGTCTTAAATCTAACTTATAATTAGCTTATCACTAACTTCATAAACACCCTATGTTGAAATAAACTCAAGCACATGTTCAAATTTCTTTGGTTCATTTTAAATATCCTAACAAAAATAATTTACATTTACAATCCAAATAGTTTAATTTTATCTTTAATATGACTAAACATGTCATAAGCCGGTCAAATAAAATAAGACTCCAGATCATTGGCGATTTTTCTAAGTTTCCAGCCTATTTAACCTCTCTCAGGTTGTATAAGATCTGATCTTTTCTGAGTGTAATTTTCCTAATACAACACAACATTTAATCCCTATATAATCACACTCTCAAATTCTACAATTGGCCAAGACATCTAACAAAGAATCAACCTCTTTATTTGAGTCTTCACAATCCCATTGACATCGATAACTTGGTAATCCAATGTTATTCGAGCTCCCCACGTTGGGCGCCAATCCTACTGTCCCCGATAATCCGGATAGTAGGCTGTCAGAAATCCGCCCCCTCAATCGGATTGCCAATAATCGATTGCACCGGCACAGCTACATCAATGAAACTGGCACTGACAGATACTACCGAGATTAGAGCACAGTAGTTAACATGAAATTATTGTGGAACACACCAAAATATACGGGGGTTCATACTTACCTTTTACTTACCTATTCAATTTAATCTCGGGACTGGGTTTTCAACTGGATCACTTAATAGTATGCCCTCACAATAACCTCCACCACGATATTTAAAATGAACCAAGTCGGAGACCAGAAAATTTAAACTGCACAATAATTTATTTCACATAAAGAAAAAAAATATTTTAACAAAATTTAACAACAAAATAGTTATGGCTGTCTGAAGCCATTGTCAATGCAACCATGTCCTCCTGTAGGACTGTAGACTTCACATACAAAAATTCAGCTTTCTCTAGCTCAAAAGAACGTAATAATAACAACAATGCACATTGGAATGGATAAGGGAGCTGGGACGAGACATAAATCATTTGTTTCCTTGTTCATGAACTTCATAATTTAGTTCATTGACACACATTTATTAATAACCGCAAGGCCGCCAAGTAGTTGACCTTGACGTCCACCATTCAGTTATCTGGCCACCTGCAATACACCCTAAGCAGTGTTGCATGCTTGCTTCGTCAAATGGACGCAGCTGCCTAACCAGTGTCACCATATGCTGGCCAACGCAGAGTCTAGCTCTCATTCAAAACAATTTAAATGCTCACATCTCAACTCAAATATTATCACGCAAAATTTATACAAGTTCCGTTCACATTGCAATGGATTACTCTGTTAATCTCAAATCTTATTTAAATGTTTATTCCAATTATCGAACTAGCGTTGTATAAATGTTAATAGCAAAACGCATAATGTTATATCATAGTGTTCAATAATTATTTATAACATTTAGATTGTTCATAACTGAGTCAAACGACAATTGAAAATTTTTTACACGCCTCTATTAATCCCGTTTGTTTCAAATTATTATTGTAGATATTTACATAGTTATTTACATTATTTATATTTTATTTATATTTGAAATACATTAACCACACGTTTATCCGGTTGATATTTTCTTAAATCGTGGTAATATAATCGACCGATGAAGGTTACTTATATTTAAATTTTAGATTCAGGTTTAATAAGATTTAATAATTATTATTTGTGACGGTAACCTCCATTCAAAATCTATAATTTAATCAATTTATCACTCTTATTAATTTTAACAGTAACTTCACATGAATAATTTTCAATGGACCTGAACAATACAACTCAGCGGAAACATACCTCGCACAAACGCACAAAATTGGCCCATAATTCATCATATATCTCATTATATATGGCATCAAAATCTTCCACAATACACACAAAAAACCTCCACTTATAAATTCATCATCATCATCAATATTACTGTGGGAACCTCCTTCACTTATTAAAGGGCATTATTCATCAGCGACTTTTACACGTCCACTGAACTAACGATTATACATCCATAGTTCCTCTTTAAAAATTCTTATATTCATCAATTGTATCGAAAACTGTTATTATATTTGAACTTCGTGGGTTTCATTCATGAAGCGATATGAAGTAAAAATTTGCCAGTCACAAATAAATTTAATAGCAAATACGATTAGACACGCCTCCCTGGTCTATCAAAATGAATTAATCTCATCATAATTATCGCAGTATAAAAATACTATATTCAAGCAAAATTCATTTAACTGCAGAAATAGTCGAATAGAATGCAAATAGACTAGAAAATGCAAACATTATTGTTTCAATCTAGAATTGAGAAAATCTCCTATCAAATGTTCATTACTATAGTGTACTGAATAAATCGTATTCAAAGTTCATATTTCATAAAATTGTCTATAATGCAATGGTATTTCACAATTGACTAAAAATATCTGTGTTTCAATCATGTTCATAAAAACGACTAGTATTTCCAAGATCGTCGATAAAGTAGTAGATTTTAACGCTCTAAAATCTTTTAATCATTCTTCTTTCTTGAGGATGACAGAAAATTGGTCAAAGTAATTTACTGGAAATAATTACTTTAATAAAACGACACGCTGTCTGAATTCAAACTTGCCATAGAAAATCGTTAACTTTACAGTCAAATCGTGACTACAAGAAAAATTCAAATTCTCGAAAGAATATTTAACTTCAGTATAAACTGATCCAAAATGTTTAAATATGCAAATGACATAATAATGTCTCAATAAATCGAAGAAAATGGCATAAAGCTGCAAAGTGTACAGAGTACAGAAACATCTAGCAAAAGAATATGGGGCAATCAAATATATGACAGAAAATATGGGAAAGATAGCTGCTCAGATCTCACTAAAATGGCTCAAATAAATCAAGAAACGTTCACGGCTACCTTATCTGTTGGATTGAAGTTCTAGAAGAAAATTTCAAAGAAGACTGCTGCTGGTTCCATTTCACCACAGGATAGATGTGCACCGACCTCGAAACTGGAACCTGCGCCCTCGGAGAATAGAACAGCTTCCTCCTCCGGAAATCGCACTGCTCCGTGTAGACGATAGACATCCTTCTGGCAAAACTCTTCTTTGTGTGCTGGGGAAAACCCTTGCCACTCTTGAAAGTTCCCTGAAGTTCTTGTAGAAATCAGCCATGAAGTTCATTGCAAATATTTCCGCAGAAATGTTCATAATTTGTGGAGTATGAATTTATTTCCACTGCCATTTGATGTAATTCAGCGATGGATTACGATGCATGAGTGTAGCTGAATGTTCACTACATGCTCGTCTTTGTAGAATGACGATTATCGAAGCTCCATGTTGCTACTTCACACTACTGATGTATGTCCCAATTGCATTAAAGTTTTAGTCTTCCATCTCCACTTCCATTATAATGTTAGTCGAAAGTACTGCCAGATTGTATAGTTCCATTGTAGAATGTAGCGTTGTATCACCAAATGTAATCTTCAGTATCATGGTTGCAATACACGTGTCTGCCGTAGCGTAGAATGTGGTAGTAAAAGTGCTTCTCAGGATTCGAGAAAAACACTTTTCTCTGCAGTCTTTAAATGCGAATATCTTCTGAAGTATTATAATGAAAATGTTCAACTTTCACACACGCCTCAATATTGTAATGCACTATTGAATTAGTATAAATGCAGTAGCTAATTCTTGATAGATAAACTTGTAGAATCGTTTATGTGTGCGCTCCAACTTCACCTAGTTTTAGTAACAGTAAAATTGCACTGCTGGATACCCAATACTGTTCGATGCGGTGGGCTCTGCCACGCTTGCTTATGACGATATGCTTGTTCTATCAGAACACGAAGTCAGACTATCAAGTCAGAATAAAACCACGAAGTGAGAAGCTCCTCTCTGCTGTGCAAGGCCTTTTATCAACTTTGAAGGGGCGTATCCATCCCTACCATAGCTTCTTCTTCCATCATTACTCGAAGTTCCAACTTTGGCTATTCTTGACGGATTTTCAGATTTCAAAAACATATTGTTACGGCTGTGAGTTTGTGTCATCACTCGCCGCATGAGTCACAACTGCCCCAGGGCTGGGCTGGGCTGTGGCCGCCTCCCGTATTGCGCGCGCCTTATGCAACAGGGCTACTACAGACAAAGGGATAGTCCAGAACATTCGTGACTGGACCAGCGCTGGAAACCTCGAGAAGCCGTGGACCCTGGATGGATCTAGAAGGATTTATTGAGTCACCGGCCTGCTATATAAGAGTGACCCGTGAAGCAGTTGTGTTGTGTTTTACGAGCTAGTGTGAGCGATTATCGTGAGCGACAGAAGTGTGGTGACTTGCGAAACCCCTAGTGTAGCGGCGAAGTAAGGAACATACAGGGGACTGCCGTGTTCTGAGTAAGTGTGCTTTCACTGAGTGTCAGATATTGTGGTGTCGAAATCCTGTGACATTGTTCTCCCAGCTTGTGAACAGCGTACTTCAAGTGCTCGTAAGTAACTGTATTTGTTTTACCTGAGGAAGAGGGGCAGGTAGCTTCTGCCAAGGCCACCGGACTCATTAGGACGGATTAACTTCTGTGGTCTGTTGCAAGTGAAAGGGGCCAAGAGCGCATAAGGAAGAGATTTGAGGAAACTGGAGAAGGCTCCTAATTGCTTGTGTGTGCTGATTAGTGTAATTTTCTGGCCGCAATAAAGTTAATTATTTCTTTAAGCTGTAATTGGTGTTGTGCTTTGTACCCCCACCGTAATCCAGTTAACATAAGTGCCACTACGGGGTGGCACGTAACAACTGGTGTCAGAAGCCGGATTACGAACTCAAGCACAACACCTGACGGTCCTGGTTTCAAAACCCGAGCAGGTCATTTTCTCTAATTTTCCTGTGAGTGCATGCCCTTTACAAGACAAACAACTAAAATGGAGGAGAAATTGGCAGCATTGCTTGAAAAGTTAAATGACATGGAAACCAAGATGGGGGACGGCCAGAAGAAGATGGAGGACGGCCAGAAGAAGTTAGCCGAGGACCTAACTGCCAAACTAGAAGACGGCCAGAAGAAGTTAGCCAAGGAGCTAACTACCAAATTAGAAGACGGCCAGAAGAAGCTAGAAGACGGCCAGAAGAAGATGGAAGACGGTCAAAATAAGCTAGCGGAGGACCTGAAGAGGATAGAGGACGGCCAGAAGATGATGGAAGACGGTCAGAATAAGTTGACACAGGACCTGAAGAAATTAGAACTGGGTCTGCGTGAGGAAGTCACGGCAGTGGAAAAGAAGTTCGACGCCTTACAAGTGGAAGTTGCCGAGCTGCGCCAACGCCCGCTGATGGGGGTGGAGGAGAAATTCAACGTCTTACAAAAGGAAGTTGCCGAGCTGTGCCAACGACCGCTGATGGTGGTGGAGGAGAAATTCAACGCCTTACAAGTGGAAGTTGCCGAGCTGTGCCAACGCCCGCTGATGGGGGTGGAGGAGAAATTCAACGCCTTACAAAAGGAAGTTGCCGAGCTGCGCCAACGCCCACTGACGGGGGTGGAGGAGAAATTCAACGCTCTAAGAGAGGAAGTTGCCGAGCTGCGCCAACGCCCACCCACCGTTACACCGGGAATATTAGGAACGGGACATAGCAGAGTGACGCCCCCAACCTTCGACGGAAAGGTCCCGTGGAGCACCTACTTACGTCAGTTCGAGGCGGCCTGTTCCATAAATAACTGGAACAACACAGAAAAGGCTACAGCTCTCATTGTAGCGCTGAGAGGTGACGCCCTTAACGTCCTTCAGGCCATCCCGACTGGATCCCAGGACTACGCTTCCCTGATCGCCCATATGGAGTCCCGATATGGAGATAGCCATCTTCAGCAGGCCTATCAGATGCAGCTCCGGACACGGGTACAGAAGAACGCGGAAACCCTGCAGGAGTTCGAGATGGACATCGCACGCCTCGTAAGGCTCGCCTACCCAACAGCGCCGGCCGACTTTCTGGAGCAGATAGCGACGCAGACTTTCACCGACGGGCTACGGGACTCGGACACTCAACAGGCGCTGCGTCTTGCGCGCAATAAGACCCTGGCAGATGCGCTGAGCCACGCACTTGAGTTCGAGACGGCAAAACAGGCATCCAGAATGCACGCGCGGGTGCGTCAAGTGGACGTCGACGAACCAGTAAAAACCAACGTGACCAAGCCCCTGGCCGACGAATTAATGGAGGCGCTAAGCCGTTTCTTCGATAGTCGCGGCATCACCAGCAACGACAGCCGGAAGGCAACCGGAGAGGCGGCCCGGAAGAGGACTACCGACCTGCTGGACCTGCGGTAAGAAAGGCCACCTGAGCAAGGACTGCGGTGATCGCCGCCGCCGAGGGTATCCGACGGGAAATCAGTCGTCTGAAAACCGCGCGACCCAGGGAAATGAGTATTAGCCAGCCTTGGGGGGCAAAGGTTGGCTTGTGACAGTCGTCAAGCCCCGGCAGACCAAGTTCGTGTGACGCAGTTACGGAGGGATAATAGCAGCCTGATGGTCGACGGAGTCGTCAACGGAGAGAGCTGGCCCATGCTAATCGACACGGGAGCATCAAGGACCATCGTCAGTCCCACCGTGATCCCGAAGTGGAGAGTGCAACCCACACAAAGGAACCTCCAGCTAATAACCGCGACCGGAGAGACCGCACCGGTACATGGCGAAGCATCACTGGAGTTCGTCATTGGTCGACGGGCGATAAAGCATCCAGTGCTTGTGGCTGACGTGTCAAATGAAGTGATCATCGGACTGGACTTCCTGGACCAGAACAACATCATCTTGGATCTGAGTACCAACACTCTGCACTTCGGAGGTGAGGAACTTGCTTTGCAACCTGCGCACGAGTCCATCACCGCACGGCGAGTAAGGCTGAGAGAAGACGTCATCGTTCCCGCCAGGACGGAGGTCAGTGCTGCCGTAATTGTCGACGGAGCTGCTGAGGGAGTGGCGGCTGTCATCGAGCCAAAATATGAGGACATCCAGACAAAAGGGTTGCTAGTTGCCAAGACCCTCATCAACACGACGTCTCGGCCGTACGTCCGCCTGTCCAACCTGAACGACTACGACATTACGGTTCACCGGGACACCAACCTAGGAGTCTGCGAGCCCGTTACCTGGATTGCCCGCATCACGAACACGACGGACGGACACCTGCAGACGGACAACCGAAGAAGACGCACACTGCCAGAAGAACTACAGAAGCTGTACCAAGGATCCCAGGACCATTTAGACGAGGAACAATCACGCCAACTTCAGGACCTGCTACGCGAATTCCAGGATGTCTTCTCCGTGGGGAGCAAAGACTTCGGCAGGACAAGCTTGGTCCAGCACAGAATCGACGTTGGGGACAGCGCACCGATTAGGGCCCCATTCCGACGTGTCCCGCTCGCCAAGCAAGCCGAAGTCGACCGGATGGTAGAAGAGATGAAGGAGCAAGGGGTGATCGAGCCATCACATAGTCCTTGGAGTTCTCCGGTCGTGCTTGTGAAGAAGAAGGACGGTTCCACCAGGTTCTGCGTGGACTACAGGCGGGTGAACGACGTCACGAAGAAGGACAGCTACCCTCTACCCCGGATCGACGACACGCTGGACACCATATCAGGATCAAGATGGTTCTCCACCTTGGATTTGAAGAGTGGCTACTGGCAGGTGGAGGTCCACCCTAAGGACCGCGAGAAAACGGCGTTCTCTGTGGGCAATGGGCTCTGGCAGTTCACCGTCATGCCATTCGGTCTGTGCAACGCCCCTGCGACCTTCGAAAGGCTAATGGAGTCCATTCTGAGGGGACTACACTGGAAGACCTGCCTGGTCTACCTAGACGACGTCATCGTTCTGGGGAGAAGCTTCGAGGAGCACTACAGCAACCTGAAGGAGATCTTGTTGAAGCTACGGGCTGCCCAGCTGAAGTTGAGCCCCAAGAAGTGTCAGCTCTTCCAGAAGCGGGTCCAGTACCTTGGGCATATCGTCTCCGAGGAAGGGGTGCGCACCGACCCAGAGAAGACCGCAGCTGTGAGGGAGTGGCCAGTTCCGAAGGACAAGTCCCAACTACGAAGCTTCCTGGGACTCTGCACTTATTACCGTCGCTTCGTGAGAGGATTCGCCGACATCGCCAAACCTTTACATCGACTGACTGAGAAGGACCAACTCTTCACGTGGACAGCAGAATGCCACAGTGCCTTCGAACAACTCAAGCAGGCTCTGTGCACCGCACCTATTCTGGCCTACCCCAGACCTGGAACAAGGTTCATCGTCGATACCGATGCCAGTGACTTTGGCATAGGGGGAATCCTGTCGCAAGTAGTGGACGGCGAGGAGAGAGTAGTGGCCTACTTCAGCAAGGCCCTGTCAAAGCCAGAAAGGAACTACTGCGTCACCAGGAAGGAGCTGCTCACCATCGTGAAGACCATTGAACACTTCCACAAGTACCTGTACGGGCAAGAATTTCTCATCAGGACCGACCATGCATCCCTGCGGTGGCTCCTGAACTTCAAGCAGCCCGAGGGTCAACTCGCGCGGTGGTTAGAGAGGCTTCAACAGTACAACTTTGAGATTCAGCACAGGAAAGGCCAACTGCATTCTAACGCCGACGCCCTGTCACGAAGACCGTGCCCCGAAGACTGCACCTTCTGTGCCCGAAGGGAGGAGAACACCGGGATACTGTGCCGACGGACTACTGTGGAACTTCAAGGGAACTGGAGCCGCGAATCTTTCACGCGGGCACAAGCAGAGGATGATGACCTGGGACTGATAGCCGAATGGAAGAGGGCCTGTGTCCCCAGACCCGGGTGGAACATTGTGAGTGACTGCAGCCCAAAGTTTAAGTCCTACTGGGCACAGTGGGACTCGCTGATTGTAAGGGATGGCCTCATCTGCCGTACCTGGGAGAGCACCGACGGGAAGACATCTCGGGAACAAGTCGTCGTTCCAAAGGCTATGACGGAGGAAGTCCTGAAGGAAGTTCATGGAGGATCATCTGGTGGACACCTAGGGATAAAGAAGACCCTGGAAAAGCTGAGAGAGCGGTTCTACTGGATCGGATGCCGAACAGACGTGGAGAACCACTGTGCGAGGTGCCACGATTGCGCAGCCAGCAAGGGCCCAGGACGAAGACGACGGGGTCCACTGAAGACCTACAACGTGGGCGGCCCCATGGAGAGAGTGGCCATCGATGTTGCTGGGCCATTCCCGTTAAGCGAGGCAGGGAACCGCTACATATTAGTCGTCAGCGACTACTTTACCAAATGGCCGGAGGCGTATGCGCTCCCTAACCAAGAAGCCGCGACGATTGCAGAGACCCTGGTGAAAGAATTCGTCAGCCGGTACGGAGTACCCCTGGAGCTGCACTCCGACCAAGGGAGGAACTTCGAGTCGCAGGTGTTCCAGAACCTATGCCAGCTGCTGGGAATCCGGAAGACAAGGACGACGCCGCTACACCCTCTGTCCGACGGGATGGTAGAGCGATTCAATCGCACCATCGAGAACCATCTTCGAATAGTCGTCAGCGAGCACCAGAGGGATTGGGACAAACATCTTCCACTATTTCTCCTGGCCTACCGCGCCGCCGTGCATGAAGCCACCGGGTGCACACCAGCCCGGGCCATGTTTGGGCGGGAGCTCCGTCTACCTGTCGATCTTGCCTTTGGCCGACCTGGGATTGATCCGATCCCGGTAAGCCAGTATTGTCAAGAACTGGTCGACCAACTGGAGGACGTGCACGCGTTCGCGAGGAGGAAACTGCGGATCGAGACCGACAGAATGAAGACCCGATACGACCAGCAGACGGATGCCGGCGGATTCCACGAGGACGACCTGGTCTGGCTCTTCAACCCATTACGGAAGAAAGGCCTGTCACCCAAACTGCAGAAGTCCTGGGAGGGCCCGTACCGAGTCGTGAAACGGATCAACGATGTCGTCTACAGGATTCAGCGGAGCCCGAGGGCGAAGATGAAGATCGTGCATCGAGATCGCCTGGCAGCCTACGGAGGGACACAGACGGACCAATGATTGATCGGGACGATCAGCCTTTTTAGGAAGGGGGTGATGTTACGGCTGTGAGTTTGTGTCATCACTCGCCGCATGAGTCACAACTGCCCCAGGGCTGGGCTGGGCTGTGGCCGCCTCCCGTATTGCGCGCGCCTTATGCAACAGGGCTACTACAGACAAAGGGATAGTCCAGAACATTCGTGACTGGACCAGCGCTGGAAACCTCGAGAAGCCGTGGACCCTGGATGGATCTAGAAGGATTTATTGAGTCACCGGCCTGCTATATAAGAGTGACCCGTGAAGCAGTTGTGTTGTGTTTTACGAGCTAGTGTGAGCGATTATCGTGAGCGACAGAAGTGTGGTGACTTGCGAAACCCCTAGTGTAGCGGCGAAGTAAGGAACATACAGGGGACTGCCGTGTTCTGAGTAAGTGTGCTTTCACTGAGTGTCAGATATTGTGGTGTCGAAATCCTGTGACATTGTTCTCCCAGCTTGTGAACAGCGTACTTCAAGTGCTCGTAAGTAACTGTATTTGTTTTACCTGAGGAAGAGGGGCAGGTAGCTTCTGCCAAGGCCACCGGACTCATTAGGACGGATTAACTTCTGTGGTCTGTTGCAAGTGAAAGGGGCCAAGAGCGCATAAGGAAGAGATTTGAGGAAACTGGAGAAGGCTCCTAATTGCTTGTGTGTGCTGATTAGTGTAATTTTCTGGCCGCAATAAAGTTAATTATTTCTTTAAGCTGTAATTGGTGTTGTGCTTTGTACCCCCACCGTAATCCAGTTAACATAAGTGCCACTAGGGGGTGGCACGTAACAATATAATTAATTTCTTCAAAATTCCAAATCAATGCCATAACTGAAAATAGTTTTCCACAATTCTGCATGCCAAAAGTTATTAAATATGGTAGTTTCAGTAATCTCCGTCTCCCTTCAAGCTATCATTCATTGGTTCGAGCCTCTCCTCCAATAGCGAAACTTCTTCCTCAGCACGTTTACTTGCTTCCCTGCGACTGCGTCGTAAATCTAAGATCCTTCTCGAACAAAATCGTGACGTCAGCAAGAATCTAAGCTCAGCCAGCCTACTTGATCGAGCGTTGCGTCATCCACGCCTACGTCATGAATATACACGTCACAACTATGACGGCCATAACTTTATTCACATATGCCAATACAGCCACCGTGGTCTCAGTATAATTCAATTTACGGGGGCATTACGATAACTGAAATGTTTATTCCACCAGGTCAATATAATGTAGAAAATTTACAAAAAGCTATTCAAAGTCAAGAACCTAAGAGTAGTATTGAACAAAATGAAATTCTAAACAGATTGGAATAATTAGTGATTATAAAATATATTTTAACCAAGAAGAAAGTATTGGTTCAGTTTTAGGTTTTAATAATCAAATTGTAGAACCAAAAACCAAAACACTTGCTCGGAACTTACCTAAAATAATTCCGTTCGAAAATATCCGCGTTCATTTCAATTTAGCGGATGGAATGTTTGTAAAAGACTCTGAGCATTTTCACCGTGAAACGAATATTATTGCATCATTTAAACCAGCCCTAGAATTCAGTGCTCCAATAATTTATGAGCCGAATTATCCTGTATTTTGCCCAGTTTTCGATAAAATTCAGAATTTAAAAATTACTGTGACCAATGAGAATGACGAAGTAATAGATTTCAACGGCGCAACAGTTACTGTAATTTTAGAGATGAGTTAATTATTTCCTCTTCATTTAATTTTCTATTATTTTTCTTATAATAAATGAACAAAGTAGAAAGTTACCAGTGGCAGTCTTTTCCTGTAAATGAAAAGACTAAAAACAATTTAAATTTGCCAAACAAGGACGTGGAAATAGATATTAAAGTTGGTGATGGTTGGATTGATAATAATGCGCACCTGTATATTACTTTCGATGTAACTCATGCTGATGGAACTGATTACACTAACTATGAAGGAAAGTCAAATGTAAAGCTAATTGACAATTACCCCCACTCAATTTTGGAGCACTGTAACCGTGAAAAAACGAGGACACACTATCTATCGAATTGACCATCCAAATATATCATCAACGGTTCTGTTTAATTTAACAGCCTCTTATAGTGATAAAATGATATATTCAGGTAATTTTCTTAATAATGGTAAATTGCAGAAAAAAACAAATGAGTTAAGGTACCCTTTAAGTCTTCTTGGTGGCTTTTTTAAGGATTTTAAAGAGATTATGTGGGAAGGAGATTCAACTGTTACATTTACATGGAGTCAAAATGCAAACGATGCGTTGTATAAATGGTGGACTAAGAATCCCGATGGGGGCAATGCACCTGGAACTCTCCCGGAGGAAGGAAATGTTACCGTAAAGTCAATGGAGATAAAAATTCCTGTTGTTAAATACGAACCAAATTATGAGCTTGAACTGAGAGAAAAAATACTGCAAGAACCACGAATACCTATATCATTCTTTGACCTTCAAACTCAAGAAATTTCAGGCCTAAGTGGGAAAAGGAATTTTGAAATAGATATTACTAATTACTACAATTCAATGGAGTTTGATCTGCCATATTTTATTTTTGTTGTGTTTCAAACTAATAGAAAAGGTAACCAAGATATGAATAGTTCCAAATTTGATCATGTTCAGCTTCAAAATATTTACATGAAAAACGGAAGGAACGAAATGTTTCCGGAAGAAATGTGGAATATCAATCCTCCTAATACTTATCTAAATGCCTATTATGCTTTTAGGGGCTTTAAGCGTATAACTGAGCTGAAGTATGATGTTGTTATAACCCCCACAGAGTTCATTGCTTCTTGTCCTATTTATGTTATCAATATAAGTCGGCGTAGAAATGTAGTGACACCTCAGAAAACCAGTATGAAATTGGTAGCAACATTTAATGCCAATATACCTGAAAATACGCTTGCTTATATAATTATGTACGGTAAAAAGAATTTACCCTATGATGCTAAGCATGGAATAGTTACTGAAAACTTTTAAATATGAGAGTAGTTGTTATTCATTTTAATAAATTAGTAAGAGTTTAGTTTTTAAGTTCAATTGAACTTAAAAACTAAGAATAAAAAAAATTTGTTGAATTTGAAAGGACAATTAAGTTTGCAGTATTTTCTTATTTAAAGATCAAAAAAACAGTTAATAAACATGGAACCCGAATATAATATAAGGCCTTGCAGCCTGACAAATATGTTAAAACGGGGTATTGTTTCAAATACACCCTCCATTGCCAGGCGTTATGTGCCTGACAGTATTAAAAATATAATTTATAATTACTACCGTAATATGCAAAATTTGCAACTAACGATCATAAAACGCGTTAGTGATGACAGTGATTTCGTGGTAATTGATAACGCCTTAGAGGAATTAGAAGAACAATTAGAGAAACTAATATTGCAACTAACGATCTTAAAACGCGTTAGTGATGACAGTGACCGTGTAGAAATTGGTAACGCCTTGGAGGAATTAGAAGAACAAGTAGAGAAATTAATAGTTTCGGCTGAGCACAGTACAAAAGAAGAAGAAGGAAGAAGTTAATAATAATAATCCGCTTGTAACTCATTCATCCGTAATCAGTGAACTTGACCGAGAAACCCTGTTAGCTTTGATACCCTTCTAGCCGATAAGATAACCTTACTAGTATGCAGTATGTGTCATTTGAGCTTGCCGTCCGCTCGCTCGCATGGAAATGATCTGGTGAATTAATTATTTCTTAGAAGCCAGCTGTTGGTCTTGTCACAGTGAAAGCTCTAGCAGCAAAGCTAAAAACTACGTAGTATGTGTAGCGCAATCTATTAGCAAACAATAAATGCTCTTCCCACTGTACTTGCCATAAGCAATTGCACCACATCAGCTGATGTTAGTCATGCAGATTGTAGCTCATAAGACCGCAAACGCGCTTCTTAATCGCTTTCCTCGTAACTCAGGAGGTTAAGTGTCTGGTTTGTTGAGACTTGTTCACTTAGAAGCGGAGGCGCCCCGTTTTCTATGATTCGAATCCCACTCAATCCTTTCAAAAAAATAACTGAGTCATTAATGGAGAGAGGAGGAAAGAGCAAATGCCCTCCAAGGTCTGCTAGAGGCATTCTGAGAGATGCAAGTAGAAAATGAGTAGCTACTCAAGGAGCGAGAGGAGAACAAAGAAAAAAAACCAGGGGTGACAACGAGGAAAAATTAGAAATCCAGCGCTGGCTTCGAAACACCCCTGGGGGTTTCTCCGAAATGTCGGAGTTTTGCAAAAATTTTGTTAACTGTAATTTTATCCATAATACTTTAAAAAGTCACTGGTTCTTCTGCCCCAAGAAGAGACATGTCACTAGAATTTATACCCTTGTTTTAGTCATTATTTTCAAAAACATCGTTAGAATTTTCAATGGTTAATTTTAGCCATTATTTTAGGTGTCTGTAGGATCAATTTGTGTTACGTTTTATAGGTAACGGTAACCATAATTTTGTCATTTACATTTTAGAGTCATTTTTATGGTTACTTTTAACCATATTTTATTAAACATAACATTGGTAATTTTATGGATACGTTAACCATAACTTTTGATTTTGTTTGATGGTTTTTTATTTATTTATTTATTTATTTAACAATTATTAGATACAACCATGAAAAGGTCATTTTACACTAATAATTTAACAATTTCAAATAATAATAACAAAAACAACAACAACAACAATAACAGGTAACAATTGGCAGTGACGGCAGAAAGGATAAATCTCGGGAAGGACGCAGGGAGTGATTGGGGTAGTGAGTGATTAGGAGGGCGAGGGGTTAGGAAAAGAGGGTGAAAGGGATCTTCTAATGTTATGTTTGAATGTTCGATAGGGAGAGAATATGTCAATGTTTGGAAGGGAGTTGCTAAGGGTAGGTAGACGGTGGAAAATAGAGCGCTTCTGTACTTCAAGACGTGGGCGAGGTACGTGGTGTAAATGGTTCTGGCGTGTTGAACGGGAGGGAACATGAAGTGGGAAGTAGCTTAAGAGCATGTTACATTTTGTGTAACCATTCATAATTTTATGTAAGAAACACAGGTCAGTAAATTGTAGACGGCTTCTCAGGTCGAGTACATTGAGCTGGTTTAGAATATCGGATTTGGCGAAAATTATCTTGGTTAATTTTTTTGTTAAGTTTAATGGTTACTTTTAACCAGAATTTAGAAAAAAATTCTGGCAATTCTTTTAATTGTGTTTTATGGTTACCTTTAACCATAATTATCATGGTTAATTTTTTGTTAAGTTTAATGGTTACTTTTAACCAGAATTTTGAAAAAATTGAGGCAATTTAGAGGTTATTTTTAACCATAATTTTAATTGTTTTTATGGTTACGTTCTGCCATAAAGTAATACAAAATATTGTTTACCTTTTTTGGTTAATTTCAACCATAATATTGATTGAATTTTATGGTTACTCGTAACCATAATTGTTTCTAAGATTTGTAATGGTTAAGATAACCATATGTTTGATCGATAATTTTTTAATGATGTTTAAGGTCACTTTATCCATTATTTTAATAGAATTTTAATGGTCACTTTATCCATTAATTTTTAATAGAATTTTAATGGTCACTTTATCCATTAATTTTTAATAGAATTTTAATGGTCACTTTATCCATTAATTTTTAATAGAATTTTAATGATCACTTTATCCATTAATTTTAATAGAATTTTAATGGTCACTTTATCCATTAATTTTTAATAAAATATTTAATGGTCACTTTATCCATTAATTTTTAATAGAATTTTAATGGTCACTTTATCCATTATTTTTAATAGAATTTTAATGGTTACTTTATCCATTATTTTTAATAGAATTTTAATGGTCACTTTTGGACCCCACTTAATTGTCTGTCCCATATCTACGCCTATACTGCTCTCGACCCTTCCTTCCATAACTAAGCTTGCTATTCCTGGGTGTCTTAGTATGTGTCCTACCAACCTATCTCTTCTCTTCATTAGCAGTCGCCAGAAACATCTCTCCTCTCCCACTCGTCTTAATACCTCTTCGTTTGTAACCCTATCTACGCATCTGATCTTCATCATTCTCCTGTAATACCACATTTCAAATGCTTTAATACTCCTCTTTTCTGCTGCACCAATAGTCCAAGTTTCACTTCCATAGACCGCCACGCTCCAGACAAAGGCTTTCAAAAATGACTTCCTAATACCAAAATCTATATTCGATGTCAACAGATTACTTTTTTGTAGAAATGCTTTCCTTGCCTGAGCCAAACTACGTTTTCTATCATCTTTGCTTCGTCCATCACTGGTTATTCTGCTTCCTAAGTAACAGAAGTCTCCTACTTCCTTCAGCTTTTCACCTGCCAATTTGATCTCCATAGAGGTTTCTGATTTATTTTGGCTGCATTCCAGTATTTTTGTTTCACATTTATTAATTTTCATCATGTATTCTTTCCGTAAGACGGAGTCCATACCATTCAAATACTCATTCAAATCCTCAGGCGTGCCGGCCAAGATGACGATGTCAACAGCAAATCTCAGAGTTGAAATTATTTCTCCTTGAATCTTCATTCCCACTTTAAATTTTTCTCCAATTTCCTTCATTGCTTGTTCAATGTAAAGATTCAAAAGTATGGGTGATAAGTTGCAGCCTTGCCGTACACCTTTCTGAATACCAGCTTCTCTCTCATGTCCTTCAGCTCGAATGGCTGCTGTCTGGTTTCTGTATAGATTGTATATCGCCCTCCTATCCCTGTACTTTATTCCAATAGATTTCAAAATGTCAAACAATTTAGTCCAATCAACGTTATCAAAAGCCTTTTCTAAGTCTACAAATGCCATGAGCGTTCTCTTATCTTTCCTTATTCTACCTTCCAAAATCAGCCTAAGACTTAGTACAGCTTCCCTTGTTCCTACATTTCTCCTGAAACCAAACTGGTCTTCACCCAACTCTGTTTCTATCAGGCTTTCAATACTCTTGTAAATTATTCTAGACAGGATCTTTGAAGCATGAGTAATCAAGCTGATAGTACGGTAATCTTCACATCTATCAGCTCCCACTTTATTTGGTATAGGGATGATTACATTCTTCTTGAAATCACGGGGTACCTCACATATCTCATAAATCCTCCACACCAAGTGAAATAACCTGATCAGACCTTCTTCTCCTATGCAGCGTAGCAACTCAATCGGTATATCATCTATACCTGGTGCTTTGTTCCTGTGCAAGTCCTCTAATGCTCTGTCAAATTCTGATCTCAATATTAAATCTCCTGTTGCATTCTCATCAATTTCTTCCTCCCTTTCCATTACATGATTCTCAATCTCCTTTCCCTTATACAAGCACTCTATGTAAGCTTTCCACCTCTCAAACTTTTCTTCCCTATCTGTTAGAGGCTTTCCATTTGTGTCACTAATATTACAGCACTTAGTCTTCTTTTCCCCAAAAGTATTCTTAATCTTTCTATAAGCTCTGTCTACTTTTCCTAATTTCAGACAATTTTCTATACCTGCACATTTCTCTTTCAACCATTCTTCTTTCGCTTCCTTGCACTTCTTGTTAACCTCATTTCTCAGACGTCTGTATTCTGCTTTCCCCTTTTCGTCCCATAGATTCTTGTGTTTCCGCCGCTCATCCACCAATTCTAGTATATCCTGAGCGATCCATGGATTTCTACCTATTGTTTCTTTCCTACGAATGTTTTCTTCTGCGGGTTTTGTTATTTCATTCTTCAAAAGTGCCCATTCGTCTGCGATTGAAGTTTGTTTAGGGGTTTTCATTAGTCCTTCCTTTATACTCTTCTTGAATCTTTCGTTTATATCCCTTACTTTCAGTCTGTTTATTGCCCACCTTTTTGGCTTTTGACTTTTCTTCAGTTTCTTCAACTTTAATCTGCATTTCATTACAACTAGATTGTGGTCAGAGTTTATTTCAGCACCAGGATATGTTTTACAATCCAAAATCTGGTTTTGAAACCTCTGCTTGACCATAATGAAGTCGATTTGGTAACGCCCTGCATCTCCTGGTCTCATCCGTGTGTATATTCTTCTATTGTGGTTATTGAATAAGGTGTTAGCTATGACCAACACATGCTCGGTGCAGAATTCCATCAGCCTGCTTCCTCGATCATTCCTTTCACCTAATCTAAAATCTCCTACTATCTTCCCTTCTCTCCCTTTTCCTACCACAGCATTCCAATCTCCCATTACTATAACATTTTCATCACCTTTGATATATCTCAGAATTTCATCTATTTCTTCGTGGACCTTTTCAACATCCTCATCATCAGCTTGAGTGGTAGGCATATAGACTTGTATCACTGTGGTGCACGTAGGTTTAGTATTGATTTTTGCTACAATAATCCGTTCACTATATTGCTCATAATAGTCCACCCACTGTCCAAGTTTCCTACTCAATATGAGACCAACCCCTGCTTGGCCATTGTTTGATTTAGTGCTAATGACCCTATAGTCTCCTGACCAAAAGTCCTGTTCTTCCTGCCAGCGCATTTCACAAATCCCAACCAAATCCAACCTCAACCTATCCAGTTCCCTTTCTAAGTTTTCTAACCTTCCACTTCCAAGCAGACTTCTAACATTCCAAGCTCCGATCCGTAGAATGTCAGATTTCCTCTTTGTCACTTCTGTGATGTTAACCCCCTTTCGAGTAGTCCCCACCCGGAGATCCGAACGGGGGACTAGTTTACCTCCGGATTGAAATTTTACAAGGGAGCACAAGGAAGCTGGGAAAACGGGGAATGATTTTCCGCTTTATATAGAAATGGAATATACTGCTATGAAATAAGGTTCTCTACGTTAGTTGTTATCGAATGTTTGCTGTGAAAGGTTCACCAAGTAGCACCATGGTGAAAAAAAGATATGCAATGAACATGAAAAAAACAAATCTCAAAAAGAGAAAAAAGCCAGGTCGGAAACCAATTCGATCAGCCTCACACCCGGTGTTAAAAAACAAAACAAAAAAAAAAACAAAAAAATCTAAAAAGACTAGTTATCGTAAAAGCATTACAGGCAGTGCGATTGTCTACTGCTCCGAAATCGCACCATATTGCAGCGATAAAAAGAAAGAAAGAAAGAAAGAAAGAAAGAAAGATAGAAAGAAAGAAAGAAAGAAAGAGAGAAAACGTGGGCGAGTCATTCCTGTTGCTAAGCGTGTTTTTTTTGCCGGCTTTATTTGCAGTGTTGGCAGCTTTGGGGTCCCTTTTGGGTGGTGCCAGTGCTGTAGCGAAAACCATAAAAGCTGTCGAGCAAGGCAAACAACAACTCAAAGAAAGCGAGCGACACAATAAAACGTTTGAAGCCATTGCTATGGGAGCTAGAAACAGCAATCCTTTAAAACCAGTCTTTTATCAACAAGGTAGTGGCCTATCGTCTAAGAAAAAAAGTCCATCATCGATAAGCGCTTAAGGCAACTGCCTCGGCATGCCATGACCCATGAGCAAGTGGAAAGGTATGCCAAACAACTAAAGATTTCTCATTTTCGAGGTGTATTTATGCGAAATGGATTACCCAAAGCACCGTGGAAAGAAGAACGAGCCATGATTAATTTAGATGATGATGCAGGCCCAGGAACCCATTTTGTAGCCTATGTAAAACAAGGTTCCACAGTATGGTACTTTGACAGTTATGGAAATTTACCGCCCCCAATCGAGTTGCTACGTTATTTGGGAAACCGTGTAAAGATACTCTATAACGTAAATCGTCAACAAACCTTTGACAGTCAACAGTGTGGGCGTTTGTGTTTACAATTTTTATATAAGAGGCCGCGAGAAGCCAACAGTTTCATCATTATGAATGTCAACGCCAAGACCTTTACCGTGCACAGCCGCAGGCCTGAAGTGTCCCTGGATTTTTCCCCCAATTGAATTGCATCCCGAACAATCATATGGGCTAGGATTAATTTCTTTGGAATGTTACAACAGAATTTACAATATTCAACTGGATATTAATGACAAATTTTATTATGATGATTATATGTTGAGACTACCCCGTAGTTATACCGTAGACGATGTGCATGAAGCCATTAGCGTGTCGATGATAAAACAATTTGTTGTCAAACCATTTGCGGATGGGACACACAAATTTGAACTTACAGCCAATACGATTACTCATCGCTGTCGTATTTTCTCTACGTTTAACATTGACTTTGAAACACGAGTTCATTCTATTGGTCCTTTACTAGGATTAAAACCAAGAGTGTTGGCAGCTCACCAACTCCATGATTCAGATTATCCAGTGAAATTCATCGAGGACCATCACATTTCTGTGACTTGCAATATTATTAGAGACGTATTTACAAATCAAGAACCAAGCCATTCCCTGTATGGTTTTATCGTCGCCTCTCCTTGTGGCTATATTATTCGTGAAAACCCTTCAGTGGTTCTATATCATCCTGTATGTGTCAGCGATATTAGGAATATTACCTTACGCTTAGTGAATAGAAAGCAACAACTGATTGCTTTGGACGCCAACATCTCTGTGACCTACAAGCCGGTTTTAAAAACGCTATGAAATTTATCTATAAAGCAATAACAACGTCTACGAGGTCGGTTAGTTGTCCGCCGTGTATGAAACGGTTGACACGAGTAAACCGACAACATTTACAACGCATTGGTTATACGTTACACCCCAATCATGAACAAAGAGCTGTTGCAAGTGTTAAATCCCATACAAGTGGAAGATGGCGTCGTGCGCATTGATATGCATTCCTATCAACCTCAAGCAACAGTACTGAATAACAATGACGAGATTCAATTCATCATTAACAACCAATATATTTTTACTCTACCTCATGAAAGTGTCCTTCAAATTGAGGGTAAATTGATGAAAGCAGATGGCAGCACACCCACAACGTCTGCGTTGGCGAATAATGGTTTGGCTTTTCTGATTTCTGAAGTACGTTATGTGATAAATGATATTGTCATAGATATGACTCGAAATGTGGGCATGACTAGTCTTATGAAAATATATCCTTCCTGTAGCGAGGAGGAAATTAAAACGCTTTCTATGGCAGGATGGTGTCCCAACAGTAGCAATGACTAGCTAGTTCATACCGATGGCACTTTTACGGGCTTCCTACCCTTAAAATTGCTCCTTGGCTTTGCCGAAGATCATAAGCATATTATTTTAAACGCAAGACAAAGTTTGTATCTGGTGAGAGACTGCAGTGATTATAATGCACTGAAAGGAGCCTCTGACCAAGTGATAGACTCAAAAATTCAACTGCTTCGATTACTATGGAAAGTGCCCCATGTGACGCTATCGGATCGTAGAAAGCTAAGCATGTTAAATTTGGTGCAAAAATATAAAGCCTTGCCTATCGCCTTTCGTAGTTGGAGTCTACATGAATATCCCCTGCTACCTACCACAGACACTCATAGTTGGAGTGTCAAATCGGCTCGCTCTACCGAGAGACCCCTGTATGTTATTATTGGCTTTCAAACCAATAGAAAATACCAACAAAGCAAATATGTCACCTTGTTTGATTACATTCATTTAAGAAATATTCGACTATTTTTAAATAATGTTTGCTTTCCCTATGAGGGGTTGGAACTCAATTTTTCAAAAAATAAGTTTGGTCCCCTTTATGATATGTTTGGTAAATTTCAATCGTCTTATTATGTAAAACAGGATTGCCCTATGTTGTCGCCACAAGGGTTTAAAGCAAAAGCACCACAGATTGTTTTCGACTGTTCATATCTAGAAGAATCTATGAAAATCACCACCATTGATTTAAGGGTAGATTTTGAAACACAAGAAATTGTGCCAGACCATTCCAGTGCCTATTGTTTGATTATTCATGCCAGACAAGTGAAATATCATCTTTGTCCAATTATGTGACCAGCATGTAAGCCATCTGTGGTCAGTGAAAAAAAATCATCATTCATAGGATTGATGATAAGCGTTTGAATGCATAGTATCTGTTGCGCTCTGGCACTGTATGCACATACAACAACGACAAACATCATGTGTCCCTCAATAAGCTACAGCAACAATAACAACAACAACAAAAATGTGACAGACAAACCATGGAATTTAAAATGTGAGTTTAATCGTCTGAAAAATTTAAAACATCGACAGTTCCCTTTATGGATTATGGAGAATTAGCTGCGAGCGGATTTTATTACTTAAATCGTGGGGATGTGGTCAAGTGTATTTTTTGCAACGTTGAAATTGGAAACTGGGAAATAGGGGATCGACCATTTAGTGATCATCAACGATGGATTCCATCCTGTCCTTACCTGAATCGCTATGAAGTGGGCAATATTCCATGGAGTTTGAATTACCCTGTTATTGTACCAGACCCTGCAAAACAAGGAGATACCTGTGGACCGTATGTGCAAACTGTTCATTTGAATGCTGTTCCAGATTAAGCAAACAAACTTTGTAATAAAAGTGTAAGTTTTTTATGTTATGAATAAAACCTCAAAAAAATATTTAGCTGTTGATAAATTCATTTGTTTCTTTTTTTTCTAAAGTCCTTTGACTTTTGCCATGTTAAATCATGACATGGGTTTGTTGTTGATTAGACGTCAATGAGGTAACAAGTAAAAATAAAAGCATTATGCGTACACACATCGTGGATTGTCAGGGGTTTAAAATTGCAGACAAAAGATTTATATTTAAGGAAGTAGCTTTTATCAATTGTAGTACGTTTTGTGTGTCTAACCCAATCCATTTGGTATTTAAACCTCCCTATGCTTTCGAGTTGCTTAGTGAAAAATATAAAAAGCAGAGCCAATGGATTGAAAATCATTTGCAATTAGCATGGAAAAAGGGTGATATTTCTTACCAGTATCTTGACATAGTCATGAAAGCCCATTTGTCCTCGGCCAATGTCTTATTTGTTAAAGGGAGTGAAAAACGCCAGTGGCTTCAACCATTTTTACCCTCTCACTGTCAATGTATTGACCTTTTAGATCTGGGTTGTCCATCCCTGCAAACGCTCATGGACACTTGTGCTTGCGATAATATTCAGAATAAAGCCTTAGCGCATCATGGCAATTGTTTCATTGGCTCACCACCAGTGCATGTTGGGAGTTGTTAAATAAAATTAAAACTGAAAGTCCAATGAGAGCAGTGAAACGTGTACACGTGAGGTGATGACATCAACGTTATAAACATGGACGCCTCTACAATCGACAAGGCTATTGGAAAGTTCTTTGTGTGCAAGAAAAACTGATTAGCTTTACACAACATTAATTATTAGCGCAACCTAAATCATTTCTTTTTTATGATGCTGCCAACGCTGTGCAAAAAAATTCGGAAAAGGCGCCTGCCGAGTGGACTACCGACCCTGTATTGAGTGAACTACAACCATGCAATCATTTTTCCCATCACAAGCAATTAACCATGGCAAAAATACCTTCCATTCGACAGTGTGCCACATGTCGATTGATGAAATTTTATCATGGTCATAAAACTCAGTGTAAAGACATTGTTTCATCATTCCATGGCTGTCATGCGGGAAACAACCACCACCTACCTTGCTCGTCAGCAACCACCGACAAACAACAAGATCAACAACAACAACAGCAAGAACAAAAAGAAGAAGAACAACCAAAAAAAGTGTTTTTCACCGATTGAAACCTCTATGTCCCAGGTGTACTGGCCGTGGAATTATTGATGACATCATTAAAAACTTACCATTCGAAGCTCACTTATCTGCTTACAGCTTTTGCGGCCCTGGTACTCGTCTTCAAGAGAATTAATGCTTTGGATCATGCATGTCTTAATCATGATATAGCCTATGTAAACAGTGATCCCACACTAAGACGCATTGCCGACAAAGTCTTGTTAAGCATTGCCAAGCAACGATTAACACCTTCAAATGCCAGTCTATCAGAACGAATGGCAGCATTTATGGTGATTGGTGCTATGAAGAGCAAATTACTTTTATCTAGATATGTACTTTAACATTAAGAATTTATTTAAAAAAATGTATAGTATCACTGTTATCATGACAAAAAATAAATAAAAAGACTAGAGTCAATGTTGTGTTATTTTTCCATTATTATTATTATTCACTAATAGTTTCATTATTATAATTATAAATAAACTGTATAAAAATCATATAAATGGTAATTGAACTAAACCTATTTTAAATGAAAAACAATAAAAAAAAGGACAGCAGTGCATGATTATTCAGCAATAGTATCACTTATAAAAAATTAAATAAAATTTACAAATTGTACTAAACCTATTTTTAAATCACAAACAATCAAAAAAGGACAAAAATCCATCATGATTCGTCAGTAGTAACATAATTATAATAATAATCACAAATTGTATAAAAATTGCTATAAGTGCTATTTTCAATCACAAACAATAAAAAAGGACAAGCGTCCATAATTATTATTATTATTATTCATAAAGTAAGTTGAACCGTCATGTGCTTAAGGCTCGCTTGTTGTTAATCTAACACCCCCTCATGCACTGCAACCACAGGTAAACCAAAATCGTGTTTTAAAAGTACGTGATACTGGCGTATGAAATCTTTATCTACTCTAGTACCATGTTTTTGTAAAACGCTTATAATAGTATAAAATAACATGTTATTATAATTTGAGAAGAAAACAAGGTTTAGTGCAAAACCATGTCTGCAGTAAAGGCAATGGGACGTTAACTTTAAATTATTTATTTATTTATTTATTTAGTAAATAGTGTTTAATAGATTTCTTGTTAAAAATATGTCTCTCTAACTTTTTATTTCTTACTTGTGGCTGTGGTGCATAAGGGGGTGCTGAATGAACAAGCGAGCCTTAAGTGCATAACGTTTCAACTTATTAAAAAACTATTGATGTACATGAAAAGTAAAAAAGGTAAACTAATTACAAACATGCATCATAGGCATGATTCTATTCACGTAGCCTAAGGATAAAAATATTTCTCCAATTCAGAGAACTTACAAAATTAGCATTCACGTATGCTCATCATAGACATCATTGTATTGACATGACTTAAGGTTCAAAAAAAAATCTACCATCAAGCAGATGTTTAGAAAATGTATTATTATTATTATTATTTACCATTATAAACGTCGAACAATTGAGCGCCAAAAATAATTTTATTTTATTATAGTTATTAAAGAGTAGGGCATGAATAAACAAAAGTCATGGGTAGCGTACAATGATAATTGGTTTTCTATTTTTACAAAACTAACCCTGCATCGATTATTTTTTCACCCTCATAGATTAAATAAACAGGGTGAATACTCGAATTGACAACCTCCATGACATTATCAGGTAGATTATTAAATCGTGTGGGAAGAAATGTCTCAAAGTCTTGACAAATGCAAAGAGTTCGTTCACCAAATTTGGTTTTTAATTTTTGTATTTTATGAATGCGAAAGGGTGTTTGCGTAGGCAATTCACTCATTTTATTGCGTGAAAAGCCACAATCTTGACCAATGGCGTTCAAAGCGTCCATGGTTGTCTATAACCAAAGAAAATAGTGTTACTTTTTTAACACTCTCGTCCTTATATTACTACAACAACAACAATAACTTTGCATGTACATCAAAGTGTGTTGTTTTTTTAAGCCTGAGCGTTTTTGGCCTAAAGTTGTAGATAGTAATGGATACATTAACAAAAGTATAATAATGTTTTTATCATTTTCAATAAAAACATACATTTGGAAATTATTTAATAGGAAATGTTTTACCAAAATTAAGTGTGAATCATTTTCAAGATCTCTTGGATGTAAATGTATGTCTGTTGTCAATGGGAATTGGCATACAATCCCTTGTTAAATGACTTGTGTTCGTTTGCCCTGTAATTGTGCAAATTCACACTGCATTCTCTTAAATAAATAAATAAATAGTATCAACAGATACTATGAGCAAACATCTGAATGCTGTTGGTAGCCTATAAAAAGGTAAAGTTAACACGCTATGCATTTAATACCCATGTCTACATCCAACAAACCAAGAAAGAAACAAAATAAAAAACTACAAATTAAACCAGTGTGTATGTGTTCATCAACATGAATACACGATAAACTAAAACAAACAAAAAAATAGCCAAATGTATTCTAAACGTTAAGCATGCACCTGAAAGCCGAATGAAAAAATCCATAATCATGACATGTTGTTAGTTTCTAACAGATCTCATTCTATGAGGCGAATATTGATTGATAGGTAAGCCAAGACAAAGTTGGCAAAATGCTTGTTGTCGATACGAAGTGATTCGTTCCTCAGCAGGAAATTTATAAAAATGAAAACGAAACATTTGAGAGGTTATTGGAAAATAAACATTAAACAGGGGTTTTGTACATAATGTACACCAAAAATCTGCAAAATAATCCTCGTCAGCTAATTTAACAATCACTTGATTCATTGTTAAACCGTACCATGCTTTATGAATCACTTGCGTGGATGCATTATTTTGAAAAACAAAATTTAGCATACAGGATTTACAATAGTGATGGCCTCGATCATAAAATAAGTTATCATCCATAATGCTGTCATAAAACGTGGTATCAATGCTTACTTTCGTGTTTCTATATTCTGAAGGATAGGCCACACGTTGAGGATTATGACACACCATCGTGGCATATTCATTGAACGTAGTGTGTTTAGTGACGATAAAACAATCTTGATCATGGCTCATCATTGAATCTGAAAAGTAGTCGTTGACGTTTACTAAGTGAATAAATATAAAATACTATGTACCTATATACTGTCTGTCCCCTAAGTGAATAGCAAAAATAAAATAAAATAAAAGCAAAATACAAATAAATAACCATCTGTCTGTTGACTTTTTTAGCTGTAGACCGCAAGCATAACATGCAACAGGTTAAAAAGAATCTGTTCAGATATTGGATTTGTGTTGTTTTCAAATATATCAGCACTCATAACACTAGCTATAAAGTGACAGATTGTTCCCAGTAAAAGCAGCAGATTATCATTTTTGTTCCTGCATGAGGCCTACTAAGCCACAACCTAGTGTGGCCTATTAAGCCGCATGCCTACTGAGGGTGGGTGCTCACTTGCTGAAACATGAGGCCCACTAAGCGACATCAATAGTGAGGGTGGCTACTTGTTTGTTTTTTCCTAACCTAACCTAATAAAGCCAACATGTTTTAATCTAGCCTGTGCACAGTGAGCCATGCAAACGTTGATGAATGGCTCTCTTTATGCGTTGACAGGCAAATAGCACAAGACATACAGTTTATATACAACTATTTACATACATTCACACACCCATGCATACATCCATGCACACAAGTTAAAAAACAAAAATTATATGATAGACTACATTTTTTATTTTTTATTCCGAGGCTCAAAATGGCATCACGCACTTGATAGCAACCAAACCAAACACATGCCGTGTTGTACAATAACAATAGCAACAACCATTACTGGTTGTAACCAAATGGGACGCTTGTCATCATATCCTGACACCACTGTATCTTATCGTCCAACGAAGGGAGTGTTTGTTTTCGCTGTTTCATTAAAAATAAATCATGATTTTTCGACAGAATCCTAAACTGACTATGTGTCATGCCTGTGTGGGTCTGAAGGACATGTAAATAATCATCCACACAGAGTCGTTTAACCACATGCTGGCTAATCCCTTTGGTTCGCATAGATTCGCATCGATCCACCTGCCGAAAACTATACATTTTCGGAGCGAGCCCAACAAACTCAGTCATCATGGTGTCTGAACACTCATCTTTCAATAAACCAATTTCTTTTTTGTTCAGACGGGGGATAACGAACACGTTCTTCTCACTAAATGAGGACGTGTCAAACCATTTTGGGTTTTGTTTGATAACGGCATACGGATCACAGTCACGGATATGGTAAATAAAACAATTCGTGTCTGTATATAACGAGGAATTGCTACCAAATCGCCGCATTGCAAAACCATAATGGAATTTATACATGTGCAATTTTGAAAAGTCTAAAATGACTTGGCCTAAATAGATAGGATTATTCATGACCACTTAAGTTTTGGCAAGTTCAATAGTCAGTAGATCGTGATCAATAATGTTCAAAGATTTGAAATTTGGTTTTGCAATATATTTTTGAGCTCCCCGTTGTCCATGCCATGTGTTGACCAAATTAATGTCCCTATACTGCCGTACATTTTCCAGAATCTTGCCATAAATACAATTATTCATCAGTTTAAAAAAATATTTGAAAAGGCTGAGTGGCACTTTGTCTGTGACTGGTATTTAAATCCATGTACGGTTTCAACCATGGTTTCTGACAAAAAGAAATACCTCTATGGATTTTTTTTTCAGGGTTAAGCCCTGGGCTAAACATTCTACCAGCATGTCAATATGCAACACATAGTGATTTTTATCATACAAGGTACCCATCAATTTCTTATGATTGCCCTTACTCTCGGGCGGCACCATTTTCCCTAGGCAAAAGGGGAAATCCCCATGTCGCTGTCTGAGATCGGAGGGATAAGCTAAGTCAACGTCAAGACATACCCTACGTCCTGTTGCTCGCTGGCGCTATGCACATTAAAATCTTTAATTTCATCCTCAGACAGCCAGACAAAGATTCTGTACGGCAGTGGTCGGCTCATAGCATGACCATATAAATTGTTTACATCGAAATACATTAGGTAGGATTCTGGTTCTTCGGGACAATAATCAGGTATGTAATGATTATTTGCCTTGGCATGTCGCTGATTGAGCGATACGAACCCCCCACGAATCCCTTTTTCCATCATCAGTACCATATCGGGATCCGTCAGTAAATCAAGCTCAATTTGGGATAAATTTGAGGGCGGCGTCCCAACTTGACCCTGGACTGGTATAGTAGTGGGAGGGGTCGAGGACGTAAATCGCGTGAGATAGCCGACGAAACGTCTCAAACACGTCCGTCAACAACAGCACGTCTAATTTTAAGTAGTGCATAGCATACTGGCCCAAGGTTTCTATACCAAACGCTCGCCAAACATGGTGTGCGTGGGCATAGCCTTCATCACTGATGGTGCTTTGTGTTAACTGAGAAAAGAATTTTTCTCTTGGCGGCAAAGACGTTTCTTCAAGCACCTCGTAACTTCCCACATAATCATAAGGAAAATTACCTTTTCGAACGCACAATTGAAATTGATTTGTATTCGTAAAGTGGGAATGGGTTTGTTTCAACTCATCTTCGCTTAAGCCTTTCACAAGACTTTCCAGCGAACTAGTCATAAACATGAATGAGTCTAGAAAGCGAATGCTCATGCTTCCTTTTCTCCATGAAAGTCAGGTAAAGCTCTCATGGATTTTAGCCAAAATGCTGAATTTGCTCTTATCTTCATGAGCAAACTGTTTAACAATGAAGTGAAGTTCATACCGGGAGAAATTGTGTAAGAAGACAGGGAGGAAGCGAGGTGTAGAGTACTTCAAATGGCATTCGCTATGGGCAGCACCTCTAAAATGCCCTGTCCTGTGGCAGTGGTCTCTTACTTTTTTCTCCGCCTAAAATAGGCTTTTCACATATGTGGCAGGTGGTAGCTTGATCATATTCTCTTTGCTGTACGTCATTCATCTGAATTGGTACAGGGTAGTTCAAAATAGTTTCTAATTTGCCTACTAAAGCCGCCATTTGATCAACAAACCACCGCGCACAATCCTGACCTTTGTGACTTACATACTCAAATTGGGAATTATCATAGTGACAGACAACATAATAACCTACAGCAAAAGGCTCATGTTTCTGCACTGGATAGGTTGAGCTTGTATGGGGGCTTGGTTCACATCCCTGAAGGGGAACAATAAGGGCCTCAAAGTCAGCGTAAACAATAAATGGTACCATGTCTTGTTTATTAGTGGCCTTACATTTTAAGACTGCGTCATTCCCTTCGGGCAAAACTAGCTTTACTGCCACTTGCCCTTCGCAGTCTCCCGTATATCGTTCCAAAATTTCAGCAGTTCTAAAATACTGGAGGCAGCGCTCACAAATGTGCATTTTACCATCATGGTTAGACAATTGGCTGCTTACCAATCTACTCAAATTCTTTATCCAATAATAATGATTTTTATCCCCATCATACAGGAAGAGCAAGTGAATGTGATGTTCCTTTACCTGTTTGGTGGCATACAAGTGGCCCACAATATTGGATCCCTCGATGCCATACATCATGAATGAGAAATTTGGGTTATCTTTCTCAAATAAATGAATTTTATCTAAAGGCACGGGAAATGAAACACGCTTCAGAATGAGAGTTTGCTTCAAGTGCTTAAACATTTCTTTGTACTTCCCCGGTTTATGACCATTTCTCTCTTCACAGGGTTGCAGACAACTAACTATACTCCACCAAAAGCAGTACTCGTCTTTATTGCGTATGTTGATCACTGCCTTTTTCTTTTCGATCCAGCTCGGAGTGGGAGTATAGCAACTTCATGCATTTAATGGATTGTATTTACAAATATTAATTTGCAAATAGGCAATGTTATTCAGAGCCAAGCCACTGGGACCCTGTTGCAACTTATCAAATTTTGTGATAAGCGCTTGAATAGCATTCTCCTAATACCACGTTTCCAAATTATCGGCTATCAGTACTTTCTCAATTTTTGTACAAAGGTTAAAGGTGTGTTTCTCTTCAACATTATTTTTTATCAACGTAAATTCACATGGTAGTTCAAAATTTATTTTTAAAGCCTGATGTAATCTTAAGCCTTGTTCACATTCACTCAAAAAATGGGGAAACATGATTCCACAAAATCTTCAGGGGACAGACAGTGATTCGCATTGTAAATTCGGCCTGAACATACTCGCGTTTTGAAACATTTGGCCAAAGGCTGCCACACTAACACTTCACTCTCTGATATAGACATGATTATAAAATGGACTAATAAACGTGCAAACCTTACCTTAGAATAGGTTAATCCAAAACCAGCAATTCCAAACTGCCACACTTGTTGTTATACACTGACCTGCACACAATCACGCACACAGGCACACAATGGTTGTAGCAATTGATGTTGATCCTACACAATTGGCCCCAGCAGTAGACAATCGCCAACAAGGTTTCTGTTGTTTTGTTTCCAACGATTTATCTGAGAAGCAAACCAATATAATCCGTTATTAGTCATGGTTATATACATTAAACATTTGCATTCATTCATTCATTCATTCATTCATTCATTCATTTGTTCATTCATCCATTCATTCATTCATAAGAGTTGCTAAAACACAAAAAGGTTTCAAGTGTGCACACATAGATAAGACACTCACTCAAAAAATAGCAAGGTAATTTACAAAGAAAAGAAATAATCTATATATATTCATAGCCCAGCTTTTATTTTAAATATCGCAAGCGTCACGGTAGTTAAAACCCTGTTCACTCGAAACAAGTCTTAAATCTGAAATAATAATAAATACACGCCATAAGTTTATAATTTTTCATAAAATAAATGGCATATAGTTAACAACAACAACAACAACAATAAAAGTAATGGAACAACATGTACTCACCATATAATGAATTGTAATGCTTTCAGCAAATGTACTCCTTGCCGCCACTGTCACTGTCACTGTCACTGACTCTCTCTCTCTCTCTCTCTCTCTCTCTGTCTCCTTCCCCAGATTAAATGTGTTTTTTTTAATCTGCAACAAACAAAATTCAAGAAAATACAATCAGTCACTAACTTACTTTTCACGCATACACAAAATAACAATAACACCAATCATCTCATAATTGACAATAATGAACCTACTTTAAAGCAATAATTATGGCCGCGGTTCACGTAATTTTTTACTAAGAGCTTAAGGCACATGCATCCGTCGTCTTCAAAGGTGATCACAAGAATAATGACTCTCACTTACTCTCAGAACATATATGACCTCCTCAACAAGTTGCAATGTTAACACATTACTTTTTTTCTTACTCCTACGTGTAGGATGTCGTGGAACGCACAAGTCAGACTGATTCTCACAAGCTTTGCAAACACTGCATGTGTGTGTGTGTGTGCGTGGGAATGCAATGAACAGCTTTTCGACAGAGCTGTGTGTCCTTCATCGCAAGATCGAGTTACTCCTCTGTGTCAGATAACAGCACCTGCATGCGAACAACAAGCTGTTATCTCTCTGGTTGCAGAGCACGTACAATGATAAGACCACTTGTATGTCTTGCTAGCCGTGGGCCAGTCTCTAATCTTTCAATTCTCAATTCACCAAGCTGGTCCTCTCTCTGTGTGTGAGCACAGTCAAGCCATGTCAAATAATAATAATAATAATGTGTATGTGTTTTACCAACATCACAGCGCTTAACAAAATGTGACTTCAAATCTGGTTTCTTACTTTTCCCCGTTTTCCTTAAATATCTCGAAAAAATTACAAAAACCATGGTTTCAGCTTTTCAATACCTACATTCCCGTAAAGAGGACGACGAGACAAAAACATCAACATTCCTGTCATAAAAATCACATGATTCGTTTACCAAATAACATGAAAAATAACATAAACAACTTTTCCATAGAAAAACATGTTTCCGGCTTTTTACCTTTTCAATACCTACATCCACGTAAAGAGGACTATGAAACGAAAACATTAACATGCGCGTCATAAAAAGCGCATTATTCGTTTTCCAAATAACTTGAAAAATAACAAAAACACATTTTCCATAAATATCATGTTTCCAGCTTTTTACCTTTTCAATACCTACATCACCGTAAAGAGGACGACGACATCAAAAAATAATATCACACACGTCATTATCCCTTTTTCAGTTTTCCCAATATTAGGGAAAATCACAAAAACCCATTTTCCGCAAAAAACATGTTTCCAGCTTTTTACCTTTTCAACACCTACATCCCCGTCAAGAGGACTATGAAACGAAAACATTAACATGCACCTCATAAAAATCACATGATTCGTTTTCCAAATAACTTGAAAAATAACAAAAAACACATTTTAGACTAAAAAACCATGTCTCCAGCTTTTTAACTTTTCAACACCTACATCCCCGTAAAGAGGACGACGAGACGAAAAAAAATAATATCACACACATTATCATAACGTTTTCAGATTTCCCAATGTTAGGGAAAATCACAAAAACCCATTTTACGTAAGAAAACATGTTTCCAGCTTCTTACCTTTTCAACATCTACATCCCCGTAAAGAGGACTATGAAACGAAAACATTAACATGCGCCTCATAAAAATCACATGATTTGTTTTCCAAATAACTTGAAAAATAACAAAAACATTTTTTCCATAAAAAAAAACATGATTCCAGCTTTTTACCTTTTCAACACCTACATCCCCGTAAAGAGGACGACGAGACGAAAAAATAATATCACACACGTCATGATCATTTTTCAGTTTTCCCAATATTAGGGAAAATCACAAAAAACCAATTTTCAGTAAAAAAAACATGTTTCCAGCTTTTTTACCTTTTCAACACCTACATCCCCGTAAAGAGGACGACGACATCAAAAAAATAATATGACACACGTCATGATCTCTTTTTCGGTTTTCCAAAAATGAGGCAAAAATGTGAAAAACCCATTTTTAGACCCAAAACCCCATTTGCACATTTTCGACACCTACATTCCCGTAAAGAGCACAACGAGACGAAAAAAACGAATCCAAGCACGCCCTCCTTGCATTACTCCTTCCTACCCAAGGCCGCCAGTGGCTCACAACTTCCTTTTGGAAGCAGAACTGTCCCCATCACACTACTCCCAGCGTCTGTAAAAGTCGCAGTACTTAACAGGGACGTAAAACCAATACAAATTAAAATTAAACACATACCGTATGCCTTAATAATGACTTTGAAACACTTATCAGTCAGTAATTTCGTACAGCTGTTAGAGATGCGTTCATTAGAGTTATTAATTGATAGAAAACAACCAGTTAATCTGCTTCTAATCCCATGGGTGTTTTCAGACAGAATATGGCAAAAACTATCTTCATGACCATGACATTTTTGGCAGAAAAACCCCCCACGCACATTTGGAAACAGCATTTTGTAGTTATATGGTCTTCACAACCCACTGAGCACACTTGGAAAAGGATTAAATGGATAAGTTTAATCATAACAATGTTTTAAAAGGAAGACAGAGGCAGCCCTAGCAATATTTACAGGTGGTGCGAGATCTCATTCTGGTGCCCCCTCCCCCTCCCCTGTGGAGACTAAATAATATAACAAACATTCTTTACATTATTAATAACTATTATTTTAATACGGTATTAAAAATAATATTCCTAGAACGCTCCTAAAATTTAATTTAATATTAAACAATATTGTTCGCTTAAAGTCGCGCTTAGACGAGGCTAGGCATGATCTACACAAAAAGAAATATGTCTAATATGATGTTACTAAATTACATAACAACACTTAGTAAAGTAGTAACGTTCTAACAGTAAGTCAAGTTTCAATTTCACTCGTAGCTTGCCACACAGACACACATCACAATCCACATGCACCCGCACGCGATTGAACGCCAAGAAATCAGGTGGCGGACAGAACCTTAGATGTATAGATATTGGTTACAACTCGATAATATTTATACAACGTTAAGTACGAATACCTTTAAAATGCGCGCACCCCAGCTCACTTACAGTATTATATTGAATTAATTTTGACGGGTAGGGTTAAGTAGTATGCTATTAAGGTGATTGGGTTTTATTTTTCTGCGCTGTCAATATATCGTAGCATTTTCTGCGCCTCCCATATGACAGCGCCTGGTTCGCACCGCTCTGGGCCGTCCCTGATATCCTCAGATTAATAGAAAAAAGACAGGTACGTAAACATTAGTAGGAATGACTTGGGATCACTTTGTATTTTGTAATTAAAATACCCATACATATCCCAAAAGTTACACTTCTAAAATGTGCAGCATATAAAATTGCCAGCTGATTGAAGTCGAGTTCGCGAACCGCTAGATAGCACGCAGAATCGGTGTCGCCAGTTTCTCGCGGGAGTTTCCACTATTATCTTATTAAGCTATTTGGATAACGTTAGAACTACAAAAATGTCTGACAACTTCAACAAGGCCTTGGCGGAAATCACCGTCCTGCGAAACGAAGTTCATACTTTACAACACGAGCGGGATACAAATAACAGAGTGGTACAACAACTGAGAGTTGAAAATCAAGAGCTCCAGCAATATGTTCGCAGGAATAACCTCGAAATTCATGGACTGCCTGTTATTAACGACGAGAAGCCTGTGGAAATTGTAATAGTTATTGGAAAGTGTTTAGGCGTAGACATTAACACCAATGACATTGATGTGTGCCACAGACTCCCTCAAAGGAAAGCAGAACTACCGCCTCCCCAGCTGGTAAAATTCTGTAGTCGCTTAATAAAATACGAACTATTAACGGCTAAGAAAATCAAGACGAGAATTACTTCCATTGATGTTGGGATTCAGGCAAAGTCACGGAGTGTTTATATAAATGAACACCTGACGTCGCAGAATAAACATCTGCACAAAGAAACATGAGACCTCCAGCAGCATGGCTGTAAATATGTTTGGACGAAGGACTATAAAATCTTTGTGAAGAAAGACGAAAATGGAAGCACTTTTCGCATCACCAGCATGGAGGACATCCGTAAATTTCAGAGCGAACTAGCTAAGAAGATATTTCACCAACAGTAGAAGACCATACCGGAGACAAGATGACGATAACGACGGACCAGATATACAACTCGAATCCCACCAACTGCAGAGTACTAAAATTTGTGAGTGTGCATGACTGCACTATTCAATGTAAAACTCTCACTAATGACTGTAACAGCCTACAAATTGTGTATCTTAACAGTAGAAGTGTTAAAAAAAAGCTGGATGAATTGGAAATACTCCTGCATATTTTAGGTGAAGTAGATGTCATGGTTATATCTGAAACCTGGATTAAGAGCAACGAGGCTAGATATTACAACGACTCTGGTGTGTTAGCTCACGGAGATGATATGAGAGGAGCTGGGACGGGGTATTTGTACGTAAGAAATGGAAATTTAAATTAATCAATAAGTGTGAATTGAACCGTAGCCTAATCTGGGTGGAGATATGCAAGTCACTTCAACCGGTAAACTCAAATCAGACAATCTATCCATCATTGGAGGATACAACCCAACGAGGTCTAATGCAGCGTTATTTCTAACATCTTTGGAAAATTTCCTCTCTCAGACCAACAATACTTCCTGTTTTTTCATAGGTGACACAAATATTAACACTTTTAGTGACGACCTCCTAAAAATGTGATACCTTAATGTTTTATCAAGCTATGGATTCACATTGTGTAACAAAATATATGCAACACGTACGACTGACTCATCATCAACTCTTCTCGATCATGTAGTAGTAAACAATGACAAAATGCAGCTCACAATATCCAATGTGGATACAGACATAAGTGACCACAATATAATCATCACAGACACTGTCTGGCCATATAAAAGAACCCATTCTCATAACAAAATCTTCACTTCGGCGATTAATCCTAATTGTATGGTTAACGAAACAAACGATAATTATAATGTCACAAAAACTAGCCAGGATATTACGATCAACTACATGTACAGCGCTTTTATTGACCAAATGCGAGGAACTATAAAAAGAGGCAAGCACAATTCCAACAATCAGAAAACATTGTCAAATACAGATGATACAAGTCCATGGATTACATCTGAATTGATAATATTGATTAAGCGACGCAACTCACTACACCAAAAACTCCAGATCGGGCAACACAAAGATAACATCCCCCTAAAAGAAGAATATATCATGTGCAGAAATGCAGTAACATCATTAAAAAGAAAACTATAAACAGATTATTATTATACACAAAAGCTAAACTTGTATGATAAAAACTTAAAGAAAACATGGGAAATCTTGCATGAAATTATATATAACAAAAGGTATAGCTCTAACACTTGCACATCTCTTATGATAGATAACACGGTCGTTGCAGATAAACAGGAGATTACTAACTCGTTCAATGACTATTTTACATGCGTAGCCAGCAATCGTTCATCCTAGGTAACTGATCAGGGCTGTACAAGTCAGAATGCTAACTACCAGTCAGAATCACCCTTTCTATACATACCCAACAGATCACGTTGAAGTTAAATGTATAGTTAGGACTCTAAAAATAACGAAAGTTGTAGTGTAGATATGATTCCAGCTAGTGTGGTTAAAACTTTTTATGATCAACTAATAACGATACTTGTTACTATAATTAATGAACCTATATCTAGTGGCATAGTATCACAAGCTCTAAAAATTGCTAAAGTCATACCAATTTTCAAAGGAGGAAATACAAGTGACGCAGGGAACTATAGACCTATATCTGTACTACCAATTATTTCCAAAGTTCTGGAAAGCATTGTTAAGGTGAAGCTAGTGAAGTTTCTGCAAAATAACAATTTCTTATAGAGCCCAATATGGATTTATTAAGAACTCTAGTACAGAACTGATCTTATTTCAATGCTTCAGGGAAGCATTGGCAGCATCGAAATAGCAGCTGGGTAATTTATTGAACTCGCTAAAGCTTTTGACACAGTATGTCACGAATTTCTATTATCAAAATTAGAGAATGCTGGAATTCGAGGCGTTGCATTGGAGTGGTTCCATAGCTACCTTAGATGAAGAAAGCAAAATGTTGCCATGAATGGCTATCAAAGTTCGGAAAAGGCTTTATCGTGTGGGGTTCCTCAAGGGTCTATTTTGGGCCCCACATTGTTTCTAATATATATGAATGATTTAGGTAAAGTTAATTTAAAATGTCAAATTATGCTATATGCTGATGATACGAACGTTTTCTATACTGGCAGCAAAGTGGGCACAATAATCAATTATATGCGAAAAGACTTAAACGCAATAGTCAAGTGGTTCAATATTAATAAACTGACTATGAACGTCACGAAATCAAAATATATAATAATGAAAAAAAAAAAACAGTATGAAAAATATTGAACATAATCATATCTATAGCAAAAACACAATAATAAACGAGGTGGAACATTTTAAATATTTGGGGCTAATCATTCATAAACATCTAAGCTGGGTAGCCCACGTTCATTATATTGCGAAGAAGATAGCTCCATCATCTGGGCTGTTGAGAAAATTGAGATACTTAATCCCTAGAAAACTTCTAATCACAGTATATTACTCACTCGTACACAGTCACCTGAGTATCTAAATGTAATTTGGACTCAGTGCAAAAAGACAGTCCTGCATGAACTTATGGTAATACAAAATAGAGTGACACAAATATATATAACCTACCCTTTAACACACGCAGTCGAGATTTATATGCCAAGAGTAAAATAATGCCAATGTCATTGTGTGCAGAATTAAGATCAGCAATACTAACACACAGAATTATACAAAACAATGTGCTGCATAACAGTGACTACACCCTAAATTCAGACATTCATACTTATAACACGCGATAAACAGATGGCTTCGCTCTCTTTCAAATCCGCTCGTATAAATTTGGTAACTGTAGCTTTAAGTTCTCAGCCATTCAAGCTTACAACCATTTTCCAAGCGATTCAAAATCAATTTCCAATCTGTCGACTTTCAAATTTAAATTAAAGAGACTACTTGGTAATCGGTACCTAATAAAGTAGATAACCAAATTCAGTGAATCAGCATGTCTCATTTCTCTCTGCATTGATAAAATCATTATTTTAATTATTATTAAATATTATTTAACTTTTTATTTGTATGTTATTTGCATTGTAAATTTTCTTTTCGTAGGCTAATTACAGTGTTATGTCTAGTATCATTGTTGACAATTAACTTAAACACGCAGCAAATGTGTATGTACTATTTATATAAAATTGTAGTAGACGCCTATAAATTTGTATTCTACAATTCCCATGTAAGAGCCCCTGGCTCTTTGGAATTAATTGTTCAATAAATGATGATGATGATAATGATGATGATGATGAAATGACATACCTTTCTGGGAGTCATTAGAAGTTGATTTCAATTTGAATTGTCACTAATGCATCTCATATATGTGCTTAAGTTCGTAAATATGTGTTTTTATTTATTCCTATTTTAAAAACGGCTGCCAAGTTTTGACAGCGCTTGCATCTCGTTCAACTGTCATCAAGGCTCACTCTAGCGGCACGCACCGAGGCGAACACATTGTTACCAACATTTGAAATACAAAATCACTGTTGATAAAAAGAAGTGGGATACAAAATCACAGTTGATCAAAAAGAAAATTATCGGGACGCGTTGGGCTGTAAGCATTGTCAAAACTCATTGATTTGGGCGCGTTAGGCTGTAACCATTGCCAAAAACCATTGGATTGGACAAACCGAAGGTTAGAAGGTAGGGTGAATGTGCGGCTTGGCGGCTGTGTACGAATGATGCGCATTAGAGACGGAACTGGGCGCTTCTTTGTGCTTAGCATCCAATAATATAAAGCCCACTCAATCGTGGCGTTCTCTGCATCAACACTGTCCTCCTAGAAGTGCTCGTACTGACCACTGCAGCGCTGAGTACCCACCTAACATCGTAATATGTTTATTTAAATGAGATATGAATTACCAGGAGGGCGCCAGTTCTTGAATAGAAAACTATGAACAATATTTTGGTAAAGAGCACAGGAACAAATAGGAATCTCTGTTTCGCGGGCTTATAGGCCGTGTTCTAAGGACATTTTGTCGTCCTGACGTTTCGTTTTCTATTCAAGAACTGGCGCCCTCCCGGTAATTTATATCTCATTTAAAGAAATATATTACAATTTTAGGTGGGTACTCAGCGCTGCAGTGGTCAGTACGAGCACTCAAGTATAATCAAGAAGGCACCGGCACCGCAGAGTAACCTCAGGAGAGGAAGGCTATAGAGACTCTCAATATGGACGAGAGCATAATCATTATTCCTGCAGACAAAGGGAACGCAACGGTTATCTTGGACATGGACGACTACACTGCCAAGGTTTTGGAACTTTTAGTCCCGGGTACCGACCGCAAACTATTGAGAGATCCTACCAACCGGGTTCTTCGTGAAACTAACAGCCTGATCAAGGTATCTTCGGCACCTGAAAACGTAAAGAAGGGAACCACGAGAAGTGAAGCTTTACCACCAAGACTTTATGGCATATCTAAGATACACAAAAAATATGTTCCTCTTCGTCCTATCGTGAGTGATATTGGATCACCAACTTATAGCATTGCCAAACATTTAGCTACCTTACTTCAACCACATATCGGCGGTACATAGTCGTACGTCAAAGATTCCGGCCATTTCATTGAAAAATTGAAAACTATTCAACTAGAAGCTGGTGACTTACTAGTCAGTTTTGACGTGGTCTCTCTTTTCACGAAAGTACCTATAAAGGCAGCCCTGGAGTACATCGCACGGATTTTTCCTGATGATATCACCGCCTTATTCCGCCACTGCCTCACAGCTAGCTACTTCCTGTGGAAAGGTGACTTCTATGAACAAATTGATGGTGTCGCCATTGGCAGTCCCCTGAGTCCGGTGATCGCGAACTTCTTCATGGAATAATTTGAACAAATAGCACTCGAGACTGCACCTTTGAGACCTTAAGTGTGGCTACGATACATGGACGATACTTTTGGAATATGGGGCCATGGTAAATATCAATTAAATCTGTTTTTACAACATCTTAACCGCCAGAACTCTAACATTCAGTTTACCATGGAGTTAGAAAATGAACAGAAAATCGCTTTTCTCGACGTTATGATAACGAAGACCGCTGATCTAACCTTGGGACATACAGTTTACCGTAAGCCGACCCATACTTCCGTTATTTACATAAGACGCCCAACCACCACCCACGACAGAAATACGGAGTGGTAAAAACACTGGCTGACCGCGCGAAAAGAATTTGTGAAAATCAGTGCCTAAAACAAGAAATTGAACACCTCAACGAGGCCTTACGCGCCAATGGGTACAGCCAGAAAGATATCCAGCGAGCACTCCATCCGAGACGTCCAACTACACGGAAAATTAAGGACATGTTTAGGTCCGCTAAAGATAAGCGACATCCTCATACCGCGGCAGGTGTTTATAAAATCCCGTGTGATTGTGGCCAAGTATATATTGGGACAACGAAAATAAGTATTGCCACTCGCCTCAAGGAGCACGAACGACACAGCTGGCTGGGACAAACAGATAAATCCACTGTAGCAGCACACTCGCTACTCGCAGGTCACGATGGAGACACCGATGTTCTGTCCACCACGGTGTCTTGTCATGCCAGGCTACAAAGGGAGGCCATTGAAATCCTGAAGCATACTAACAGCTTCATTCTTAAGGAGGAAGCAGAACGTGAGAACAGAGCTTGGCGTCCAGTCCTTAATCCCCTCAAGCCTGCCCTCATTGATGTCGTAGACGAGAAGATGCAACAGACGAGCAGCCCTGTCCTTGATGCATTACTTTTATGTGGTACGCCGTTGCCATGGTAACCTCTATGTGTGGGTTGTTGACTATTTATATATCTTCTGTCTACTTATTTTACCTCGCTTAAAGTAACCTGTGAACATGCTGAACGCAGTATTCAGCGAAACGTCAGGACGACAAAATATCCTTAGAACACGGCCTATAAGCCCGCGAAACAGAGATTCATATTTCAACGCCGGTCGTGAAAGTCTAAATTTTTACTTAGCACAGGAGCACTTTTATCTCAAGGCGTGGTGTGCTTAGAACAAAAACCAGGACGCTACAGTATACAAGGCAGGTTAATATCATACTGTAACATAAACATATATCACTTGTATGCTACTTACGATATGGTTGAATAAAGGGATAAGAATATAAATCGTGCCAGTAGTGCTGTCTCAATTATATAGTTTCCAATTTATTACATGAATCGTTTTCTCTATTAATATTTATAAAGGGCGCAAGTTTATAAATAATAAAAAACTATGAACAATATTTTGGTGTTCTAAGCACACCACGCCTTGAGATAAAAGTGTTCTTGTGCTTTTTACCAAAATATTGTTCATAGTTTTCTATTTATGAACTGGCGCCCTCGCGGTAATTTATATCTCATTCAAAGAAACATATTACAACAACAACATGTAATACCATTGCTATCGCAAGCTAAAGCCAGCAAACATTTACCTATATACCATATTTACAGTACATGGATACACATTGTTGAATAAATTATAAGAGTTCATATTTTAGTAGCAGGAGTTGTTTCAACTGTGGATTTCCATTATTAGATAGCATGCACACTGTCTGGCATGTACAAGAGTAAGGTACTGTACCCGAATTCGTGGTATGAGCTATGTCAGATTCGCCCACAAAATTTAAGCATGAAGTTTTGTAAATTTATTGAGGCTGAAAAGTGGACTCAAGACCTGCTTTGACGACAGGGAAGCGCAGTGAGAAGGTGTTGGCCAATCAGAAATTAGACGGATAAAAATAAAATATAACGGAAGGAAGAGCAAGTTTTATTGGAACTCCTATGAGGTAGATAGCCCGCTCAACAAAAATAGGTGAGTGAAGGTGTTGCCTGTTGCTAAGCAAAGATCGCGTAACGACGTGGACCAATGAATGAATTTCTTGAAGCAATTACCGATTGAGTTGCTACGCTGCATAGGAGATGAAGGTCTGATCAGGTTATTTCACTTGGTGTGTAGGATGTATGAGACAGGTGAGGTACCCCTGATTTCAGGAAGAATGTTATCATCCCTATACCAAAGAAAGTGGGAGCTGACAGATGTGAAGATTACCGTACAATCAGCTTGGTTACTCATGCTTCAAAGATCCTGTCTAGAATAATTTACAAGAGGGTAGAAAGCCTGATAGAATGGGAGTTGGGTGAAGACCAGTTTGGTTTCAGGAGAAATGTAGGAACAAGGGTAGCTGTACTAAGTCTTAAGCTGATTTTTGAAGGTAGAATAAGGAAAGATAAGAGAACGTTCATGGCATTTGTAGACTTAGAAAAGGCTTTTGATAACGTTGATTGGACTAAATTGTTTGACATTTTGAAATCTATTGGAATAAAGTACAGGGACAGGAGGGTGATCTACAATCTACACAGAATCCAGACAGCAGTCATTCAAGCTGAAAGACAAGAGAGAGAAGCTGGTATTCAGAAAGGCGTAAAGCAAGGCTGCAACTTATCATCCATACTTTTCAATCTTTACATTGAACAAGCAATGATGGAAATTGGAGAAAAATTTAAAGTGGGAGTGAAGATTCAAGGAGAAATAATTTCAACTCTGAGATTTGCCGATTACATCGTCATCTTGGCCGACACGCCTGAGGATTTGAATGAGTATTTGAATGGTATGGACTCCGTCTTGAGGAAAGAATTCCTGATGAAAATTAATAAATGTAAAACAAAAATATTGGAATGCAGCCGCAATAAATCAGAACCCCTATGGACATCAAATTGGCAGGTGAAAAGCTAAAGGAAGTAGGAGAATTCTGTTACTTAGGAAGCAAAATAACCAGTGATGGACGAAGCAAAAAGCATAAAAATGTAGATTGGCTCAGGCAAGGAAAGCATTTCTACAAAAAAGGAACCTGTTGACATCGAATATAGATTTAGGTATTAGGAAGACATTTTTGAAAGCCTTTGTCTGGAGCGTGGCGCTCTATGGAAGTGAAACTTGGACTATTGGTGCAGCAGAAAAGAGGAGAATTGAAGCGTTTGAAATGTGGTGTTACAGGAGAATGATGAAGATCAGATGGGTAGATAGGGTTACAAACGAAGAGGTATTAAGACGAGTGAAAGAGGAGAGATGTTTCTGTCGACTGCTAATGAAGAGAAGAGATAGGTTGGTAGGACACATACTAAGACACCCAGAAATAACAAACAAGCTTAGTTATGGAACGAAGGGTCGAGGGCAAGAACTGTAGGGGTAGACCAAGGTTAGAATATGTTAAACAGATTGCCTCGGATGTAGGGTGTGGTAGCTATGTAGAGATGAAGCGATTAGCTCAGGACAGGGAGGTGTGGAAAGCTGCATCAAACCAGTCATAAGACTGAAGACTCAATCATCATTATCATCATTAACCGCCTATGCAAATACGATATTTTGAGTTATTACACTAAGTTTGAGGCTTGGAATAATTAGAAATATTTATTTAAGAAATTGTTATGGAAAGATTTCCGAAGATATTTGCCTCAAATCGACAGAAATTAAATATATATAGATCCCGCCAGATTCACGCGCGAAACGCGAGATTTGTGCAATAGTCGGAGGGCGGAAGGAAACCTTGGCAGCCATTATAGGTAGATTATTCGGGCGACCTTTGAAGAGTCTGGACGTGTCGCTCTGTGGCTCCGTATCGCACAAGGAAAATGCTTGACTGCAATTTGTTTAAGGAAAGGGCTTCGATTCAGTGATATATAATTAGAGATTCACATGCAAGAATAGTGTTGAATGCACAAGTATTTTGGAAAAGTTTTGAGAGTATTTTATGAAATAATATCTGTTCGGCATGCGTTGCAATGCCAATCAAAGAAAGTGTTGGCGTTGTAACTTTGTTTGTTGAAGTGCTTTTGGATTCCCAATATTTATTTATTTATTTATTTATTTATTTTCCGTTAACCACATCTAAACTATTGTAAAATTGATTTACTATCTCAAAAACAATCATGGGAGCGTGCTGAACAACTCACCAAAGTTTCATCGCAATGAAATGAATGGCATATGAACGCATACGGGACTTTGTTGAAACGATTTGAGCGCCGTCACCCATTGTTGAATACTCGTACGCTGCCTATTGTAAAACCGATTTTCTAAGTCGAAAACCTTCCCTGGCGTGTACACAACAACTCATGAACTTTTTCATCGCAATCGGATGAATGGCATATGAATGCATACGGGATTTTGTTTAAACGATTCACGCGCCTTCACTCATTTGTTGAATCTTCTTGTGCGCCACCCATTGAAAAACGGATTTACTAATTTATACACCTACGCAGGACTGTACTCAACTCACCAACGTTTTATCACAAACGGATGAATGGTATATGAACGCATACGGGACTTGGTTGAAACGATTCACGCGCTGTCGCTCATAAATTGAATCTACACGTGCGCTACCAATTGTAAAATGGATTTACTAAATCAGAAATCTTTGCGGGAGTGGAAACAACATTTCTCAAAATTTCATTGCAATCGCATGAATGGTATATGAACGCATACGAATTTTTATTAAACAATACACGCGCCGTTACCCATTTATTGAATCTACTCGTGCGCTATCTATTGTGAAAAGGATTTACTGAGTCAGAAACCTTCACTGTAGTGTGCTCAACAATTCAACCAAAGATTCATAGCAATCGGTTGAATGGTATTTGAACTTTATTTAAGCGATTCGCGTGCCGTCGATCATTTGTTGAATCTACTTGAGTGATACCTATTGTAAAGTGGATGTACTGAACCCAACGGGGTTAGGCTGACTGGTGTCGAACCTGGATCTCTGGGGTAAATGAGAACAGACAAGAGATACCAGCAAGAAACGAACACAAGATCTTTTGAGGGAGTTTAAGCAATAAAAACCCCTAGAGAAAGTACACATTAAATCACTGATGTGATATAAACAAATTCTGACATTATTTGTTAATATAATGTAGAAAATATTATCAGAATACGGCAGTATTGGGCTGTAAGTTGCATACAATTCTGGACTTAGTGCAGAGAGTTAGAACTCTTGACAGATTGTAAATGGGCCTGGAATAGAGGCGTGGTTTCGTGGAGCCATGCCAGTCACTATGACCTATTTATGCTGTCGGAGACAAGGCAGCACGGTAATATATGGGCAAGTGATTCCCCGCTACATACGGAAAGGTCCAGGGGGATGAGAAGATACCAGAATAATTTAATGATTACTCGTGAATGGAGTAACTCAGAGACATGAGGATTGCACCTATGTGAATGAATGGCCAGGAGGCTAATTATAAAGCCGTCAAACATTGAAATCGAGGCAGATTTAATGTAACCTGCATTGACACTGTAGAAATGAGGCCAGCGCCAGAAACTGACCATGTATTCGGGGAAAAACCAGTGACGCGGCGTGGGGACGCGCTGGCAAAGGCAATTAATATTAATTAATTGGCCGATCGTTCCTCGAGCACACAGACGGATATGTGATCAGCGAGGCAAAATGGACCAGGAAAACGTTATTTCAAGACCAGAAATGTACGGAGAGAGGAGATGAAGCTCCAAAGAAATTTTAGACCTACTTTTTGTCTCCAAACAGATATAAGGTCAGTGGAGCGAACAGTCGGGGTCAGTTAAACCATAGCCTAGTGCGAAGTGCACGCCACCTGAATCCAGGAGGGGACGGGCGGACTTTAGTATGTTGAGTGCTCATCAACATAATAAGCATGCAGTAAGGCATTAATTAAGAACGATTAATATAGTCAGTTGAACCATAGCCTAGTGCGAAGCGCACGCCGCCTGAATCCAGGAGGGGACGCGCGGACTTTAGTATGTTGAGTACTCATCAACATAATAAACATGCAGTAAGGCATTAATTAAGAACGATTAATATAGTCAGTTGAACCATAGCCTAGTGCAGAGCGCACGCCGCCTGAATCCAGAGAGGGGCGTGCGGACTTTAGTATGTTGAGTGCTCATCAACATATTAACCATGCAGTAAGGCACTAATTAAGAACAATTAATAAGGACAGTCGTGCCATACTTTTATATTCGGCAGTACAAGTGGTTACTATTGTGTACGCAGTAAATATACCGTGTGATGTACAAGTTAAGACAATGTCAGATTAGGCAAATCGTAACTCATGACCACGAGATATTATGTGGTATCATAATAATGTACGTGGAACTGTCCAATGTTTTGTTATAAGCAGATAATTAAGGGGGACTGTAAGTTCGGCCGAAGGACAATTGAATGTGGTAATTGTAAAAGTACAATGTACAATGGACGAGCGCAATATATAAGCTATTGGTTAGACATATAATAGGATGTAGAACTGCGCAGGTATAAACTTTGTTTTGCGAGTGATGAAATTTCGCAGGGATACAACTGTAATTAATGCTCAGGACGATGTGGAAGCATATTTATGCGATGTCGGGAATTTATCTAAGGATAGAAATTGGTAGACAGATTGGGGACCGCTAGGAATCATTAGGCAGAGAATCAAGACTTTCGAACGAGATGCGGGATAGTCGTGAAGGATATATGTTCAACGCCTGCATTTTTGAAATTCTACAAGGAAGGGTCAACCATTAAGAAATGTACATAGTGATCGTGTGATTTTAGTGATGGTCATTTAAATATATGTAAAATTAACAGTGTAATAATTGATATAACGTGTTTCGTGAAAAAGAAAGCGACAAGCTTAGACATGGAGAAGCAAAGTGCAGTGTGTTTTGTAATGCAAAAATTATGTAAAAAGTGTGTGAAAAGTGTGATAACGCTTTGCTAATTTTCAAATGATGGCGGGCATTACTGGTGAAAATGTTTGGTCAGAGCCACCAGATTAAGCAATGTGAGTACCCAAAACCATGATTTTGTAGTGAATGTAGTCCACTGTATATTGAGTGATTTCAAAAAATTATAGAATATGCCAATAAGAGTCCATTTTGGGAGGTATAACCTCGAGATATTAATGTTGTGTTGATTTTTGTCAAGTTGAGATGTCTTTGTACATCATTGAGTGGATAAGTCGTTACCACTAATGTAAAAATGGCAATTGAGTTAAATAGAAAGTTAACGTAACGAACACGGATGTTCAGTCATTGATTATATAAATACGGTTACGTTGTGTCGGTATAGGGAAAAATTTATGTCAGTAATAATAATAATAATGAGAATAAATGAATACACATCAGGGAGAATGTTTGTAAGCAAAATATATATGCTGATTGGAATACTTGTGTATCCAAGCAGTAGTATTATATTGTACCCGTTCGTCCTGGGGATGCGATGACCCATCTGCTATTACATCGCATTCCTGGATTTCCAGAACAGAGCGGAGTTAAATGAACACCTAGTCAAATAAGGAATGTGTCGGAAATTCAGTTGAAATATCTCAAAAGCAGGGGGTAACACGAGATAAAGGATCTCCAGGGTCGTTACGGGTTTAAATTTAATTTAAAAAAACAAATACCAATGGGCGCCACCAACTGAATCCCTAGCAAACCACATCCTTCCCTGGTTAAGCCTTAATTAAGACAAGGAAAGAAAAAGGAAAATCACATCATCATCAGATCACAACTAAGATAAAAACAAATTTATTCAACTTTGATAGTCAGACAGACATATTAAACACTCTTCCTACCTACGAGCATGGTCGAATGCCAACGTTAAATTGTCATTGTCCACAAAATCGAACCATCTCTATTCTACTCAAAGTGTATTTAATCCACATAAAATTGGAAAAATTTCTAAAGTTCTCTTGGGTTCTCAGGATCACCGTAGCACTATGTCTTTGCGTCACTGACATTCGTGATAACTGAGACCTAACTTCTCTCTAAATTAACATCATGAATGTGGATGTAAAAAATATTATTAATCTGTCTAAACACATGTATTATAAACACATATTTAAATATCACATAATTTATGGCTTGCATGGCATTATTCAAATGCTGAATATGTTAGTAAAATGCTCCTAAACATCGAATAAGTAATTTACACTATTTACACTGTCATTAATCATTGCTGGTTTGTGAATCACAGAAAATCCACGACTCATTGGTTGTAATCATCATCATCATCAAAATTAAATATTTCTCACATTAGCTCTCATCTCAAATTGCAATTCTTCAAATCATTCAAATTATATCTCTCAATTAAATTTATTTAAATTCATTTAAATTTACTAATCATCAGCTTCTTTAATTAATTATCACCTTCTAATTCAGTTCATCATCATCTATTTAATCATATATTAATTTATTTGAATCAGCTTATTTATTCAATCTTTAATTTATCCATTCATTTAATTCATTGATTTATTCAAAATTTAATTTATCAACTTATTTAAATTTTATTCATCTGGTTATTTAGATTTTTATTATTTCATCTAGTCATTCTGATTTTTATTTCATTAGGTCAGATCATTAATATGCTTAAATTTCAGATTATTATTTCATTAATTATTATTATCAGAAAATCTTGTATTATCAACATTATTTATTTGTTTAATTTCCTAACAAATTATTTAATAAGGGTTATAGAACGTTGTCTTACAGTTTTATCACTTTCAAGTTATATCTCGTATTAAATTATCATGCCAAAAAATATTATTGCCTTCCCAAATTCACGTTGGATCTCACTATCCACAACTACATTATATATATTCACTTTATCAAATATCACGTTTGAATACCACAATTATTCCACAAACTTCATAAATATTCAGCGCATAGCATGAATCTCAAAAATAATGCTAGACTGGGTTCGACAACCTCATGTCTGCTTCAAAATACATTAGCAAAATTGCAACTTCCACTTGGCAACTTCCACAAAATGCCTATCACAAACTTCACTTAATCACGTTGCATGATCTACAAAAATATATAACTGGCTTCAAATTCTCAACGCACACAATCTCCAATAACTGTAATTAATCTGATCACATCTAGACAACTTCTTAAACAATTAGGAAAAATATTACATTAGTAATCGTAATCAAATTCAAAATCTGCTTTCAAATAGCATAAATTCTCTCAAAATTCTCATAATTCACTTCACAGAAAAACAGTAATGTGCTGTAATCTCTCACATCGGAATATGCAATACTGATCTGCCTTAAAATAAATCTGACCATTAATGATTCATCTTATAAGATTCAATTACTTTAAATCCTTCTCAAAGGTATCAAACTCAATCATAAAAATTATCAAAAGCATCAGCTGTATCAGCTGTTAACTGAAAGTACTCTCAAAAGAGTATAGCAACAAAATATTGGATTGGCAAACAAGAATTACGAAATGTAACCCTGCTGACATGTATTTTTAATTTATTTAACAAAATTCGACTGATATGTGACTAGTAGTTCCTTGTTTGATCCTCTTACAATCTCAAGTACACTCGGATGATAAAAATGAGTTCCTCAATGGCAAGTAAGATGAGTAACCACCACACGATCGTATAAATACGAAAGGCCTTGCCCCGTCGTCTAACATGATAATGCCCTGAACGATGGGTAAATATGTGTACCACCACGCAATCGTATAAATACGAAAGGCCCCATCTCGTCGTCTCATGAGTGAATGTACCAGATTGGAATCAACAAGTCTCTAGTTGTCATATAAAAGCGATATTCATTCACTTGAGTGAATAACATCTTAATATCTCCAAACAATCCAATGGAAAAAATCCCTACTGATGAATAATACACACTCGCTAGTATGCAATGAACTGACGAAGTGATTTAAATAATTCAATTGCAGATCACGAGTTCGAAATACTCGTCACAAAAAATAACTATCAAAGAAAAACTATCCTTACTGGAAAATGTCTAAAAGACCAAACATCTGCTTAATAAAGCCAACCAATGGTGAGAATTTCGGATAATGGTGCCTGCCATATCATATGGTAACGCCATATTCTAGCTATACTCGGACAAATAATGTTTAAGCCATGTCTCAATAAACGTAGAACTCCTACTAGAAAAATATATACATGTTTGCCCAGTGTTCATGAAAAATATCATATTAGAAAGTCATAACTCCTACAGTACCTTCTCATATCAGCTGTTATTATATTTCCAAGATCGTCGATTATTCTTGTGTGTAATAAATTTCTCGAAAGATCGACGTGAATATCGTATCACCCACGCAATAACGATCGCCTTCATATCCCAAGTGAATCAGCTGTTAGGCCTCCTCTTCTTCAGGAATCGAATCCATCGCTCCGTGGTGCCATCGCGTCTCTGTCTTCGTTTACTCCGACATGATGAACTGCATGTTATCCATAATGGATACTGTCCAAAATCTTACGTAAAAGTTCATAAAAGCAGCGTACCCCATATTCTCCTTCTATGTTACGCCACTGTCCCATATAATGTTCGGTTCGCTTGTTAAAAGTTCAATCTCCACAGCGGTTAAGTCTCACTTGCAGAAAATAAATTTTATTTAGGAGAGTGTATAAGTTTTTGAAACACCCTGTAGCTGTGTTCGTACTCGGTATTTTATGATAATTCATGAAAAAGAATTCTATTAATGCACATGCCAATGTTCATAAGTGCATATAATTGTAACAATTCGTTTGCTTAAAAGCGTTAATGTTGTTTGGACCCCATGGTCGCTCTACATATTCCGTTATGAAATGCATAATCGTAATGTCATTTGAATGTCTTAAGTTCATAATTGCAGTATATTGTAACTATCTGCCTGCACAATTCTATTACTGAATACAAGTCCCAACTCAATGTTGTAACTGAATGTTGAAATGAAGTTCAGCTTCTTTAATGTTGCCTGCGTATTAAAGTCGGAACTAGCCCGCTCGGACCTACTGCATTGTTCCAGAATGAACTATGCTTAAAGCCGGCCTCGCCCTGCCGCTTTGCTATACTGTTCTGCGTTGTAAAATGCAGCTCGAAATAAAGTTCTCAAACTCGTATTACAATGCTGTTCTGAACCCCGGCCTTTCTCCTCCGTACACGGCCCACATAGCCTGCCTCGTAACCGGTCTTCTCGCCGTCTGCCCTGCGTTGTTCGCCTTGGCTCAATGACCTACTTCCTGCTCTCTGCTTGGTTAAGTAATACTGTCGCCTTCGCTTTACGTATCCAGTGCTGTTCACCGCTCGACTTCACCGTACGCTCTGCGCATGTGTACCGCTTCAGCTCGCTGGCTGAACTCGACTGACTTCTCTAAACTGCATTGACCAGCTCCTGCCTGGCGCAGTCACGTGATGCTCTCCCACTTTCTGCTGTCGTGCGTCACGAATATAATCTCGACCACCCTCATCTCGGCTATTAAGTTATACAATATCTTAAAGGATTATCTGTCTTTCTTCAAGTTATTATCACATATAATGCTTGTTATTTCTTCTCTTCTGAGATTATTAAATATACTGTTCCATAAAGATCTTAATAAAACTTTAATATTCCTCCCATAATTCCATCTGTTTGACTGGCAGTGCCTTCTTGATCCTTGGCCTTCTACGTCATTTTCTAATATTCTCCTCTACTCGATGTGAGCGCTATCTTTACAATTTTTCCCATAAATCTCAACTACGGCTTAATGTCAGCTGGCGTAGCCGATAGCCTCAACTAGGTATCGGGTACATCTCTCCCGTACATCTCCATTTTTTATCAGGCTTGAGAAAAAAAAATACATTCTCAGGCATTCTATACACAACATATGTACACGATAGCTCTACAATCCTCTTATTCAGCATAATGATACTTTCTAATGCTAGCTGCGTTAAAAGTCCCCACAACTTCATTAGTATCCATTCTGACAATCTTGTAGCTGTTATTTCGGTTTGTTTCGTCAATTCGGAATGGACCCGCGTACAGTGGCGCAAATTTATGGTAGATCTTCAGTTGAAGATTCGATGTGACTGGCTTCCTAATCAGCACCTCGTCATTTTCTTGAAACGGCTCGTGAAACCTCCTTCCTGCGTGTCTCCTGGCTCTCTTCTCCGCCTGTCTCCTGAGTCTCTCTTCTGCCATCTCGACTCTTCTTTCTTGTGTAGGTTGAGGATCTACTGGTGCCTTCACGATTCGGTCCCATGGTCTGTCAGGTTTCAACCCATGATGAAGCATGAACGGAATCTGTCCTGTGCTTTCATGTATGGTAGAATTCAAGCATTGACTAATGATGGGTATCACTTCCATCCATCTATGGTGTTGTCTTGACACATATAAGCGACACATTTTACTAATTTCCGGCATAATTCTTTCGGCTGGATTTCCCTCTGGATACCGCACTGAATTAAATACATGCCTTATTCCTAAACGTTCCATCGCAGTAGAAAATTCCATACTGGTGAACTGTGATCCATGGTCACTCAACAAAATCTCAGGTTTCCCCATACTTGCAATAAATGTTTTCTCTAATCTGTTGATCACGTACTTGGATGTAGCTTTCTGGATAGGGCATAGAGATACGTATTTAGAAAATACGTCTACTATCACCAAAACAAACTGGTTTCCTTTCGTCGAACGAGGAATCGGACCGAAAATGTCCGTAGCGAAAAGTTCTCTCGGCTTACTGGGTAATATTGATCTAGGAACTTCCTTCATTAGCTTAGATGAATATTTGCTTCGCTGACAACTGTCACAGGTCTTTATGACGTCGCGGATCGTTTGTCCCATTTGTCTCCAATCGAAAGTTTCTTGGGCAAGAGCCAAAGTCTTGTCTACACCTACATGAGCTGCGGTTCTGTGTATCATTCAAATAACTGGTTTGACAAGCTTGGGTGGGATCACTACTCTAAGTTTAGTATGATCCTGATCGATATATTGGCATATAACACCTCCCATAATGTGATATTTTCTAGCTACTATCTCAGTTCTTCGAAAATCTGGATCAGCGTTGTCCATCCTGCGTGTCAAAAAACGGTAAATTCTTCGCAAAGGTGCATATCTCTTCTGAGTTTGCGCTAACATCTTCAACTTTTCTAGAGTTCCCTGGTCCTCTTGAATTAAATTTATATGGTTGACAATCACCTCCTCACAAGGGTTTCTGCTCAACACATCCGCTAACAGATTTAATTTCCCAGGTCTATGCACAACAGTTGGGTTAAATTGTTGTAAGAACAGAGCCCATCTGGTGATGCGGTCACTTGCTAAGTCTGTCTTCATAATAAATTGGAGGACTTTATGATCTGTGATCACCGTTATGTCATGTCCAAATAACACCTTCTTCCACGTCTTAAGAGCATGAACCACTGCTAACGCCTCTAACTCAGTTGCATAGTAATTCTTCTCTCAATTCTTGAGCTTGCGACTGGTGAAAGCTAAATACCTGTGTTTGTTGGTATCGTCCAACTGATATAGGATCCCACTGATACCTATTTTGGATGCGTCTGTCTCCACAAAAAATCTTCTTGCAAAATCTGGGTACTCAAGCTTGATATTTTGGATCAACATGTTCTTAGCCGCTAAAAACGCTTGATTGCATTTATCGTCCCATTTCCATCGATTTCCCTTTCTTAGTAAATCCTGCAGAGGTGCCATCGTTTCAGTATATTCAGGACAATGTGTTGAAAAGAACTGACACATTCCTAAAAACTGCCGTACTTCTTTAATCTTTCTTGGGGTTGGAAATTCTGAAATAGCCATGATCTTCTTTGGATTGGGCCTATAACCATCTCCATCGATTCTATGTCCAAGAAATTCAATTTCTTCATGAAAGAACTGACATTTGTTGAAATTCACCTTGAAGTTCGTCCTCCTGAGATCTTCAAAAAGCATTCGAAGGTGCCTGATATGCTCTTCCGCTGTCTCAGACGCTATAATCAGGTCATCAATATAGCTCACTACATGCTCCTTAACTGCATCTGATAAATTCTCATCTAGTGCTCGGATCATCACCGGACCACTATTCTTTACTCCAAAAGGCAACCTATTGAACACATATGTTTTATGATCAAATAAGAACCCTGTATATTGTTTGCAGTCTTCTGCTAGCTCTATATTGTACAGCCCCCCAGGGGTATGCACCCCCTGGAGGCCATCCCCCCATCATCTATCTAAATCACCCCTAACTGGCAACCCTTGTAAGTCCAGACCAACATCTATTAACACCGCAAGGACAGCTAACCGTTCTGGAAAGCTGGCCCAATCCTTGCATCACTACCACAAACAGCGACACACAATTAACTGGGGCATCTATGCCATCAGAATGTCGACGAAGCAACGCCGAAGAATATAAGAGGGAGTCTTAAGGAGGTCAAGCTCTCTCAATTACCAGTCTTACAGTGCGGCGGCCGGAGGCTATCGCTGGTATCATCAGGTGAGTCAGCAAGTGTTCAGAATCCTGTAACTTTGTAACCTTTACCCACAGATTGTATACACAAATTTGTACACCTTGTAACATTTACTACATCCCCTAGAAGGGACTCACAATTCCATATTACTGACCAATAAACACTTGGTCAGTACGCTACACCTGTATTACTATTTTACACGCCTCTTCATGACCTAAAGTCCATCCTGAATCCTCCGTCACGATTAGACGTGACTTACAGTAGCCAGATACTTGCTAGCGCAAGTATCATTGTATTCCCGCATAGGCCCGACTGCTAAGAGCAGCGCGTGCCATAACGCTGACGCGTGCACACCGGTTATATAACCAGCCAGCCAGCCAGCTGGAAGACCAGCGCGTTGACCTGTACGCTAAGTTCCATCCCCTAAAATACACCTACATCTTTTATAGGAGCACACTAACATTAAACAACACTCTACACTGGTCAGCTTGCCCGACTACGGGAAGCTACCCCCTTTTAGGCACTTCCTCATAAATTAACACAATAACTCTTCCGTTTTAGATATAACCACCCCCAAATAAGGGATCTAAAAACAGATGGTGGAGGCGCCTCTACTACGCACAGTAAAATAGGACTCAAACAACGAGCCCTCGTAGTAGAAACGACCCCTTCCGTACCGCATATAGCCAAGCGAGACTGAAATTTTTTTTCCCTTTCCTCTCAGACAGAAAGCAGTTTTTTTTGCTTCGCACTGTCTACACAGGGGAAATTCTTAGCAAACCAACCCCCCAGCCCCAGAAAGAATCAGAGAGACACAGGATACACTGGCAAACACGCACAGTTTTTTTTCTTAGAAGACGCATACACTTCATTCGGAATGGCACCTCATGCAGAAACAACAGAGATTCTAAGCCATAAAGGCAGTAGGGGTACGCCAATATTATTAGCATTATTGTCCAGATGCCAGAGGCACATACAAAGCCGGCGAACACAAATACGGGCACTCCAAACAAAAATCGGGGCAATACAGGGCAAACAGCCATACACTCCGCCAGAGGGTAGGACAGCGCGATTAAGATGCGCACATACGCACTTGAGGCACATACATGAACACCTCAATAGGATCCATATCCAAAGACACAGAATACACGACCAATTGATCACCACACATGGTCCCGTGATAAATAATGCAACCCTCGACAGGTTGAGGGTGCACTACACGATTTTACACACTCAGTACAGGGAGTTGATTCGCGAACAAGCGTTTCTCCAACTAGTGGCCACAGGCCAGAAAGCGGTCAGGCTACACGCCACCACATTGCCAGTGCAAAGACAGGCAATTAAGCGACCTTTTCCGCCAGTTCAAAGGGCAAGTTTGCCAGAACGGAGGCGAACACCGGCATTAGTACCCCAGGTGCGAATGCATAAGAGGGTGTTGCATTCAGTCCCTCAGGATGCACGATACACGCACGCACATTGTGACCACGCACTCACACACGGTACACGGGGTATAGGAAAGGTGTTATTACCTACCCCACAAAACCACGCAGTCAAAAATACACACACTCCCGTAAACCCTACTAGGGTAGCGCAGAGCGCAATTAGGCCCTCGACTACAGGCACACTCAGACCAGCAGACAGACGTTACGGTGGAAGTAGGCCCAGGCTCACTTTGCTAGAAATTCCGCCGGAAAATAGCAAAGGAGCACCTCAGTGGATTTCAGGGGCCTATAATCTCGTAACAGGGCAGAAGCCTTCACCTTTCCGAGCAAGGACGCTCGGACGGGAGTAACGACTTCCACCAGGGACACAGAAATAAGCTAATAACACTTGCACCTATATTAGGGACACACATAAGCTCGTTTACACGGGAGAAATACGGCAATAAACACATAAAGACTCACTAACGTAAACGGCACATTTTTTTATGTATATGCAGTGCAAAATGGCTAAACCAAAGGTGTATAAGTCTAAATTCTTCTTGATTTTTTGAGCCCCTAGCATTTTTTTTTCACAAGCCATCAATGGTTATTTACCGTAGTCGGTCCACAGTATAGCTCGAATAACGTAAAGTTTCTAATATGCAAAGCCAAGCGGAAGCCCATCAGGTGAGCCACGCGGCTTAAGGCCGGAAAGAGATATTCCGAACACAGCTTAAGCATCAAATCACAGCATAGAGCTTAAGCGGGTCTTTCTACTGTAGATGGAAATGACTAAATGTTCTATGTTCCGGTCCCACAGTTTGATAGATTCTCTTGTGGCGGGCGAAAGCCCTGATTGTAGCAAGAATTAAGAATCTCAAACTATTTTTCAACAGTGGTAGACTCCCCTGAGACGTAACTAGATTACTGTGGTACTAACGTCACCAAACAGGTGGATACTACACTCAGGTCCTACTTCTCACTTTCAAACATTTTTCATATTGCTTACGACATAATTTTTACAGACTAGCGCCACCTGCCAACCCACCTTAATAAACATACAGCAGTGGGCAGGCGACATACAATATATCTTCTATACCCTTTCCAAAGTGCTCTCTTAATTCGGAGCGGGGCATAACTCATTTTTTTTGTTGCCTCACGCACTGATCCCGGGAAAGGAAGGTGGCCAAGTTGAACTGTATGTATTTAATCCATAGGCATACGTAACACATTACACTGCCTATAACACGACTTTTTCTCACCTCCATAACAACACGCAAAGCTCCCACACCTACACGTACAGGCGGAAACACTGCCAAAAGGAAGGGAAGTAATCCCACTGGCAGACGTGGAAAGAAGGCCAAGAAATAGCCTTCGGACCTCACTGACCGCACCGGGATACGATCCTAACACTCACCAGAACTGTCCCGGAGACACAACCTGAATGGCACCAGAAACAATTACTCTGGGTAAAAGACGGTCTCAAAACCCGCAACCTTCTGAATACCAGGAACATAAGGTCGGGTAGCTATCCAGTTGCAGGATAGAAAAGTAGGAAGCTAAAATAGATTGGGACAGTTCCACTAACAGATGCTCATAAATGAAAAACAACAAAATCGCCTCCGGCACATAGTCACCAAACACCCGACTAGCGGCCCGGAGACACTCGTGTATAACGACATTTTGTACAATGGATAGGGACCTGCATGCACTTTTTACACGAATGTAGTTATTGAAAGGTTCTTTTACAGTGCGGAAAGCACTATTCACAGTCACAGAGAGCAAGCCGATTAGACACACATGTGCCGGACACAGAGCATTATCAAAACAAGTAACAAGCGAGCGCGCACGACATTGTAATTCAATACTGCCACACTCAGCGATAACACAAGTCTCATGGGTAACCTGCACGCTTACAGACAGCAATATGCTAGCAGCTCTCAGAGCAGAACACACGGCATCATTTAAGCCGAGTTCAGAACCACACAACTCCCCAAATTACACTACGAGGAGAACTCAAAAATACACATACTCTTCACAGCAAGGCGTACTTTCATTTGCGCATTGCAAATACACGGTACATGTGCCATAACATATACGGCACAGATAGCGTCGTAACAAGTCTTTACAGCAAGCCGGGTCCGAACACATGATCACACACCACACTCGTACCAAAAACTAACTAACCAACGGTATTTTTGGTACGAGAGACACAGGCAAAAACCACACTGAGGACACCTCAATCCCTGAAACACAACGCAGACATATAATACAGAGAATTACATAGATCACGGGTCCAAATCCCAGCAAAAATTGGACAAATGAAAAACAACTATCCAGGCTTCCAATCACACTGAAATTGGCCCATACAACTACACAACCAGATAATACCACATTTCCTTCGGCCAAAAGCCAGGCATAAACTTTCAATTACACCTGACATGGAAAATACATTTCCCAGACACAGGCATAGAAATTTCATAAGACAAAGGTCTTATGGAATAGTGGCCACACAATAATACTAGCAAATAGGACGAATTGCTACATGGTCCGCCCGGAATCTAGAACAATGACAACACTCGCATACGTGCAAGAAAGCACGTGCCGACAGCTGACATGCATAACGTCCCAGCCTGCCATTACACATACAAACCGCTGACTTGCAGATTTCGTCACATCACAATACTGCTGGTGACAGACACTATTGTTGTATCGGCATTGACCATGAAATTACAAGCACAAAACAATCTTCATGCCACACATTTTTTTTATCTCGCAAAAACAATTGTGACATTTAGCAATGGACAGACGTGACAGACCGGAACTTATCTTGGGCCCATAGGAGCACGTTCTCAAAGACGTTGACAGGCCACGGGCACCTCCTGCCCATACACGCGATACACATTACGACTTAGCCTGTAACAGACCAACCGTCCGCATGGTGTAGCGGAACATAGTCGCACACACACGCGCTCACTAATCAGGAGCGAACACAGACAGGGGCTCTGAGGAAACAAGACCTCCCCCCTAATAACGTCCTTTCGCGATTTTATTTCTAAAAGAAATCATTCCAGGCGATTAGGACATGACCAGGCGCACTACAACCACTGGCCACATTCACACTACAAATGGCAGACCAGATTAAGGCGTGACGTCACAGCGTCACGACGCTTTACTATCCCAAGGAGCGGATAGAAAGCAGACATGGACCAAGGGAGGATGACAGGAGCTCAGGCTACCAGCGTACCACCTTCCTCCCCTTCCATAACCTTCTCACGTCCAACATAACCAACGCAGACACATGAACACGATCAAAACAGCTACACTACATTACAAAGCATACATAGGGGTTGATAGACTTCATGCGTTTAAAGAGAAGGCTTACTACGCCTTGGCTCTCGATGCTACCACCTGAGTATTAGGGGTGGGTCGGCAAGCAACAAATAAGCATAATGCGCATCTCCAAATGAGAGATGAGGCCACAGTTATATATATTAACCATTTTTTTGTTAAATAAATACTCCCGCATGACAGGAATATATTATTATTATACCTCACCCTACACCTATCCATACATGAGTGCAGATACCGCATATCCAGATACATGCATGAGTATCCCATCCACTTTCCAGCGGTATTACTATCAAGCCTGCATGGAATTTTTATATTTTTGCAATCCCGGGAATTACCCTTCCCAGTCCACTCATTGTAAGAACAATCCTAGCAGCATTACCGGCTCAAGGCCACCATTTATTTGAGCCCAAAGATGCACAACCTCTTCCTACCATGCTTTCAGCCCACTCTACAAATAACTACCCCCAGATCCTAATAACAGGGTACCTGACGTCATAGACCCTACTAACACCTCCATAAATGGTTAACAGAGCATTATCGCTGGACAGCCGACGTAGCAGCAGTAGACCTGAAGTAGTCTATGCACTTAGAAGCTCTACAACCCCACAACACTTGAAATATTTTACATTTTACACAAAATAAACTATTTACACAGGTTACGCCCATATTTTTTTTACATGAAAAGGAATCTGAAACACTCTGATTGGTGATAGCGGCATAAGCCGAAGGCCAAAGGCACCACACTGGAGCAGAGCTGGGGAAGGTGATGTTGACCCTTACCCCAGTTGGCTCAACAGCGGAGTGACCTCACTTAACTTAACGACTAGACCAGACAGACGAACCACGTAAGGTTGAAGCATTCGGGATCTGGCACGGGCAAACGTCAAGATCTAGGGGTGCATCTAGCCTATCCCCCTTGTCGGAGACAGTTACACCCACTATGTGCCACGGTCGTCGAAGCCAAGACCTGCAGGGAAGACTTTCTGAGGATGGTGGGAGAAATAGCTCACTCCGCACCGGACTCAGGGGCTGACCCTAGGGACGACCCAAAGTATGACTAGACTTTTAGTTAAATTTAAGTAAGTACGGCTTCTACAGCGGGAAGCAAGACTCCTTCGCGTTGGAGTGAAATATTATTGCGGCCGACAAAGGCGAAGAGAATATTATACTGCGAAAAGCATACTACGGCGGCCAATAAAGGCGAAGAGAATATTACACTGCGAAAAGCATACTACGGCGGCCAATAAAGGCGAAGAGAATATTACACTGCGAAAAGCATACTACGGCGGCCAATAAAGGCGAAGAGAATATTACACTGCGAAAAGCATACTACGGCGGCCAATAAAGGCGAAGAGAATATTACACTGCGAAAAGCATACTACGGCGGCCAATAAAGGCGAAGAGAATATTATACTACGAAAAGCATACTACGATTGCCAATAAAGGCGAAGATAATACTATGCCATTGGACGATGTCCAATGCCCACTTAAATGGCGACGCATCGGGCAGTCAAAGGGAATTAAATAGACATGCAACGAGCTGTCTAGAGGGGTTACAGTGGGCAGACCCAACTACGACTACATACGCAAAGGCAAAGGTAAAGAGCTGATAAATACAGCGGGCGAAACGGTTTGCTTTGTGGCACCGTAAGCCGCCTGTGACTAGGTTAATACTAGTTCATAATCATTTAGCATAGATGTCGACAATAGGATTAAAACGGAGGGGACTACGAGGCATTGTTGGGTTCCGGTCTCAACAATGTACTACAAGGGCCCCCGCGAGAGAAATCGGACGGACGAGCCTCCATCTAAATTTTAGTATTTAAGTACAGTGCCATTTTTAAGGTCACTTAGATGTAAGCAAATTTACTAACCGCTGTTGCTAATAATAGCACAGCACATTTCGGCTTTAGAGTAAGGTCCACTCGGCATGTATATACAGCATAGTTTTACATTTAAGGCATTTTTTTTATTATTATTAATCATAATTAAGATAGATAGTGTTAAGATAACGCCGATCGGCACCTGATGGCCGACAAATCCGCCATCAGGATAAGTCCGATAACACATTACAATACATTAGAATACACGATAATACATTAGCATAAGTATAATTAAGGTAGAATATATCGGCACCCGGTAACCTAAATTCCGCTACCGGGGTAAGACCGACAACACATTAAGAAACGACATTACGGCACCGTATAGGGTAAGCCCGGCCACACATTGATTAACACTAACCATGCCATTTTTTTCACATGTCAAAAGAGCTTCAGACTGTGGACAGACTACCACAGGAAGCGGCATAGAAAATAGGCACTATTTAAATGTTATATTAACCTCTCTATTTTTTTTCAGGCATCGTCACCAGGAATATGGCACTGGTGACTATGATTTTGCTGCCATATAGCGGCAGCATGCTATTAATGCCGTCTTATTATTGTATTACACTTGTGCGCACTAATTTATATTTAATATTCATCTTCACTTACAGGATCACCACATTTTTACACCTACACTTTAAAAATCTGCACAGCACGGTTGATACCTGTGGGGTATCAGGCTCGCTGGCAGATCAACATACACAAAATACATAAGGCGTCAAAAATGCGGCGCAAAATTACGGCAATGAGGGCGCAACCGATTTGTGGCGGCGACTCTCATTGTCAAGTGTGAAAGCATTCACCCACAGGGAATGCTTCACAGATTAGGGATTAAGGATACATTGCAAGCGGTACGACCACTAAACCGTACCAGGAAGTGGCCGTACAGGATTGGCCGTGAGACGGCAAGCGTACAAACGAGTAGCGTGCACGCGAGGTACAAAAAAAAACTAGAATTATAAGAGATTAGCGTGCTTAAGTTAGCCATAAAGTCATTGTAATTGATAATTTTAAAGGGTAACTTAATACAAATTCATGCGCCCACGGGCAATTATTCCACTAGACATAAGATCATTGTAATTGTAATTTTAAAGAGTAACTTAATACAAATTCATGCGCCCACGGGCAATTATTCCACTAGAAATCAATAATATTCCTAAATGTCAACATATGAACATCGCAACATAGCACATTAAAAGGTATACTTTTCTGTTGTTTGTTAAAATCACATGTACACAATGTCTATGATTTGTTTTCTTTCCTTTTTCTTTCTTCTAACTTCCCCATTTGTCAGGGTGTTCCGTTTTATCCCAAATCAATAAATGCATTTTGAATATTTCCCTTAAATTATACCCTGGAACACCCATTTTTTCTATTTTCTTCTACCTTTCTCATTGCAGGGAGCACTTTTTCCCTAAGATAGGGCGGACGACGCAATCATCCGTCCGGCCCTGGGTTTTTTCCTCCCTGCACAACAATGTACCGAATAACTATCAACACCATGTATTTTTTTCCCCTTCAAACTTTCAAAATGTCAATATCGATTTTTTTTTCATGCAATATTTTTATAATGTCTATGCCAATGTCAATGTTATATATATATGTATATCCCATAACCCGCCCCTCTGAACACGAGCTGATCTCACACCTACACAGCAACACGACATCACAACATCATACGAAGAAGAGGACACCAACAGAAGATACGAGGGGGCTTCAAGAACAACCACATCAACTACATCTATTACATCAACATCCCAACCCCTAGTTCCGTTCCCGTTCGCGGGGACGCGAACTAAATAGGGGAAGAGGCTTGTACAGCCCCCCAGGGGTATGCACCCCCTGGAGGCCATCCCCCCATCATCTATCTAAATCACCCCTAACTGGCAACCCTTGTAAGTCCAGACCAACTTCTATTAACACCGCAAGGACAGCTAACCGTTCTGGAAAGCTGGCCCAATCCTTGCATCACTACCACAAACAGCGACACACAATTAACTGGGGCATCTATGCCATCAGAATGTCGACGAAGCAACGCCGAAGAATATAAGAGGGAGTCTTAAGGAGGTCAAGCTCTCTCAATTACCAGTCTTACAGTGCGGCGGCCGGAGGCTATCGCTGGTATCATCAGGTGAGTCAGCAAGTGTTCAGAATCCTGTAACTTTGTAACCTTTACCCACAGATTGTATACACAAATTTGTACACCTTGTAACATTTACTACATCCCCTAGAAGGGACTCACAATTCCATATTACTGACCAACAAACACTTGGTCAGTACGCTACACCTGTATTACTATTTTACACGCCTCTTCACGACCTAAAGTCCATCCTGAATCCTCCGTCACGATTAGACGTGACTTACAGTAGCCAGATACTTGCTAGCGCAAGTATCATTGTATTCCCGCATAGGCCCGACTGCTAAGAGCAGCGCGTGCCATAACGCTGACGCGTGCACACCGGTTATATAACCAGCCAGCCAGCCAGCTGGAAGACCAGGGCGTTGACTTGTACGCTAAGTTCCATCCCCTAAAATACACCTACATCTTTTATAGGAGCACACTAACACTAAACAACTCTCTACACTGGTCAGCTTGCCCGACTACGGGAAGCTACCCCCTTTTAGGCACTTCCTCATAAATTAACACAATAACTCTTCCGTTTTAGATCCAACCACCTCCAAATAAGGGATCTAAAACAATATGATAATAAGAACTAGTCAGATCAATCGTAGAAAAGAAACTCTTTCCTCTGAATCTGCGCAACAATTCACGAATAACAGGTGGCCTGTCGTGTTCAGGAAGAACTCTTTCATTAAGGGCTCTAGCATCTAGGCAAATCCTCAGCTTACCATTAGGTTTCTTGACAACAGCTAAAGGATTCAAATAAGCAGTCGGCATCTTCTTGATAATTCCATCTTTCTCCATATCGCTTATCATTGTACTGATTTCTTCCTTCCATTTATCCGGAATGGGATATAAATTCTTATGGTATGGTTTGTCATCCATCAACTTGATGCTGTAGGTAAAATTTTCTATGGGACCTGGTTTATCATTGAATATGTCCTCATATTCTGAAATTGCTTGATCAAACTGCTCCTTAATTTCTGGATTTATCTTACTTTTCGTGTTAGTTTTATCCTCTATAGATCTTTCAATGCTGCATACAATCTCATCCAATATATTCTCTCTAAAGAATGTCATCTCGGATTCTTGATTTTCTATGACCCCTTCTTGAAAGTATGTGCGCCTGCTCTGCATATCTATGATCAGGCCGCTCTCACTTAGAAAATCCACTCCTAGGATCATATCGAAATGTAGTTGACCCACAACTAGGAACATCTGTTCAAAATATCTGGTTCCAATCCCAACATCTAAAAGTACCTGACTTTTACATTTCATACTTTTGTCTGGGATCACCCCTTGAATTTTGCTAACAACAGTTGGCAACATCGTAATTCCTCCTGACAATTTCAATTCATCCAAGCAGCCTATGGATATCAAGCTCACCATAGCCCCCGTGTCCACTAATGTCTTTATTTCCTTTCCCATGACTTCCACACTGATAACTGGCAATTCATGTCTATTCCCTCGATGTACTACGTCTTCCTCTTCAATTAAATCCTCGTCGTTGACCTGATACGTTTCAACAATGATGATTGATTCCCAATGATTAGTATTCTGCTCTGAAATTAATTTGTCGTTTTTTTTCCTTCGCCACTCGTGCTTGCTCGATTTACATCTCTAGATATCTCTTAGGGTGGTGCACTAGGCTGTCTACTTTCTTGCCTTGATCTTCCATATTCTCGATTGTCTTGTCTTTCATTTGGATCATTTCTTCTGCTATCCTGCCTATCGTTCTGATTAGACTGTTGACCTTGGTTCCACTTTTATCGACCTCAATATCTATTATTGTACCTGTTCCTGTATCTATTGTTTCTTGCGTCCTGATCGTATGGCCTCTCGTATGGTCCTCGATATCGATCATTTCCACGAACGTTGTGAATATTACTTCTATTCCCTTCGTTCCTTCTGTTTCCTCAGGAATCTCTTCTGTCAGTCTGTGCTGCATTATCGACAACTACCGCATTAACCTCTTGCGTGTTTCGATTCTCGTTCCGTGCAGTTCTGGGTGTGATTTGAGCGCTTGTGTAATCTAATCGTCATAAGATATCGTCATAGTGCTCAAGTGTGTTCGCTCCAGATGCTATGAGTGATCGTTGTACCTCAATTGGCAACTGTCTTGCTATAGCTTGCAAAAGCTCTTCTTCTGGCAATGGAGGAATCAAAAACTGCAACTTAGCCAATTGCAAAGTAAAGTAATTAGCATAATGCGTTGGATGTGACGTAGAGTAACGCTTCGAATACATTTCTGCTCTTACGTTCAGCTGATCCTCGGCACTCCAAAATCTCCTTAAGAATGCTATGGCAAATTGTTCCATATTCGCAAAATTGCTCCTGAATGCGCGAAACCAAGTTAACGCAGGCCCATCTAAGGCGCGTTCGACTATCCTTAGTTCCCTTTCCTTGGCTACTCTATGTTCCGCCATGTAATCGCGAATATCTCTCAGAAATTCGACTGGTGTGACTCCTGTGTTCCCTGAAAACTTCCTTGGTTTGTCGTCCAAATTTCTGATGATGGTCACTGGACCTGAGTATCGTTCACTCGTACCAAACGTACTCCTATTCGAATTCGGATTATCTTGAGGGGTTGAACTAGACCTTTCGAATGTTACATTCTGTTGCGTTTGACGGTCTTCTCCCACGCTAACCTCTTGACTGTTCAAACTGCGGTCTATCGGTGTCTGATTCATCGATACCTCCCCCGTTGTAACATTTTGACTTGTGAAACTATTTATTATAGATTCTAGTTTAGTCATTCTATCTTCTGTTCTTTTTTCTACGGTCTTGACCTGAGTTTCCAAATTATCTAACGACGTAACATTCTGCGTTCTGTTACTCTCTTCTAAATCGTTCTTTAATTTGTCTATCTTGTCTTCGCATGTAATCTTTACTGACGCGACTTGTTCCTTTAACTGATCAACATCTGTCCTAAATTGAGTTGAATCTATCTTCATCGCTTCCTTATTCTCAGTAAATCTCGCTTCTAAGTTCGCCATACCTGCGACTAACTTCTCATCCAACCCCGCACGTTTTCCTTTTGCTTCGGCATCGACCTCACTATACCATTCTTCCACTATTGCACCGACTCTATTTTTAAATAAAGCTAAGTTTTCATTAACTTTCTGTTCTATATCATCATCAATTTTCCTAATGTCTATCTGCAATTGGTTTTCTAAGGATTTTAAGTTAGAATTAACCTCTCCTAAGACTTCCTCTTTAACGGTCCCAATTACTGACTTTAAACCTTTGATTTCGTTACCTAGATTCATTTCTAGACCTCTGATTTTAGTTTCGAAAGATACTTCGGTAGACCACTCTTGTATTTTGCCTACATCTGCCACTAAACCATCAATGTCGAATCTCAACTTCGATACATCTGATTTAATGCCTTTCTGAATAGACATAACATCTGTTCTTAAATTAAGAATGTTTTCTTCTTCTCTAATTTCTAAATCAATAATATTCTTTCTTAACATTTGCACATTTTCCATTCCTTTCATTTCTACTGCTTTTATATCTAATTGTAAAGCCTTGAATATTTCATCGTTTTTTAACGTTAATCTATTCTCCAAACTAGTTAAATTCTTTTTCAACTCTGTGTTATTTTCTTCACTACGAGCTTGTAATCTAGTTTCTAATAATTTAAAACTATCCTTCAAGTTAGCTTCATTAGCTTTCAAATTATTTTCATTGCTAGCCTGTAATGATTTTAATTCATCCCTATTACTGGACTGCAATCTAGTCTCTAATGACTTCAATTCATCTTTACTATTTGACTGTAATCTTTCTTCCAAAAATCACAAATTATTTTCGTTACTAGTCTGCAATGACATCAACTCATAATTACTATTTGACTGTAACCTAGTCTCTAATGACTTTAAATTATCCTTCAGATTGTCTTCATTACTAGCCTGTAATGACTTTAAATTTTCTTCAATACTAGTCTGTAAAGCTTTTAAGTTTTCCCTACATCTAGCTTCTGAATCAGTTATCTGCTCTTTAACTTCTGTTTCCATTTTAGAAATAGTTACTTCAATACTAGACGTGCCATTCTGTAACTCTCCTAACACCTTAGCTAAATCTTCCGGTAACATAATTATATTTTTCAATGAACGTTTTATTCAGAGACTTTAGACAACAACACATCACAATGTATCAATTCCTGCATTCACTTGTATATAAGAAAAATGACTTATATCTAAACATGATATAATACTAATATGATAAACATGATCACTGGAATGGGCATACAAGTATATTGTCTGACTAAGTTTAATAAATTTTATAACACCATTAAATGAAATTGAGATCAATTTCTCCGTAATCCAAATCTGATGTGATTCCATAGAATAAACAAAATCGAAGCCCCACAGATGGGTAAAGCCAATTCTCCCTCTCTCTCTGTACCCGTTCGTCCTGGGGATGCGATGATCCATCTGCTATTACATCGCATTCCTGGATTTCCAGGACAGAGCGGAGTTAAATGAACACCTAGTCAAATAAGGAATGTGTCGGAAATTCAGTTGAAATATCTCAAAAGCAGAGGGCAACACGAGATAGAGTATCTCCAGGGTCGTTACGGGTTTAAATTTAATATAAAAAAATACAAATATCAATGGGCGCCACCAACTGAATCCCTAGCAAACCACATCCTTCCCTGGTTAAGCCTTAATTAAGACAAGGAAAGAAAAAGGAAAATCACATCATCATCAGATCACAACTAAGATAAAAACAAATTTATTCAACTTTGATAGTCAGACAGACATATTAAACACTCTTCCTACCTAAGAGCATGGTCGAATGCCAACGTTAAATTGTCATTGTCCACAAAATCGAACCATCTCTATTCTACTCAAAGTGTATTTAATCCACATAAAATAGGAAAAATTTCTTAAGTTCTCTTGGGTTCTCAGGATCACCGTAGCACTATGTCTTTGCGTCACTGACATTCGTGATAACTGAGACCTAACTTCTCTTTAAATTAACATCATGAATGTGGATGTAAAAATATTATTAATCTGTCTAAACACATGTATTATAAACACATATTTAAATATCACATAATTTATGGCTTGCATGGCATTATTCAAATGCTTAATATGTTAGTAAAATGCTCCTAAACATCGAATAAGTAATTTACACTATTTACACTGTCATTAATCATTGCTGGTTTGTGAATCACAGAAAATCCACGACTCATTGGTTGTAATCACCATCATCATCAAAATTAAATATTTCTCACATTAGCTCTCATCTCAAATTGCAATTCTTCAAATCATTCAAATTATATCTCTCAATTAAATTTATTTAAATTCATTTAAATTTACTAATCATCAGCTTCTTTAATTAATTATCACCTTCTAATTCAGTTCATCATCATCTATTTAATCATATATTAATTTATTTGAATCAGCTTATTTATTCAATCTTTAATTCATCCATTTATTTAATTCATTGATTTATTCCAAAATTTAATTTATCAACTTATTTAAATTTTATTCGTCTGGTTATTTAGATTTTTATTATTTCATCTAGTCATTCTGATTTTTATTTCATTAGGTCAGATCGTTAATATGCTTAAATTTCAGATTATTATTTCATTAATTATTATTATCAGAAAATCTTGTATTATCAACATTATTTATTTGTTTAATTTCCTAACAAATTATTTAATAAGGGTTATAGAACGTTGTCTTACAGTTTTATCACTGCCAAGTTATATCTCGTATTAAATTATCATGCCAAAAAGTATTATTGCCTTCCCAAATTCACGTTGGATCTCACTATCCACAACTACATTATATATTTTCACTTTATCAAATATCACATTTGAATACAACAATTATTCCACAAACTTCATAAATATTCAGCGCATAGCATGAATCTCAAAAATAATGCTAGACTGGGTTCGACAACCTCATGTCTGCTTCAAAATACATTAGCAAAATTGCAACTTCCACTTGGCAACTTCCACAAAATGCCTATCACAAACTTCACTTAATCACGTTGCATGATCTACAAAAATACATAACTGGCTTCAAATTATCAACGCACACAATCTCCAATAACTGTAATTAATCTGATCACATCTAGACAACTTCTTAAACAATTAGGAAAAATATTACATTAGTAATCGTAATCAAATTCAAAATCTGCTTTCAAATAGCATAAATTCTCTCAAAATTCTCATAATTCACTTCACAGAAAAACAGTAATGTGCTGTAATCTCTCACATCGGAATATGCAATACTGATCTGCCTTAAAATAAATCTGACCATTAATGATTCATCTTATAAGATTCAATTACTTTAAATCCTTCTCAAAGGTATCAAACTCATTCATAAAAATTATCAAAAGCATCAGCTGTATCAGCTGTTAACTGTAAGTACTCTCAAAAGAGTATAGCAACAAAATATTGGATTGGCAAACAAGAATTACGAAATGTAACCCTGCTGACATGTATTTTTAATTTATTTAACAAAATTCGACTGATATGTGACTAGTAGTTCCTTGTTTGATCCTCTTACAATCTCAAGTACACTCGGATGATAAAAATGAGTTCCTCAATGGCAAGTAAGATGAGTAACCACCACACGATCGGATAAATACGAATGGCCTTGCCCCGTCGTCTAACATGATAATGCCCTGAACGATGGGTAAAGATGTGTACCTCCACGCAATCGTATAGATACGAAAGGCCCCATCTCGTCGTCTCATGAGTGAATGTACCAGATTGGAATCAACAAGTCTCTAGTTGTCATATAAAAGCGATATTCATTCACTTGAGTGAATAACATCTTAATATCTCCAAACAATCCAATGGAAAAAATCCCTACTGATGAATAATACACACTCGCTAGTAGGCAATGAACTGACGAAGTGATTTAAATAATCCAATTGCAGATCACGAGTTCGAAATACTCGTCACAAAAAATAACTATCCAAGAAAAACTATCCTTGCTGGAAAATGTCTAAAAGACCAAACATCTGCTTAATAAAGCCAACCAATGGTGAGAATTTCGTATAATGGTGCCTGCCATATCATATGGTAACGCCATATTCTAGCAATACTCGGACAAATAATGTTTAAGCCATGTCTCAATAAACGTAGAACTCCCACTAGAAAAATATATACATGTATGCCCAGTGTTCATGAAAAATATCATATTAGAAAGTCATAACTCTTACAGTACCTTCTCATATCAGCTGTTATTATATTTCCAAGATCGTCGATTATTCTTGTGTGTAATAAATTTCTCGAAAGATCGACGTGAATATCGTATCACCCACGCAATAACGATCGCCTTCATATCCCAAGTGAATCAGCTGTTAGACCTCCTCTTCTTCAGGAATCGAATCCATCGCTCCGTGGTGCCATCGCGTCTCTGTCTTCGTTTACTCCGACATGATGAACTGCATGTTATCCATAATGGATACTGTCCAAAATCTTACGTAAAAGTTCATAAAAGCAGCGTACCCCATATGCTCCTTCTATGTTACGCCACTGTCCCATATAATGTTCGGTTCGCTTGTTAAAAGTTCAATCTCCACAGCGGTTAAGTCTCACTTGCAGAAAATAAATTTTATTTAGGAGGGTGTATAAGTTTTTGAAACACTCTGTAGCTGTGTTCGTACTCGGTATTTTATGATAATTCATGAAAAAGAATTCTATTAATGCACATGCCAATGTTCATAAGTGCATATAATTGTAACAGTTCGTTTGCTTAAAAGCGTTAATGTTGTTTGGACCCCATGGTCGCTCTACATATTCCGTTATGAAATGCATAATCGTAATGTCATTTGAATGTCTAAGTTCATAATTGCAGTATATTGTAACTATCTGCCTGCACAATTCTATTACTGAATACAAGTCCCAACTCAATGTTGTAACTGAATGTTGAAATGAAGTTCAGCTTCTTTAATGTTGCCTGCGTATAAAAGTCGGAACTAGCCCGCTCGGACCTACTGCATTGTTTCAGAATGAACTATGCTTAAAGCCGGCCTCGCCCTGCCGCTTTGCTATACTGTTCTGCGTTATAAAATGCAGCTCGAAATAAAGTTCTCAAACTCGTATTACAATGCTGTTCTGAACCCCGGCCTTTCTCCTCCGTACACGGCCCACATAGCCTCCCGCGTAACCGGTCTTCTCGCCGTCTGCCCTGCGTTGTTCGCCTTGGCTCAATGACCTACTTCCTGCTCTCTGCTTGGTTAAGTAATACTGTCGCCTTCGCTTTACGTAACCAGTGCTGTTCACCGCTCGACTTCACCGTACGCTCTGCGCATGTGTACCGCTTCAGCTCACTGGCTGAACTCGACTGACTTCTCTAAACTGCATTGACCAGCTCCTGCCTGGCGCAGTCACGTGATGCTCTCCCACTTTCTGCTGTCGTGCGTCACGAATATAATCTCGACCACCCTCATCTCGGCTATTAAGTTATACAATATCTTAAAGGATTATCTGTCTTTCTTCAAGTTATTATCACATATAATGCTTGTTATTTCTTCTCTTCTGAGATTATTAAATATACTGTTCCATAAAGATCTTAATAAAACTTTAATATTCCTCCCATAATTCCATCTGTTTGACTGGCAGTGCCTTCTTGATCCTTGGCCTTCTACGTCATTTTCTAATATTCTCCTCTACTCGATGTGAGCGCTATCTTTACAATTTTTCCCATAAATCTCAACTACGGCTTAATGTCAGCTGGCGTAGCCGATAGCCTCAACTAGGTATCGGGTACAATACGAGGGAGTTAGCAAGTGTTTTTTTACAGCCCGACGCAGACCCATTGTATACAGGAAGGGCCAGGGGGCAGAGATTTTAAACTACCCTTGGAGGGTGGCGTTTAGAGTGGAAAGACTTTGAAACCCTGTATGTAATAAAAGAATCATTGTTGTAATGTATAATGAATTTGTGTGGTTTGAAACACATTGATAATATAAGGATCATTCTGATAACTTAATATTTGGCAAAAATAATGAGATGTTGAAAGTTGCATTTTTATACTGACATTGTCACCTATTTCCTAAGGTGGACACCAGATGCCATATGCTATGCCCACACAAGGGTAGCATAAAATCCCACCCGACACAGCGGTAACGGAATCATTGAAATTGAACTCATGACGGCATACAGTGGAACTGCATAAAGGGGTAGAATTACAAGTAACAATGGAGTTGCAAGTAAATAGGATGTGCAACCCATAAATTGGTTAATGCATGGTAGAGCATTTTGGTGGGAAGAGAAATACAGAACATAATTGTACGCATAATGTAAAGTAGGATGTGTTGAGAATAAACAACTAGATTGTGAAATTAAAGTGGTCACAATAGGTGACATAAGATTGTAAGTATAGTTGTATGTGTATTTTACCAGTGCATCTGCGGACTTGAGATTGAATTTTATGTTAATCTCATGGTTAATGAATAAATAATCATTTGGATTTGCGAGGATAAAATGCGAATAATAGTGGATTGAAGGAATAAGTTTTGCATTGTTTTGTGTTATATTGTTGGGATTGGGTTTTTGTTTGTGTGAAGCCATGATTTAGAGCTCAATTAAAGTGTTTAGAATAGAGTTGTGCCTTATTATTGGAGAGTTGATACCTTTAAGTCTCAGATCAAAAATATGCAACTGCTCAGTGGGTGAACGGTACACGCCTGAGGACTAATGCTAGATGGAGGCAGAAGCATGTTTTCCATAGAAATTATTCACATGGGTACATGGGATTTGTTGCCCTGTACAGTGATTTGAGCTAAAGGTACAACTTAAGTCCGTCAAGATCTGATGTTAACAACTCTATTAACATAACGAATAAAACGAATTAGGGGAACGACCGCACCTAACCTTAGCTAAGCTCCGATATAAACAAAATATTGTTTTTTATAAACTCCATATACTTATCATGGGATCTCCATATATTTATCATGTCGCCCGTAAGTGGGTAAAACATGGTAAACACTATTATCTTCATCTATTTACCATGGCGAGGCCCAAGGTGGGGCATTCGACAGTAAAACCGAATCCTTGGATGGTTGCTGCGATGTCTTGCGATGGTGAACCTTCCTTCATCTATTTATCATGGCGCCCAAGCTTGTGGAGCTTATGGGATTTAGGGAAACCCCATAGATTTTATATGGTATTTCATGGGGAAAACCATAATAATTATTTTTTTGCCTCAAACTGTGTTTGAGTGATTTTTGAGTTCTGTAGGCTTTTGAAGTAACGCAGAGTCTCTCTATTGAGAAGAGAAGTGCCCAAGTGTACGAGCACTACACACCCAATTCACAATTTATCCAAAATCCAAATTTTAAGTACAAGCTTACAATATGTGTACAGTGTCTTGAATTTCTTTTCAAAACGAATCCATACATGTATCCATGAAGCCTGCCTATATCTCAAAGTGAATTGTAGCACGAATGGCTGGCACGGAGGGAATTTTGCAAGGTATTGCAGAGCTAAGACAGCATATTGACGCTGTCAATGAACAGAATAAGCTGGAGGCCAAGGCATTCCAGGATGAAATAAATAACCGTTTAGATGCCAATTAGGTGGCAATTAATGCAAATCAGGTAGCAATGAATAATAATCAAGCTGAAATAAATGCTAAGTTAGGTCAAATGCAAGAAACAATTAAGACCGAGGTAACTGAAAGCGTTGTAAGCATTATATCAGAAATGCAGGTTGAGACCGAAGAGCGTTTCGAGTCGATAGAAGCGAAACTCGAAAGTAATTTGCAGGCATGTAAGCACGCGCAGGATGAAACGAACAGTAGGTAATATGCGCTGTCCATTGACATTAAGGATATTCAAATCCAAAATGAGGCGAATCTCGAACGCCAAGCGAAACAGTTTTCCGAATTTACTAGAACGGTGGATCAGTGAGTAGAAGAGAATGACAGTAAATGGGATGAAAAGTTGAAAAGTTATGTTAGAGCGATTAACGCTGATTTAAAGAAGCAGGATCAGAACATATTAGACCAATGTCCGGAAATAGGAGAAATTAAGGCTATCGCTAACGAAAGTAAAGAGCTGGTAGGCAACATAAAAGGTCAGGTGAGCAAAGTTCATCAAGAACTGGACCAAATTCATAGCGACATTGTTATAGTTAACAAAAGACAAGAGAAAAACAGAGGGGAAATCGCCAAGGTCAGAAGTGAAATATCAAAGGTCAATGGACATATCCAAGAAGAAATTAAAGGGCTTAGAGAAGAACTCGAAGTGAGAGAAGGCCAAAAGACAAAGGCAAGCGACAAGACACTTGCTCAAATAAAGGAAGACGTAGAAGATGAAATCTCCCATATCAAGCATAGCCTGAAGGAAGATAAGAAGAAAATATTTCAAGTGGCAGAAGAAAACCGGGATAGGCTTAGCAGAATAAAAAAAGAAGTACTCGCTCGATTGGAAAGAGCAGAGATGCGCCACAATCAAATGGAGACTAGGATAATAACACAGGAGGAAACCCTAATGAAAGATCCTAAGTCAAGTGAAGGCAGCGTGGAAGAGATGAGGAAAACCAAGTGGGCAGAATTAGAAACACAACCTATAATAAGGAATGCTACAGGGCTAGTCGAAAGTGCATATATGACGCCAGGTGCACCGATTGCAACTTCTACGCCGCATGAAAATGCTATTCACAACCAAGTTATAACTGTAATTAGAGCAAGCGAGGAGAAACCAAGAAAATTTTCAGGTAGCCATTGTAATATGACACCTAAGTATTGGTTGAAAGAGGTGTTCGAATATCTGAACGATGCGCGGATACCACAAGAAGGCAGGCTACGAGCCATAGAGAAACTAACGGAGGGAGAATGTGCGTTATGGTTTCGCAGTTTCCGTTATACCTTTGATACTGTCGAGGAGCTCCGGGAAGCTTTTCTGAAGCGATACTGGGATCCGAGTACCCAGCAGAATTTACGACTGGATTTTTACTCGAAAAGATACAGCACTGACAATCCAACGAATTACGCTGAATTTTTCGTATCTCAGGTGTGTAAATTTAAAGAACTAGACCAAGCACCTAGCGAGCTAGAGCTATGCATTGCTATTGCCAAACAACTTCCTTATGAAATCCAAAGGCTGCTGATTTCGCCAAATGCAAAAACTACAATGGAAATGGAGGCAGTTCTTAGGCAAATGGACCTCACAACATCCAATACTATGCGTCAGAATCGAACCGTGGAACATGTACACGTGACCAACACGCAGACTTACCAGTACAAAGCTCCGAAAAATAACAAAGCTACTAGCACCGAAACGTTAGATTCCAACGGACGTCAATGGGAACATGAACACAGAAGATGGCAACCGAAATATGAAGGAAAGGCTGGTAGAGGAATAGGAGGCCGAAATTCTTGGAATCAACGGAATACAAGGGGTAGACCGTACCAAAATAATGGAGGTAACAATGGCCAAGAGGGCAACAATCGAAATAGGAGACCCCAGGAAAGAAGGCGTAACTTTGATGACGAGGTAGAGGAACGTTATCACGCTTCATTGCAATACCTCGATGAAAGGGGAGAAGAACCCCAGAAGCAGCAAGTCCGCTGGCAAGAAGCTATTCAAAATAGGACGTCACCAGACAGATATGGAGACGGGGCCAGAAGTTTGGAGTTACAGCGCAGTGAACAGGAGAGAAGAAACTCTAACGGGACTGGCGCTGTAGAGAAAAAAAACACCAAAATTAGAAGAATTTGAGAATGATGGATGGAATGTAGTCAACATCATTAATTGGATAGCTAAACCGGAAGAATTAATCGAGGATACAGGAGGATCACAGGTCATGGTCAAAAGAGAATTGCCCATTATTATAGTAAGAGTGGCAGGGTTGAATATAAGAAGTCTTTTGGACACGGGTTCAACGGTGTGTCTCATGACACAAGCTTTGTATAATGAGATAGCGCAAAGAGAAAACGTTTTGAAAATACCTATCTCAAGTGTCAAAATAAAGGGTGTCATTCCTGACAAGACGATGATATGCAAATATGAGGTATTCCTAGACTTACAGATAGGAGGCTCTATCATTTCACAGAGTTTTCTACTAGTAAGCAAATTGCCTTTTAATCTCATTGTTGGGGCAGAGTTTATAAGGGAATACAGAGTGGTAATAGACCTATCACAGGACAGAGTTATGTTCCGTGTGAACGAGGAAGCCGAAGGCTTAGAGGTCTCACTCAAACAGAATGAACCAGGAACAGATGAACAAGTATGGCATACATACAGAGACATGACTGAGGAGGAAGTGTTAGCTATCGAGCATTTAGAAGACGAACTGAAAACACTAGCCGCAGACATGGAGAAAGATCAGGAACCCGAACTGGAAGAGTGTATTTTGGAAAAATTAGAAGAAGCGAAAATTGGTCCAAGAGATAAAGAAAATTTAAAGAAATTGTTATTGGAACAGAATGAAGTCTTTGACTCAAGACCTGGTCGTATAAAGAACTTCACTTATGCATTCCAATTTAAAGACTGGACACCATTTAGGCAGAAACCCTACCCAATAGCCGAAAAGCACTATGCTAAGGTCAAAGAAGCAATTCAGGAGATGTTGGAGGCCGGTGTTATTGAGAAGACATCTACGCCTTACGTAAGCCCATTGGTAATTGTACCCAAGACAGACGAGACTGTCAGAGTGTGCCTGGACTTGAGACATTTAAATATGAGGGTGATGCCGGAGTTTGACCAAGTGCCACCTATTAAGGAAATCCTCAGAAAGTTTAAAGGGAAGACCATATTTACAAATTTGGATATCACGTCGAGCTTTCACCATATTGAATTGGAAAAGAAAACTAGTCTATTGACAGGATTTATGTTTGATCAACATACATACTCATTTTTAAGACTACCCTTTGGTTTGAAAACAGCTGGTTCAGCTTTGATAAGAGCGTTAGACCGGAAAAAGTTAAGGAGAGTACCATTAGGTACGTAGATGACATTCTACTCACATTGGAATCTCTGGAGGAGCACGTGAGAGACCTGGAGAAGTTGCTGGATAACCTTAGAGAAGCTAATTTTAAGGTTAACATCAAGAAATCGCACTTCTGTCATAGGGAAGTAAAATTCCTAGGGCACGTTATCGATGAAAATGGAGTAAGGCCAAACCCAGAGAAATTAGAAGTAATTCGAAATTTTCCTCTACCCACGAAAGTTCAGCACGTCCGACAGTATTTGGGAGTTATTGGATTCTTTGCTAACCACTGCCCAAACTATACTACAATTGTGGCACCCCTGCAAGATCTATTGAAGAAAGGCGGCAGGTGGAATTGGACGGAGCAGTGTCAAGAAGCATTCGTGAGGTCGAAACGTTAAGCTGGGATATCCGGATTATACCAAGAGTTTATAATACAGACGGATACATCACTTGTTGGAATAGGGGCGATGCTGTTCCATGAAAATGTTGATAAGCCTGAGGAGAAAGTTTTTATTGCCTTTATTAGTAGGAGATTGAAGGCCCACGAGAAAAATTACATGATTACAGAGATAGAGTTGCTCGCAATTCTGTACGAGTTACAGTACTGGCGCAAACTCGTGTATGGCTTTCAAATCGTCCTCAGAACAGACCAAAAAGCTTTAACATTTCTGTTAAAGACGGATTTGTCCAGCCAGAGGTTTACAAGATGGTCCCTGTATATTCAACAGTTCAATGTGGAAATAGAATACTGTCCAGGGAAAGAGAACGTAATACCGGACATGCTAAGCCGATATCCCAGAGAAGAGGAAACTCTAGCTGTCGAGATAGAAAATCGAGATCAGAAGACCTTAGATGACTTGAAGAAACTTACCACACTACAACGCGAAGATCCGTGGTTGAAAATGATGATTGATTACTTCGAGGGACGCTTAGCAAGTGGAACTGCAATATACAGAGAGGCAGAGGCGTTATCAACAGACTACTTGTGGTACAATCAGATACTACACAAGTGGGGTGATGTAGAGCATACCCGCCAAAGAATTGTTATTCCTGCATCTCTGCAGAGGAGATTGGTGTGGTTGGCACACAGAGCGTTTGGACACCCTGGTATAAATAAGGTAACTGCTCTACTGAAAGAAGCATTCATTTGGCCGAAGTTAAGAGATACAGTAAGAAATGCTCTTAGGACATGCGATTTGTGCCAAAGGGAAAAGCCAAATCCCTTTTTAATGAGACAACGACCCATTCCGTTGTTACCAGAGAAGCCAAGGTAGCTAATGAGTGTAGACAACTTTGGACCACTGCCTATGGCACGTAGAGGCAATAGACATATTTTTGTAGCCATGGATGTATTTTCAAAAATGGTGGTATTATGCCCCATACAGAAGACAAGCTCGAAGCAGGTGATAAAGAGATTGAAAGAGAGAGTTATTCCGATACTTGGGAAACGGGATAAATTACTCTCAGATCACGGGAGCTGCTTTACTAGCGCCGAATTTCGTCGGGAATTGGCAAATTTAGGAATTAGGCAGATTCTATCTACCATTCGCCATCCTGAGGCTAGCCCCGTTGAACGGGTTATGAGAGAGATCCAGAAATACATGAAAATCTACTGTTCAGAAGAGAATTGGAGATGGATCTACGTCTTGGATATAATAGAGTACTGCATCAATAATACTGTGCATGAAGCGACAGGTCAAGTGCCCGTGACTCTACATTTGGATCAGAGACCGGAGAGGCCATGGACTGGTGTTATTCCACTACCTGTAGACGCGCAGCCAGGACGAGAATTGAGGATCCAGCGAACCTTCGAATATCGCCAAGCACAGGCTGAAAGACCCCAGAGAAGAAACCGTACGAAGCGATATCATAGACCGCTTCTCATTGGGGAGAAAGTTTTAGTTTTGAGACCAGCCAGTTCAGATCCAGAAGCACGGAAATATAAGAAATTCAATTTTGGATATCACGGCCCGTTCGAAATTATAAGAGAGCTACAGAATAATGCATGTAGAATAAGGCATTTAGAAACGGGAAACGAGGTCGTTATGAATGCTGCCAACCTCAAAATTTATCATTCACCAGAAGAATTCGACGAACAAGAGGAAGCTGTAGCAGCGTACACCCAAGTGTATGTGGACAGCAAAGTCAGGCAGGCAGACGAGTTTGGAGGCTCACGCAGCGTGACGGAAAGAAACCCATGCAGCTCGCCCAGGGAAGGAAGAAGACAGACGGAGTGCAAGTGTCTACGACTGCTATACAAAAAATGGTTGATTTTGCCGGGGAGGTTGAAGCTTTTAATGAAGCCCTCCGTGAGGACAATGCACGTCTGAGAGCCAAGCTAAGAGTAGAAGGGGGAGGTAGACAGACCCACTCGCAGGCAGACGAGTTGATGACCGCTTATTGTAAACACGGCAGCGGTCGGGACACAGTCAGCCAGTGACTTACAGAAGGTCACTTGCTAATGACTTCTATAAGTTTTGCAAGGGGAATATGAACCCAACGGGGTTAGGCTGCCTGGTGTCGAACCTGTATCTCTGGGGGTAAATGAGAACAGACTAGAGATACCAGTAAGAAACGAACACAAGATCTTTTGAGGGAGTTTAAGCGATAAAAACCCCTAGAGAAATTACACATTAAATCACTGTTGTGATATAAACAAATTCTGATATTATTTGTTAATATAATGTAGAAAATATTAGCAGAATACGGCAGTATTGGGCTGTAAGATGCATACAATTCTGGACTTAGTGCAGAGAGTTAGAACTCTTGATAGATTGTAAATGGGCCTGGAATAGAGGCGTGGTTTCGTGGAGCCATGCCAGTCACTATGACCTATTTATGCTGTCGGAGACAAGGCAGGACGGTAATATATGGGCAAGTGATTCCCCGCTATATAAGGAAAGGTCCAGGGGGATGAGAAGATACCAGAATAATTTAATGATTACTCGTGAATGGAGTAACTCAGAGACACGAGGATTGCACCTATGTGAATGAATGGCCAGGAGGCTAATTATCAAGCCGTCAAACATTGAAATCGAGGCAGATTTAATGTAACGCGCATTGACACTGTAGAAATGAGGCCAGCGCCAGAAACTGACCATGTATTCGGGGAAAAACCAGTGACGCGGCGTGGGGACGCGCTGGCAAAGGCAATTAATATTAATTAATTGGCCGATCGATCCTCGAGCACATAGACGGATATGTGATCAGCGTGGAAAAATGGACCAGGAAAACGTTATTTCAAGACCAGTAATGTACGGACAGAGGAGATGTAGCTCCAAGGAAATTTTAGACCTACTTTTTGTCTCCAAACAGATATAAGGTCAGTGGAGCGAAGAGTCAGGGTCAGTTGAACCACAGCCTAGTGCGAAGCGCACGCGGCCTAAATCCAGGAAGGGACGCGCGGACTCTAGTATGTTGAGTGCTCATCAACATAATAAGCATGCAGTAAGGCATTAATTAAGAACGATTAATATAGTCAGTTGAACCATAGCCTAGTGCGAAGCGCACGCCGCCTGAAACCAGAAGAGGATGCGCGGACTTTAGTATGTTGAGTGCTCATCAACATAATAACAACGCAGTAAGGCATTAATTAAGATCGATTAATATAGTCAGTTGAACCATAGCCTAGTGCAGAGCGCACGCCGCCTGAATCCAGAGAGGGGCGCGCGGACTTTAGTATGTTGAGTGCTCATCAACATATTAACCATGCAGTAAGGCACTAATTAAGAAAAAATAATAAGGACAGTCGTGCCATACTTTTATAGTCGGTAGTACAAGTGATTACTATTGAGTATGCAGTAAATGTACCGTGTGATGTACAAGTTAGGACAATGTCAGATTAGGCAAATCGTACCGCATGACGAGGAGATATTATGTGGTATCATAATAATGTACGTGGAACTGCCCAATGTTTTGTTATAAGCAGATCATTAAGGGGGACCGTAAGTTCGGCCGAAGGACAATTGAAAGCGGTAATTGTAAAAGTACAATGTACAATGGACGAACGCAATATATAAGCTATTGGTTAGACATATAATAGGATGTCGAACTGCGCAGGTATAAACTTTGTTATGCGAGTGATGAAATTTCGCAGGGATACCACTGTAATTAATGCTCAGGACGATGTGGAAGCATATTTATGCGATATCGGGAATTTATTTAAGGATAGAAATTGATAGACAGATTGGGGACCGCTAGGAATCGTTAGGCAGAGAATCGAGACTTTCGAACGAAATGCGGGATAGTCGTGAAGGATATATGTGCAACGCCTGCATTTCTGAAATTCTGCAAGGAAGGGTCAACCATTAAGAAATGTACATAGTGATCGTGTGATTTTAGTGATGGTCATTTAAATATATGTAAAATTAACAGTGTAATAATTGATATAACGTGTTTTGTGAAAAAGAAAGCCACAAGCTTCGACATGGAGAAGCAAAGTGCAGTGTGTTTTGTAATGCAAAAATTATGTAAAAAGTGTGTGAAAAGTGTGATAACGCTTTGCTAATATTCAAATGATGGCGGGCATTACTGGAGAAAATGTTTGGTCGGAGCCACCTGATTAACCAATGTGAGTACCCAAAACCATGATTTTTAGTGAATGTAGTCCACTGTATGTTGAGTGATTTCAAAAAATTATAGAATATGCCAATAAGAGTCCATTTTGGGAGGTAGAACCTCGAGATATTAATGTTGTGTTGATTTTAGTCAAATTGAAATGTCTTTGTACATCATTGAGTGGATGAATCGTTACCACTAATGTAAAAATGGCAATTGAGTTAAATAGAAAGTTAACGTAACGAACACGGATGTTCGGTCATTGATTATATAAATACGGTTACGTTGTGTCGGTATAGGGAAAAATTTATGTCAGTAATAATAATAATAATAATAATAAATGAATACACATCAGGGAGAATGTTTGTAAGCAAAATATATATGCTAATTGGAATACTTGTGTATCCAAGCAGTAGTATTATACGGGATGGGCTAAGCCAAGGAATTTAATATCAGAGTATATTATGATAATGGAAATAAATATGCAAGAATATAGGAAATGTAAGGGTTTAATAGTAACTTGAATCGCAGCTTGATGAATAAGCTTATAAGAGTAATTGATAGAGATTATCTTACTACTTAAAGGACGGGATCATATCACAATGGTCATGGGAGCCAGGCAATCTAATCGACGTCTGAAATCTCGTATAGCCAAAGGCATACAGAGATATTATTATCTGCCAGAGCGTATTTAGTGAAGGAAACCCTAGCTCTGAGTATTGCTATGAAATGTTCCGGGTTCGAATCCAGTGGTGGATGGGAGGATAACAATGGACACCTCAGCATGACACCTGATATCGACCGAGAACTAGCTATTGAATAAATTCAGCTCCTGGGAGTGAATGTAGACGGCAGGAAGTGTACCTGACCGTGTTCTTTAACAAAAAGATGCCGGTTATCCCAATTCGACATGTGTTTGATGAGTCGCGTTCCTTCATATGAATGTAAATGGACCTGTTGGGGCCAGCTATTAATATCCTAAGGATAGGAATAAATGCTTAAACAATTCCATATCCCGTCTTGCATACAGTTCAGTTAGATCATCTGTGTAGTGCAGGTCAGTGAGACGGCACTATTGTATTTGAAGCAACGTGCTGCTGCTTGGAAATAAAAGAAAAGGGACAGAGCGAGGGAGGTAGCAAGTGTTTTGTTACAGCCCGGCGCAGACCCATTGTATACAGGAAGGGCCAGGGGAAGAGATTTTAAACTACCCTTGGAGGGTGACGTTTAGAGCGGAAAGACTTTGAAACCCTGTTTGTAATAAAAAGAATCATTGTTGTAATGTATAATGAATTTGTGTGGTTTGAAACACATTGATAATTAAGGATCATTCTGATAACTTAATACTTGGCAAACTTATGAGATGTTGAAAGTTGCATTTTTACACTGACATTGTCGCCTTTTTCCGAAGGTGGACACCAGATGCCATATGCTATGCCAACGCAAGGGTAGCATAAAATCCCACCCGACACAGCGGTAATGGAATCATTGAAATTGAACTCATGACGGCATACAGTGGAACTGCATAAAGGGGTAGAATTACAAGTAACAATGGAGTTGCAAGTAAATAGGATGTGCAACCCATAAATTGGTTAATGCATGGTAGAGCATTTTGGTGGGAAGAGAAATACAGAACATAATTGTACGCATAATGCAAAGTAGAATGTGTTGAGAATAAACAACTAGATTGTGAAATTAAAGTGGTCTCAATAGGTGACGTAAGATTGTAAGTACAGTTGTATGTGTATTTTACCAGTGCATCAGCGCACTTGAGAATGAATTTTATGTTAATCTCATGGTAAATGAATAAATAATCATTTGGATTTGCGAGGATAAAATGCGAATAATAGTGGATTGAAGGAATAAGTTTTGCATTGTTTTGTGTTATATTGTTGGGATTGGGTTTTTGTTTGTGTGAAGCCATGATTTAAAGCTCAATTAAAGTGTTTAGAATAGAGTTGTGCCTTATTATTGTAGAGTTGATACCTTTTAGTCTCAGATCAAAAATATGCAACTGCTCAGTGGGTGAACGGTACACGCCTGAGGACTGATGCTAGCTGGAGACAGAAGCATGTTTACCAAGGAAATTATTCACATGGGTACAGTACTAAGCCAGAAACCTTCCCTGAAGTGTACACAGCATCTCACCCAAGTTTCATCTCTATCGGAAGATTGGTTAATGAACACATACGGGACTTTATTGAAACGCTTTGCGCGTCTTCGCTCATTTGTTGAATCTACTTGTGCGCTACCCATTGTAAAATGGACTTACTAAGCCTGAATCTTTCCCTGGAGTGTACACAACAACTCACCCAAATTTAGTCGCTAACAGACGAATGATAACTGAACGCATACGGGACTATGTTGAAACACTTCGCGCGTCGTCGCTCATTTGTTTAATCTACTTGTGCGATACCTATTATAAAGTGCATTTACTAACCCAGAAGCCTTCCCCGAAGAGTACACAACATCTCACCCTAGTTTCATCCCTATCGGACGAATAGTATATGAACGCATACGGGATTTTGTTGAAACGTTTCGCGCGTCGTCGCTCATTTGTTGAATCTACTCGTGCCCTACCTATCGTAAAGTGGATTTGCTAAGCCAGAAACCTTGTCTGAAGTATACACAACCTCTCACCCAATTTTCATCGCTATCGGACGAATGGTATATGAACGCATACAGGACTTTATTGAAACGCTTCGCCCGTCGTCGCTCATTTGTTGAATCTACTCGTGCGCTACCTATTGTTAAGGGGATTTACTAAGGCAGAAACCTTCCCTGAAGTGTACGCAACATCTCACCCAAGTTACATCGCTATCAGACGAATAGTATATGAACGCATACGGGACTTTTTTGAAACGCTTCGCGAGTCGTCGCCCATTTGTTGAATCTACTCGTGCACTACCTATTATAACATGGATTTACTAAGCCAGAAACCTTGCCTGTAGTGTACACAACGTCTCACCCAAGTTTCATCGCTATTGGACGAATAGTATGTGAACCCATACGGGACTTTGTTGAAACCCTTCGCCCGTCGTCGCTCAGTCGTTGAATCTACTCGTGCGCTACCTATTGTTAAGTGGATTTACTAAGGCAGAATCCTTACTTGAAGTGTAAAGAACATCTCACCCAAGTTTCATCGCAATGGGATGAATGGTATATGAACGCATGTGGGACATTCTTGAAACAAACGCACGCCATTTTGTTGCAGATACTCGCGCGCCATCTATTGTAAATTGGATTTACTACGCCTATAACTTTCCCGGAACTGTGCACAACTACTCACCAAAATTTGATCGCAATCGGATGAATTGTATACGAACGCATCGCCATTACGCATTTGTTTAAACTACTCGCGCGCTATCTATTTTGAAATGGATTAACTATGCCTATAAACCTCCTGGAAGTGTTTACAATAACTCACAAAAATTTGATCGCAATCGGATGAATGGTTTATGAACGCAAAAAATACGAACAAACAGACATTCCTTTATATATATATATATATATATATATATACTAGCTGTTATGTCCGGCGTTGCTCGGGATCACAATTGGATATTAAGAGATCGTACCTTTGCTCGCATTGTCGTAATGTGTCCAACCCGGAGGAAGGTCGTTGTTATAATGAGCAATATTATTGACACTCAAAGTCCTCTAGCGTGCTTTCCATCTGATCAAAAATTTTGCTGAAGTTATTAAATAGGAGGTTACGATGGCTTTATACTGCTTGTAGCTTATAGATTAAGCCTGATGTTTCGCTAATATAACTGAATATTTAAGGAGCCTATTTCAGTCATTGTATGCATTATTATTCTAACACATTTTAAGGGCAAATGAATTTATTTTTCTTTATTGTATTATTGCGTGTTTTGTCGAACATCAACATTTGAAGTGGATAATGGAAGTCCGCAAATAAACGCTTAGAATCCCAGCTTCATGATAATATATATATATACATTTGATTATGGAAACATTGAATACCGAAAATAAGAAATGCATACTAAATATCATCTAAGAATCTGTATGTCCACTTACATTTAAATAAGAACTACTCATTCGAGTGCAGAGAAATCATGTGGCCAAGAGTCAAACTAAACCTATTCAAAACACTATTTTACCCAGATGACCAAATCTGGAAGTGAAAACCATACACCAAAATGACGCATGTTCTATGAGATTAAAAAATTGACGAAATAATTATATGATAAGTATGAAATTGTATCATATCTATATTTACCAAAACTCTCTTTCCTCAGATGAAATCAATACTGACACCCTCATACACGGAAAACAACACACGTAGAATATTAAAAGACCCTAAAACAAAGCAAAAGAATCAAATAAAGTATGATTATAGTCATGAACCACAGACCCAGCTGTGAGAGGCCGGCGAGCTGCCGCCTAAGCCACGGAGGCTTCTATGTAGTAAAATTAAAATAATCTTTCTTAAATATTGAACACCCATCGTTTAACGTCCTCATACTACTGTACATTTGGAAGTGAATAATAGTATGCTAAAAATACATCAAACTAAGTAGCAATTGTCATCTCCGCTGTAAGTAATATTGTGCAAACTATGTATCATGCCATGATTCTTAAACACATCAATATTTCTAAGTTTATGCCGTGTCTTGTGAGTGGTTTCGCCTAGCAACACCGAGATGGGTAACCAGCGAGCTCTTGTTGTCAATTTGGGAACCCAAAAAGGCCTAGCGAATGGTGCTGTACCTAAATCTTTATCTAGTGCACCTGCGGTACTTAACTACGAGAGGTAAACGCTCAACTCCTTTCACCTCCCTATAAAGGCATCCAAAAAGATTGTATATTGGCAATCATGGCCAAGCAATTAAAATTCAGGTACATTTATAGGTTAACGCTGTGTCTTGTGCGGGGTTTCCTTGGTCGTGAATGAAGAATTACCAATTTTATTGAAATATGTTAGCGCAATTGACCAGTGAGATTTATAAGGCAGACATAATAAAGTAACGGAAGAGTTGGTAGAATAAGTCACAGTAGTCAGTGAATTTAGGTTGCACATAATGGTAGAACAAGACAAAAAGCAGTTAATAATTGCAAACAGAAGAATTCAACTAACAAAAATTAAATCTAATAACAGTAAGAAAACATACCGTACAAAATAGAAACAATAATACCTTGGTAAACCGTCGTAAATATCCAAATACTCACATACAATAAGCGACGCAGAGACAATAAAAATAGACTCAAAATCACGATCTTCTTCGACCGCTTAATCCACCTATATAAATAAAACATTTCGTGTTCGCGTGTAGCAATGCAAAGAGCAATATTCGGTGGGAACCACGAACCCCACGTTTTAAGGCCCTAAAAACAACGGTTTGCGAGATATTGCAAGAAAACTATACCCGCTCTGCGAAATTGATAAAGTTGTCATGCCAACGCCATCACGAGGTCTCATTCTGCTTTCATTCAGTCTCTGTAAGAGATAATATTTGCATGAAAGAATAACAGACTGTTAAACAGACTTTCGTACGAACAGTGCCACCATCCGTATAAAAGAAATGAACCTAAAATGTGGTATTTATTCTGACCGCAAAAGAGAAAAATCGTGGGAAATAAATACTTCTTCGTTACTGGAAGTAATGAGATTAATCTTGCTGTATAAAGCTATAAAAGACCTTTCGTACTGCCCCCGTAATTGAATTATGTTGAGACCACGGTGGCTATATTGGAAATTATAAAGAAAGTTATGGCTGTCATAGTTATGACGTGGATGGTCATGACGTAAGCACGGATGACGCAGACGTTATACCAGCAGGCTGCTTGAGCTGAGATTCTCAATGACGTCAGCATTTATTCGAGAAAGATCCGAGATTTACGACGCAGTCGCAGGAAACGTGGAATTATGCTGAGGAAGTAATTATGCTATTGGAGGGGAGGCTCGAACCAATCAACGATTGTTTGAAGGAAGACGGAGATTGCTGAAACTATGATATTTTTAATACTTTTTGGAATGAAGGATTGTGGAAATCCATTTGCAGTAGAGGCATTGATCTGGAATTTTGGTGAAAGTTATTTCCAGTTTTTGAATTTTGAAAATCCGTCAAGTATTGACGAAGCTGGATCTTCTAGCTATGACGCAGTAACACGCTATGGAAGGGATGGATACGCCCCTTGTGAAGTTTATAAAAGGCCTTGCGCAGAAGAGAGGAGTCTCAATCGTCAGATCTCAATCGCATATCTCAAATCATCAGATATTCAGTGCTTATATAGTCGTTTTGGTGAAACGTCGAGTGATATTGGTAGAAAGAGTTGTCTTTATAACGCGTGGTGAAGCCACCGCAGTGAACGTGATTCAAGCAGACAAGCAGTGCAAGTTTACTGTGAGTAAAACTAGGTGAAGTTAAAACGCACATTATAACGCGTCTACAAGAGTGGCTATGAACAGTTAGCGGTTGCCTATAAGCTAATTCTATTGTGCAGTGCTACATTAAGCAGTGTAGTAAATTTGAACAATTTCGAGGAGGTATTTTAGAAGATATTAGCACTTTTAGACGACTGACAAAAGTGATTTTCTCGCCACCTGAGAAGCACGTTATAGCGTCAGATTGTTAGCTACGGCTGACACAGCTAGTATAACAGGGAGACTTCTGATTGCTTTTGTGACACAACGCTACAGTACTATGGAACAGTTTAATAAGGCAGTTTGTTCTTCTATTACCATAACCGAAGAGAAGATGGAAGGCTAAAGGACTTTAATGCAATTGGGACATACATTGTTGGAGTAAGATAGCAACATGGAACTTCGCTAATTGCTATTCCATACAAGCGGACATGTGGTGAACAACCATCTACACCCATGTTTCGTGGCTCAACGCTGAATACTATCAAACAGCAATGGAAACGATTTCATACTCACTGAATATGAATATTTCTACGGAAATTACTACAAAAACTTCATGGCGATTTTCTACAAGATCTTCAGGGATTTTTCAAGAGAGGTCAGGGTTGTCCCGACTCACAAAGAAGAATTTTGCCGGAAGGATGTCTTACGTCTTCATGGAGCAGTGCAATTTCCGGAGAAGGAAGCAGTTCGATTCTCCGAGGGTGCTGTTTCCTGTTTCGAGGATGGAGCTCAGCTTTAACTTGGTGAAATGGATCCATCAGCAGTCTTCTTTGGGGAATTTTCCTCTGGAACTTCGATCGGCAGATAAGGTAGTCGTGAACGTTTATTGTATTTGAGTTTGTAGCAATATCTGAGCAGCCATTTTCCCATATTTTTGTCCTCATGTATTTTGGCCCTATATTCTTGTTTGAGATTCCTATTCTCAGTACACCTTGATGAGTCATGCCTTTTTCGACGATTTATTAAGACATGGTTATTCCATGGGCATAGTTAAATGATTTTGGATCAGTTGAGACTGATAATTAGATATTTCAATAATTTGCTTATTTTTGGTAGTCACGATTTGACTATAAGTTAATGATTTTCATGTCAGATTTAACTTCAGACAGCGTGTCTCTTTATTAAAGTAATTTCTACCCCAGTTTAATTACTTTGACCAATTTTCTGTCATCATCAAGAAGGAAGAACATTTAAATGATTTTAGAGCGTTAAAATCTCTTGCGTTGTCGACGATCTTGGAAATACTAGTCGTTATTTGAAATTGATTGCAACACAGACATTTATCGTCAGTTATGAACGACCATTGCATCATAGACAATTTTGTGAAAGATGAACTTTAATTATGAATTATTGAATGCATTAAAGTCGTGAACTTTTGTGAGGAGTTTTTTCTCAATTAGAGATTTGAATAATAATGTTTGCATTCCACAGTCTAATTGGATTCTATTCGACTATTTCGCAGTTTAGTCGCACTTTATTTGATGATAGTATTTTTATACTACAATACTTTGAAGATGATAATCTTAAATTTTGATAGACTAGAGAGGCGTATATAAGCGTATTCACTATTAAATTTGTTTGTGATTGGCAAATTTTTACTTCATTTCGATTCATGAATGAAATCCACGAAGGTTAAATGACAACAGTTTTGAAACTATTAATGATTATAAGAATTTTTGAAGTGGAACTATGAATGTATAATCGCTAGCGCAGCGAAAGTCGCTGATGTATAATGCCCTTGAAGTAAATGAAGGAGATTCCCACAGTAATTAATGATATTAAAGAATTTGTTAGTGGAGGTTTTTGTAAATTCTGTGGAAGATTTTGATGCCGTATATATTTTTTTTGATGAATTTTGGGCCTGTTTTTAATGCAGTTTTGTGCATTTTTTTTAATAAGCGACGTATTTACCGCTGGAGTGTGTTGTATTTGTCCTTTGAAAATTAATCAAGTGAATTTACTGTTATAATTAACAAGAGTAGTGAAAGAATTTGAGATAAGATTTTGAATGAAGATTACCGTCACAAATAATTATAATAATTATTAAACCTTTATTAAACCAGATTGTGACATTAACATGTATAACTAACCTTCATTGGTCGATTATATTGACACGATTATGAAATTACCAACCGGATGAACATGTGGTTAATGTATTTCTCAAATTAATAATTTAAATAATTTAATTGTTAATATTGTAAATAAATGATGTAAATATCTTTAACAATAATGTGGAAAGGAAGTAATGTTAAAGGCGTGTTTAAAATTTTTCTTATTGTCTTCGACAATATTATGAACAATTTCCAATTGTTATAAATTAATTTATGAGTTTTTGTTATAAACATTTAAGGGTTTGTTTTATACTCTAAACAATGCTTATTAAACATTTGGATGATAATTTAACAAGTTTAGGGATTGTCAGAATAATCCAGTGGTATGTGAGTAAAGCATTTGAAAGATTTGCGTAACAATATTTGTGATGTCTTGCGGACATTTAAAGCTTTTGAGAGTGCTGGATTCTTACGAAACGTGGCTTGACAAGAGAGCCCATTTGACAGGTGTACGTCAGGTTGAAGGGTAGATGGCAGCTGGCCAGACAACTGGTTATCAGCGGACGAGGTCGTCTACAGTGTGGCCTTGCGCCTATAAATACAAGTGTCATGTTTATTAAAAGAAAACAAATGCTCTATAAATGTGTCTCATCCTGACTCCCTTATCCAGTCCAAATGTGTTCTAAATATTACGTTATTTTGAGCTCGTGGGAGCTAACATGTTGTATAATAACTTTGCAAGTCCTATAGGAGGACGTAGTCAGATTGACATGGGCTACTGATAGCCACATTTATTTTGTTGAGTTGTTAAAGTCATACCCTTTATTTGAAATAAAGCTTTTGTACAGTTCAAAGTTCTTGCCGTCGTTCTGGTTCATTTTTAAATATCATAGTGAAGATTATTGTGGGAGCATACTTTAGAGATCCTGTTGTCAACCCAATCCCCGAGATATTTATAAGAGGTAAGTAGAGGTAAGTATGAACCCCCGTCTATTTTGGTGTGTTCCACAATAATTCCTTGTTAACTTCTGTGCTAAAATCTCGGTAGTATCTGTCAGTGCCATTTTCATTGGTGTAGCTGAGCCGGCGTGGTGGATTATTGGCAATCCGATTGAGGGGGCGGATATCTGACAGCCTACTATCCGGGTAAACGGGGACAGTACTACATATCGCACGAGTAAATCGAAGGTAAATATAAAAGGGCACCCACTGGTCCCCTTAAGCGCATTGTATGTTTTGTTGAAATTTGCATCCTAATGTGATTCCGGGATATTCTTATAGCCATTTGCAAATTTTGAACGAAATCTGTTGATCCGTTTTCAATTGATGGAGGAACAGACAGACAGACAGACAGACGGACAAAAGTACAATTTTATATATACAGTATAGGGATATATGGATTGGGTGAGACTTGTCAAAGTCGATTTGCTCGTAGAAAGATGGAACTTGGCTCGTTTCACGCGTAGCAATGCAAGTTATCCCACGTAGTGGGAACCACAAACCCCGCATTTTAAGGCCCTAAAACGAACGGATTTCGAGATATTGCAAGAAAAGTATAGCCGCTCTGCGAAATTGATAAACGTTCTCATGCCAGCGCCATTTCACGAGATCTCATTCTGCTTTCATTCAGTCTCTGTAAGAGATAAATTTGCATGAAGGAATAACGAACTGTTAAACAGATAGACGTCACTGTCGATACTTTCGTACGAACAGTGCCACAATCCGTATAAAAGAAAAGACCCTAAAATATGGTATTGATTCTGACCGCAAAAGAGAAAAATCGTGGAAAATAAATACTTCTTCGTTACTGGAAGTAATGAGATTAATCTTGCTGTATCTATCTATCTATATATATAAAGCACAAAGTTTGTCTGTCTGTCTGTCTGTTATGTATACAAATCTACACCGTTTCACCGATCTGAACCAAAATTTGTATACTTACCCTTTGGAACCCTGCGGGTAACCCTGTCAACATTAAATTTCGGACAGACAACCCCATGCCCTGCATTTAGGCCCTTTTGCACAAATCTACACCGTTTCACCGATCTGAACCAAAAGTTGTATATTTAACCTTTGGAACCCTGCGAGTAACACTGTCCACTTGAAATTTCGGACAGACCACCCCATTCCCTGCATTTAGGCCCTTTGGTCCAAATCCACACCGTTTCACCGATCTCAACCAAAATTTGTATATTTACCCTCTGGAACACTGCGAGTAACAATGACCACTTAAAATTTCGGACAGACCACCCCATTCCCTGCATTTAGGCCCTTTGGTCCAAATCTACACCGTTTCACCGATCAGAACCAAAATTCGTATTCTTATCCTTTGGTGCCCTGCGAGTAACACTGCTTGAAATTGCGGACAGACCACTCCATTCCCTGCATTTAGGCCCTTTGGCCCAAATCTACACCGTTTCACCGATCTCAACCAAAATTTGTATATTTACCCTATGGAACACTGCGACTAACACTGTCTGCTTGAAATTTCGGACAGACCACGCCATTCCCTGCATTTAGGTCCTTTTTGCACAAATCTACACCGTTTCACCGATCTGAACCAAAATGTGTATACTTACCCTTTGGAACCCTGCGAGTAACACTGTCTGCTTGAAATTGCGGGAATTGCATTGCATTTAGGCCCTTTGGCCCAAATCTACACCGTTCCACCGATCTCAACCAAAATTTGTATATTTACCCTTTGGAACACTGCGACTAACACTGTCTGCTTGAAATTGCGGAGAGGCTACTCCATCCCCTGCATTTAGGCCCTTTGGCACAAATCCACACCGTTTCACCGATCTGAACCAAACTTTGTATACTTACCCTTTGGAACCCTGCGAGTAACACTGTCCACTTAAAATTTCGGACAGACCACCCCATTCCCTGCATTTAGGCACTTTGGCACAAATCTACACCGTTTCACCGATCAGAACCAATATTCGGAAACTTACCCTTTGGTATCCAGCGAGTAACACTGTCTGCTTGAAATAGCGGACAGACCACTCCATTCCCTGCATTTAGGCCCTTTGTCCCAAATCTACACCGTTTCACCGATCTCAACCAAAATTTGTATATTTACCCTTTGGAACACTGCGACTAACACTGTCTGCTCGAAATTGCGGCGAGGCCACTCCATCACTTGCATTTAGGCTGTTTGGCACAAATCTACACCGTTTCACCGATCTGACCCCAATTTTATATACTTACCCGTAGAATCCGACAAGTAACACTGTTCACTTTAAATTTAGGACAGACCACACTATTCCCTGCTTTTTGACCCTTTGGCAGAAAACTACACCGTTTCACCGATCTCAGCCAGATTTTACATAATTACCCTTTGGAACTCGACGAGTAACACTGTCCACTCGAAATTTCGTACAGACCACTCCATTCCACGCATTTAGGCCCTTTGGCACAAATCTACATCGTTCACCGATCGGAAACAAAATGTGTATACTTACCCTTTGGAACCCGATGAGTAACACTGTCCACTTTATAATTTGTACAGGCCTCTCCATTCCCTGCATTTTGGCCCTTGGCACAAAACTACACCGTTTCACCGATCTCAACCAGATTTTACATAATTACCGTTTGGAACTCGACGAGTAACACTGTCCACTCGAAATTTCGGACAGACCACTCCATTTCCCGCATTAAGGCCCTTTGGTACAAATCTACATCGTTCACCGATCGAAAACAAAGTGTGTATACTTACCCTTTGGAACCCGATGCGTAACACTGTCCACTTGAAATTTCTGACATACCACTCCATTCCCTGCATGTAGCTCAGGAATTCCTCGGGGTTGCCAGCTTCCTAACTCACCAGTCATGAGCCCTTGAGGGTGTACCAGAAGTGGTGGGTCTACATACACCCTGCCTCTTTGAGGGCCTTGAGCAGAAGACAGGAGATATTATGAAAAGGAAAAGAAGGCAGACCCCTCGAAGAATGAGGGTATCAGGAAAGATGAGACAAAGCCAATTAAGGCGGGAAATTGAAAGACTCCCTAGCTCTCGGATACCCTAATACAGTTTGGGTCGGAAGAGAACAAGAATTGACCAAGGGAGGCCGACAGGAAAGAGAACTGAAATGAGCCCGGCACCAGGAAGTAGAAGCGATGTCAGACTTAGCTGGGGTTCCGTGGTCGCCAACCGACGTCCCACAAGTTGTGAGACCCTGGGGGGAGGGGTCAGTTGTGAGAATAGCTTGCTGATTCATCGCGCGGTGACTTGAGAGTACTTTCCAGAGCCCGCCGTGTTATCTCCTGCTGTCTATGCTGATGCCAGCACAGGGCCGTTGCGAAACAGTGAGTGATTCCCGGTCAATCTGTATAGGACGGGGAACCCCGAACGTGTGTCATCATATTTCGTCATCATCTGCGATCATCTCAGGTTCGTGCAGCTTGGACCTATATTCTTTGTCTTTGCCGAGCAGTACGCTCTTTCACTAGACGCATCCAGTACAGGCCTAAGCCAGAAAATAAGGTTGAGACTTTGGAAGACATCGAAGCTAGACACCTGAATTACCTATATCAGTTTTAAAATAACACCATGTTCGTTTAGTAGTCATTTTTTCATTACCTTATTATTATCATCATAAGTGCAAATGACCTAGATGTTACGCGCATCATACCAATAATCACCGCCGCATAAAGTCTTTCTCGACTGTGATTTTTAAAATATTTATTTTTGGTTGCTTGGTTCTTAAGTTTAGGGGCCGCGACAACGCGGTCATGTAGCCCCGTGTACTTTGGGTGTGTGTAGAATCTGTCTGATTACCGGTGTAAATTGTGATGACTGTATTAGTGTGTGTTATCTGTTTTTTAATTTAAGTACAAACTGCAACTTAGAATTCTTCAAATAGTTCGTACTTTTGCCGCCAAGCGCCACCGTCAAAGACTACTAGGCCAAGTTCGGAACTTAGCTACTAGACGCCACTGCAGTCGGCTCTTGGCAACGGACGTAGGCATCTATGAGCGTTGTTTACCTATCCAATTTAGCTTCACACAGGTGTAATTAGTGGAAGGTTCTTTAACATGCCATAAATCTGACATGGGACCGCCGGCTTTACTTCCCCTCCGAAGAAAGGCATACTGACGGATTTTTAACGCTCTTAAAATATCCGACGGCTTCGGCCGGGTTTGAACCCGCTATCTTGGGCATAGAAGCTCAGCATGCTACCAAATACGCCACCGAAGCCGCCATATAGTTATTTTTATTACAGTACATTGTGTACATTATACGTTGAAGTGTCAATTCAATACCGGTAGTAGTTTCCCTTATCATCCTCATCATAAGAGCAAATGACCTACAGTAGATGTTACGCCCATTACAACACCATTAATCACCACGCACAATAAGTCTTCCTCGCCTGTGAATTTTGAAATATGTATTTCTATTACGGTAGTTTGTAAGTTTGACGTGTCAATTCAACAGTAGTTTTTATTATCATCCTTATCAAAAGGGCAAATGACCTAGATATTACTCCCTCATTGTCTTTGGGGGCAAATGACTTCGATTTTAAGTCCATTATATTTCTAAGGAGACCTTAAAACATTATCTTCATTCCACCGGGCGAAGCCGGGTACTACTGCTAGTAGAGCTATAAAATACCTTTCGTACGACATATCACACGAGTAAATCGAAGGTAAATATAATAGGGCACCCACTGGTCCCCTTAAGCGCATTGGATGTTTTGTTGAAATTTACATCCTAAAGTGATTCCGGGATATTCTTATAGCCATTTGCAAATCTTGAACGAAATCTGTTGATCCGTTTTCAATTGATGGAGGAACAGACAGACAAACAGAAGGACAAAATCACAATTTTATATATATAGGGATATAAGATTTCGTTTGAGAAATAATGTAACCGTAGACAAAGAAATTCACCCGTGAGTTGTGAAGTGCTGTCGAGTAAGGTGAACGTTTAAAGACCGGAACAAAGCGAGTGTGGAGCAAACGAAATTGAAAGTTTATATTGGAGAGACATTATAGCAGAGTGAAACTGAAAGCTCATTATGAATAAGGGAGATATAATGGAGATATGGTTGAGAGGGACATTGTGTGATTATTCAATGAAGATGTCAATTATGTGCTAAATATGCAATGGGAAATGTAGTCTGCGTTATGGTCTCGGGAGTACTTGTGAGTGACGTGACCTAATATGTCGAGATGTAGACATGATATGTTCGCGGCGACTTCAAGATCGCAGTGCTACTTAACATCATGAACTGAACATTGAAAATCTGAGTATGGATTCCGACGACGAGATCTGCAAGGTGCCAAGAAGAGAAGAACGGAACGAGAAGAAGCACAAGAGAGAAGCAGATGCCGGGGTTCGAACCAGGAAGGAGTCGGGGGACGCACGAGGCGTTTCGACTGGGAGAATCACCGTGGTGCTGCCGGATGTACCAACATGGGCCTGTGCCAGAGCTGGCTAGGCGTAACATCATGGAGCCGTGAAGTGTCCAGGGGTGTTGACATCGTACCAAGGAATGTGTCCGAAGCTCAAACTGCAGCACGTATGATAATACGTAATTCTCATCGCTTAAGCATCTCTACCCTGCTCAATATAGGACAAGATGTCATTCTATGTAGTACAGTTCTATAGTTATGTGACTTAGAAGCCTGCCTGTGACTGACCATTTCAATTCTTGCCTATTTAACAAGTGTAGGCTATATATATGACTTTTGAATTTATTTTGTCGTTTTTGATGGATGTTCTTGAAGTCAGTTTTATTGTCTATAGATCCGTGTTTTCGTTACGGTAACTGAGGAGTAAAAATTTTAGGAGGACTATTCGAGTCTTTGGTTCGATCATTTTGGAGACTTAATTTTCATTGCTTTTGAGTAATGATTTTTTGATGGAGGATTTTTGAATTTTAGGATTTTCGCATTTTAGAATTTTCGCATTTTGATTGAAGATCGTAATTATTTTTTGAACTTAAGAGATTTTCATATTTTTGGATTTTGAAAAATATTTTTGGATTTTGACATTATCCGATTTGATAATTATTAGGTATTTAAATAATTTTCATTGAACATGGAGTTTAATATTTTGAATAAGATCGATGTCAGATCTTACGTTTAAAGTCAGTTGTTACGTCAAAGTCACAGAATGATGTTCTAAGAAACAATCCGAGATTGTTTTATTATCTAGAGACTAAAGAAACAAATACGATTGATGTATTATAGTGAAATCAATGCTGTAATTAAGGAATTATTCCAGTAAATGTTGAAAATATATTATGAAACAAAGATAAATATTTTTGAAAACGCATTACTAAGGAATGTCACATTTGTTGTGATTGTTATTGAATGGAAGCTATGAAGCTTTGTAGAATGCTATTGTTATTAAAAGCTTATTATATAATACCAGAGAATTAGAAAAGGAACTTATGGGTTATGTTTAGGTGTACGTTAACCAGCTGTCAGTAATATTAAGAAGCAACGCATAGGTTTGTTGAGGTGTGCAATGATTCAACCACGGTTGGACATTGAAGGTGAGCGAATAATTCCCTGCTACCTTGCCTGGTAATTATACGAGTATTAACGGAGAAATATGGTAAGTGAAACATACACTCTTATTGGAGGAGTGTTAATCTACGATTGGAGTAAGTATGGCAACATTGGCCTATATGGAGTGGAGAGGTACGTCGAAGGTATTGTAAATTGAAGGCAGTATTCCGTTCGTTGAAACGAGGTAGGCCTAATATTGAGTTGTGAAATGTTTAAGAAAGGCCTGAGATATATTTTGTATAAGTTGAGACAGCGTTGTTTGTGGTAAGTAAATACGAGTCACTGTCGGTGTGAAGACACTCTGCAGCGTGCCATTTCGCGTGCTTGGAGCAATCAACTGTGAGTAGGAATGGTAGGAGTACAGTCTGGAACATAATAATATAAGCGTACAGCGTTCCTGATATTTATTAAAAGTTTTATTGTTATCATTATATTTATTGTAAATTGGAAAGACTAGAAGGAAGTTCATTGTATAGTAGTCTGAGCTTTAATGATTTGATTATCTATCCCAATTAATGACGAATTACTCAGAAATACAGTTAGTGGAAACGTAAACATGTTTAAGTAAACATTCGGTTTAAACATTTATGTTGTCAAACTGTATATAACGTAAATAATTCATGCTTTCGACTGTTATTATTTAATTAATAATAATTATTTAATTAAGAATTAGTATTCAGGATCCGATGTATTGTAATTGTACTCAGGGTGAGGTGAAGAGTGAGGTGTATAAGCCCATACTAGTGGTTTTGGGGGGGTTCTGTGACCTCCTCCTCCTCACCCTCCTCACAAGATGGCGTCGGCGTGATATCTCGCGAACCCATGGTCGGATTTTAACAAATGAGGTGTCGTTGAACTCGGGCTGACACCCCCTTTCCAATGGACAACATATTTCCACCCCAAAATAAAACCTACCCCTACTAGAGGGTGATTTTTTAGAGAATCTCGCTTTCCAAGTGCAACATGTGAGAGTTTGAATGCCAATATGGAATTAAACGTTGCTCTACACAAGAGACATGTATACGGTGGATAGCCAATATGAATTAACATGCATGTTGTTTGCTTTTACGCATGCCCACTCATAGCTTTTGTAAGAGGGCGGGCTTTTTAAAAGATGACGGCTGTAGTGTAACCTAACCTATCCCAACCTAACGGGTCATTGTAGACAGGTCCTTGTGGACGAGTGCTTGTGGACAGGTCCTTGTGGACGAGTCATTGTTGACAGGTCATTGTTGACGAGTCCTTGTTGACAGGTCATTGTGGACGAGTCCTTGTGGACAAGTCCTTGTTGATAGGTCCTTGTGGACGAGTCCTTGTTGACAGGTCCTTGTTGACGAGTCCTTGTGGACGAGTCCTTGTTGACAGGTCAATGTGGACGAGTCTTTGTGGACGAGTCCTTGTGGATGAGTCCCTTTGGACTGGTCCCTACGGACTAGCCCATGAATTTATTTAAATTAAGTCAAAGGGCCTAACTACATTTTGCGGGTAAAGCAGTGTGTTGAACTGATGTTGTTCACCAGTCCCCACTACTATAATGTGATAACGATATGAAAGGAAAGTGACGAAATACATGTGAACACGTGTGAGATGTCATTATTACCGTCCTCCTTGTGAAAACCACATGTAAGCTAACAAGTCACATTCTGTTTTGGTTCGTGTAAGTGTAAAACTTGATAGATAGAGGACATGTCAAGGGGTAAGTGCAAAACTTGTTGGATGAATATGTTCTAGTGCTAGGGTTAATGAACACACCCTAGTACACGGGCCACATGTAATTTGTGGACAGGCCAAGAGACCTAACTTGGTGGATGGATGTGTCATTTGTAGTTGTAAGAGAATAATGCACATTCTTAATATGTTAAAACTGAGGAGATGGTACGTGCAGTAAACCGACTTGTTATTTCCTGTGTCATATTACAGACATGACAGAGAGTGCACAGTTCTGTTGCTATGACTAACGCTGCAGTAATTTTAAACCTCAGGTGTTCATCAAGACAATGGGTGATGATTATGCAAAGTTAGAAGTCATTGGATATTACACAGGTGTTCCTTCCGATGTCATGTTGCTGACATGGCAGAGAGCGCACAGTTCTATTGCTATGACTATCGCTGCAGTAATTTGAAACCCCAGCTGTTGATCAAGACAATGGGTGATGATCATACAAAGTCAGCAGTAATTGGATACCACACAGGTGTTCCTAGTGTACTTTGGACTCTCAGCTGTATTGGGAAAGGAATTGCAATGATCTGCAGAAAACTGCTGACACGAGCGATGAGAGTTTATATAAGAGAAGTGTCAGTCTTTAACATCAGAGAGGGTCAAGTGAGGTGTCACAGGACTTCGAATGGTTAACGCTTTTCCATGACTAATGAATTTACCCCAAAAATCCAAAACAGCAAGGTCACTAACCTGAGATTTTATAAACTAATAAGCGGATACGAACATGTGAGATGTTTACCATGAGTGATGAAACATAGCTAGTTAGAGAAAGAATTATTTTAGGTTACATGTATGGTGACTGACAAGTCTTTCACCATTGGAACTTGTTTCTCAGATCAAACAGCAGTACAGAGAGAGTATAGGTTGCCGTTATAAGTTAATAAATGACAAACGGTGTACACAAAATCTGATTTATCGATTCATGGATTAAGAGTAGACTATCTTTAATTGATTGGTTAAAGAGGATAGCTAAAATATAAAATGGTGACTACATCGAACTAAACTGATCCAAGCTGAATCAAACCCAACTAAACCGAACCAAACCTAATCAAAAACTTGTAGGTGGATATGGTCATTGGTGATGTCAAAAAGGAAAGGGATAACGCTCTACCTATAGAGGGTAAGGTAAAGCTAGTGCATGGTGCTAATGCACACATCCAAGTAAATGAACCTCACACAACTATCCTATGCTGTTTTTATGGGTTGACTGTTAAAACTTGCTCAGTGGTTACTGGGACAAGATGGTCGCTCCACACATCAAGCTTTAAATACTTGAGGCTAATAATCTAATAATCAGTTCTAAACTAAACAGTCTTGCTGGTAGTGCTTACACAGTAGGTAGATGACAGAAATGCTTGGCTAACAGAAATACAATCATTTCCGGTTGTCTAATGTTACCAGCTAACCATTTTGTGCTGCAGTGGCGAGCACATGTGCCTCTTGCACTAGAGATTTTAACCCGTTTTCCAGCTTCAAGGCTTAGAACGAATCAAACTAAGAAAGTAGAACATGGTGGCGCAGTGGTTAAGCTGTTGGCCTTTCACTATGGTAAACTAGGGTTTGATTTCAGGTTAATATGTATGTCATAAACATATAAAAAACAGAGATAATGTTTAAAACCGATTACTCTTGCCTCTTTTCAATTTATTACTTGGATTACAAAATACAAGGGCGGACTGAGTTTGATATACAGTTAATGCTATCTATCACACACTAGACTGTAAGAAAGCCAAGAGAGCAAAAGGCGTAGGTAAAGCAGTGGTAAAATCGCTATATGTAGAGAACTACTAGCGGTTTTATGAACTGACAAATCTGTCACATAAACAGTGTAGGTTACAATCCGGCAACCATAATTTGTATCTTGTGGAACAGGTAAAATGCACTTTTGCCTTGATGGATAACAAATGTGTGCGGACGAATGACCTACGCATTAGCCTACCATGGGGTTATAACTACGAGGAGGAGGTGTGATTTCTATATTTTATTGTTTAGAAACATGTCTTTTTGTACCCAGTAGATTTAGTTTTTTGTAAATATTCATTTTTAGCCTATTTTCAATTTTGAAAAAATAGGCTTATGTCCGTGTGTGTGTGCGTGTGTGTGTGTGTGATTCGTGTGTGTGTGTCCCCCTAATAAAGTCTAAACGGCAGGAGCGATTTCAATGAAACTCGGAAAGTTCATAGCACTATTCCCGGCGACCTTGACCGTGCCCTTCAAATTTTGTTACGACTCACCAATCCAACATGGCGGCTGTGCGAAATATTTCACCAGCATTCAATATCTCCGAAACTATTACCGATATTACCCTGACATTTTATATGGTGATAGAGGGAACTACTATAAGTTCACTTATGTGACCTTTGAAGACCTGGTAACTACAAAACCAACATGGAGGCCAAGCGAATTTGCGACTTTTAAATAGACGTTTCTCGTGATTTGACCAACCAAACGCAATGAAACTTGGTACAGTATATGTTTATATACATTGTAATGCACCGACATCTAACTTCGTTCAATTGTTTACATAATCACAAGATGGCAGATGTGCGAAATATTTAACCGGCATCCTATATCTCTGAAACTATTAGCGGTATCTCCCTAAAATTTTGTACGGAGATAAAGGGCACTACTGGAAGTCCATCTATAAGACTTTCAAAAACCGGTTAACTACAAAACGAACATGGCGGCCAAGCGAATATGAACATTTTAAATAGACCTTTTCGCGATTTAATGTTCCAAGCGCACTGAAACCTGGTACAGGAAATATTTATACACATTGTAATCCACTGGTATCTAAATTAGTTCAATTGTTTACATAACCTCAAGATGGCGGCAGTGCGAATTTTAAAATTAAGTTTTTATTTCTTGTGATGTAGTCATGCGATCGAAGTGAAAGTTTGAATAATGAACCTAGGCAATAATTTTCCTTTAATGGTACATGACTCTATGGCCTATACATTTAACAATCCAACATGGCGACCATCCGAAATATTTAGACGATACTGAATATCTACGAATCTATTTTAGCAATCAAACTGCATTTTTAATGTTCATAGGGGCTATGAACTTAAGTTCACCTATAGGACTTTAAATAACCTGGTGATCACAAATCCAACATGGCGGTGACGCGAATTATAAATATTTACATGGACGTTTCTCGCAATTTAACCATCCGAGTGCAGTGAAACTTGGTACAGTAAATCCTTATACGAATGTTAATCCACTGGCATCTATTTTATTTCAATTGTTTCCATAACCTCAAGATGGCAGCTGTGAAAAATTTTAAAATCTCCTTGTTTTTTCTTGTGTCCTAATTATGCGATTGAAGTTTGAATATTACACGTTCTCAATAATCTGCATGTAACAGTACATAACTCTAGGACCTACATATATAAAATCCAACATGGCGACCATCCGAAATATTTAGTCGGTTTTTAATATCTACGAATCTATTACAGCAATCAAACAGAAATTGTGTATGTTGATAGTGGCAATTACAATAAGTAGGATATATGAAAATAGGCTGTATAGTTCTTCACGGAACTACTTGTTGTAATTGTAAATAGTTAATTTTTGTAAATAGTGAATTCCATTTTTTGTAATGGTAAATGTTAAATGTATAACTAAAAGTTCTTTGGGATGAGTGTGCAGGTTAATTATGTTTCTGGAGATAAATAGAGTGGTTGTGTTTGTTTTTAAAGACAGGCATGGTTGTGTGCGAATGTATGTTTACACCGAAAAAGAGTGAAAGAGAGTGTGTAAAACAGCCTTACCTGTAGTAGTAGTAGTAGTAGTAGTAGACCTCTATGTTTTTGCAAACACATAGACAGACTGTACGTATACTGGAAAAAGTTTTGTAAACACTCAAGTCCACAAGACTAATTAAATTAGTAACTACCAGGTTGATCGAGTGGTTAAGGTGTTTTAAGATCAAATTTCCTGTACAAGGAAGCAAGGGTTCGAATCCCTTATCTTACATAACTATTGCCTTAACATGACTTGATCTCACTGTATTATTATGATACTCGGTACACAAACCATGAATGGAGTGCATTGTTTAAGACCACTCTCTTTCCGAACATAGTCAGAGACTGTTGATGGTTAACAATTGCAATAATAGTGGGACATGGGGATAGCAATTAAGAAAAATAGACAATACCCATAAACAATTTTTATGTATTTAATGTAAGTACTTGTACAATAGTTATATAGAAAATACAACGTTCTTTTGTCTATTACTATCTAGTCCTTTTCGATCCACTTGCATATCAAGGACGGATGACTTTGTAGTTCAGCCCCTTAAAACAACAACAACACTACCTCTTGCATAGTCTGTGATGTTGAAGACTTGAGACGTGGAAGATGGATTAAACATAACTTTTTCAACAGGGGTTAAATGTTGCTCAATAAACAATGCACTATTTTGTAGCAACATCTTTCTCTTGTACTAACTTTTTAGCATTCTGATGATTGTTTGTCAACACCATCAGTGTTTTGTCTAGAGCACTACATTGATGATCACTCACACTTAAAACCACACCATTTCTACTTTTCATATTGCCTCGACATCTTGCTGACCTCTGTTTTGAGCATCGCCAGAATATTATTCCTTTTACATTTTGTCGTCTATAGTTATAGGAGTAGCCTTTAGAGAGTACACGTTGTTTACCTCGGTTAGTTGTTGTAAGTTCCATAGTACCAACTAACCTGTTAGTATGATTTGCACACTACAAAGGTTATATCTGTTCTGGTAATAGAATTATTTAGCGTTGGCTTTTATATTTAATACTAGCTGAAGTACCCGTGCTTCGCTACGGGTCGTAAATAAATCAAAATGTGAAGGTGACAGTTAAAACAGGGGATAGGCGAGGTGCTGCGCAGAGGGAGATTAAGGATGGAACATTTTGTCCAACTACACCGCTCTGCCTTGACCGTGTTTTATAGCACACATTTAGGTTTTACTCGCTAACGGTTGGAGATACATTTCGGATAGAAAATGCAATTTTTAACCTCGTACATGCCATCAAAAGTTTGCTATTTCTTAGCGTTCTCTTTTTATTTGAAATGGAAATATGAAAGTTTAAAACCAAAGGGTAGAGTGACGTCACTAAAATGGTCGCCATCTTTAAAAGTGCAAAGTATTGAAATCAAAAGTAACCTGTATGTTAACCAGGTAAATCTGCTACTTCCATGTAAAATTCATGTAAATCGGACCAGTGGTACTTGCGTGATTGAGTAATACACAGACACACACACACCATCTCATTTTTAGTCTCGCTTCGCTCGCGTCATAGTCGTGTCATATTGTTATTCAATGAAATGCAGGTTTAACCCCATTAACACCCCTTTAGAACCTGAATATCCAAAAATCCCTCCTTAGTAGATCTTTTCGACACACGACAAACATATCCTCAAAATATCACTCTTCTAACATTAATAGTTTTGGTTGGTCGATGAGAGCGAACATCCAAAAATCCTTCCTTAGTGGACGTTTTTCTTCCAGAATTTCACCCCTCCCCATAGGCCCCTTAAATTGGATTTTTGAAAAGACGGTCGAACACCTATTTATTTTATTTATTTATTTATTTATTTATTTATTTATTTATTTTTAAGCTGATTGATTTCCTCCGAGTTTCAAACTCCTCGCCTATGTCGTTTAAGAGATACACGCTCCATTAAGAATCTTTCAACCCCCACTTTTCATCCCTTTCACCTCATAATATACACTATATCGAAAAACCATTAGACATGTGTCAGCTTATTTTTAATGATTAGTATATATGCCAAGTATCAATCCCCAAATGAAACCACTCGTGAGATATTGTTATTCAATGAAATGCACGTTTACCCCCTTAACACCTATTTAGAACCTGAATATTCAAAACTCTTACCTTAGTGGATGTTTTCGACATAAAACGAACATATCCCCAAAATTTCATGTTTCCAACTTCAATAATTTTGGCTGGGCGATGATGAGTGAGTGAGTCAGTCAGGACATTTTATTTCATTTATATATGATAATTTCACCCCTCCACATGAACCCCTTAAATTGGATTTATGAAACAAATGGTCGAACACCTATTTACTTATTTAAAGCTGATTTCCCCCTGAGTTTGATGAGTGAGTAAGTGAGTCAATCAGTTAGGACACTTTCTTTCCTGTTTTATCACCCCAGAATTTCACCCCTCTCCAAGGGCCCCTTAAATTGGATTTATGAAAAAACGGTCGAACACATATTTACTTGTATTTTAAGCTGTTTTATCCCGCCGAATTTCAAACTTCTCGCCTATGTCGTTTAAGAGATACACGCTCCGTTAAGAATCCCTCAATCCCCAATTTTCACCCCTTTCACCTCATAATATACACGACATCGATAAACCTTTAGATATATGTCTGATTATTTTTAATGATTAGTTTATATACCGAATATCACATCCCCAAAGAAACAACTCATGAGATATCGTTATTCAATGAAATGCACGTTTACCCCCTTAACATCTCTTTAAAACCCGAATAAATAAAAATCATTCTTTAGTTGACGTTTTGACATACAGCGAACATATTCCCAAAATTTCATTTTTCCAACATTAATAGTTTTCGCTGGGCGCGATGAGTGAGTGAGTCAGACAGGACATTTTCTTTCAATTATTTTTACCAGAATTACACCCCTCCCCATGGGCCCCTTAAATTGGATTGATGAAAAAACGCTTGAACACCTATTAAGTTATTTTTTTAGCTGTCTGTTTCCCCTGAGTTTGATGAGTGAGTTAGTCAGTCAGTCAGGACACTTTCTCTCCTTTCCCCCCCCCCCAGAATTTCACCCCACCCCATTGGACCTTTAAATTAATTTATGAAAAAACGGTCGAACACCGATTTACTTAATTTTTTAGCTGATTTTTTTTCGCTGAGTTTCAAATTTCTCGCCTATGTCGTTTAAGAGATAGGCCTACACGCTCCGTTAGGAATCCTTCAACCCCGAATTTTCACCCCTTTCACCTCATAATAATACACCACATCGAAAAACCCTTAGACACATGTCTGCTTATTTTTAATGATTAGTTTATATGCCGAGTATCACATCCACAGATGAAACCACTCGTGAGATATTGTTATTCAATGAAATGCAGGTTTAACCCCCTTAAGACCCCTTTAGAGCCTGAATATCCAAAAATCCTCCCTTAGTGTACGGTTTTGAGATACAACGAACATATCCCCAGAATGGCATGGTTCCAACTTCAATATTTTTGACTGGGCGATCATGAGTGAATGAGTCAGGACATTTTCTTTCATTTTTTCCTTCAGAATTTCATCCCTCCCGATGAACCCCTTCAATATGATTGATCAAAAAAACTGTCGAACAGCTATTAACTTACTTTAAAGCAGTTCCCCCTCCCCCCTGAGTTTGATGAGTGAGTCAGTCAGTCAATCAGTTAGGACACTTTATTTCCTGTTTCCCCCCCTCCCCCCAGAATTTCACCCCTCCCCATGGGCCCATTAAATTGGATTTATGAAAAAACGGTCAAACACATATTTACTTTTTTTTTTTTTTGCTGATTTTTTCCGCTGAGTTTCAAACTCCTCGCCTATGTCGTTTAAGAGATACACGCTCCGTTATGAATCTTTCAATTCTTACTTTTCACCCCTTTCACCTTATAATATACACCACATCGAAAACCCCTCAGAGACGTGTCTTCTTCCTTTTTAATGATGAGTTTATATGTCGTGTATCATATCCCCCAATGAAACCAATCGGGAGATATTGTTATTCAATGGAATGCAGGTTTAACCCCCTTAAGACCCCTTCAGAACCTGAATATCCGAAAATCCTCCCTTAGTAGACGGTTTTGACATACAATGAACATATCCCCAAACTGTCATGTTTCTAACTTCAATAATTTTGGCTGGGCGATGATGAGTGTGTGAGTGAGTGAGTGAGTGAGTCAGGCAGGACATTATCTTTCAATTTTCTTTTTTCAAAATTTCACCCCTCCCCATGAACCCCTTAAATTTGATTTAATAAAAAAAACTGTCGAACAGCTATTTACTTACTTTAAAGCAGTTTTTCCCCCCTGAGTTTGATGAGTGAGTGAGTCAGTCAATCAGTTAGGACACTTTCTTCCTGCCCCCCCCCCCAGAATTTCACCCCTCCCCATGGGCCCCTTAAATTGGATTTATGAATAAACGGTCAAACACATATTTACGTATTTTGTATGCTGATTGTTTTCCGCTGAGTTTCAAACTCCTCACCTATGTCGTTTAAGAGATACACGCTCCGTTAGGAATCTTTCCATCCCCACTTTTCACCCCTTTCACCTCATAATATACACCACATCGAAAAACCCTCAGACTCGTGTCTTCTTATTTTTAATGATGAGTTTACGTGCCGAGTATCACATCCCCCAATGAAACCAATCGGGAGATATTGAAATTCAATGAAATGCAGGTCAACCCCCTTAACACCCCTTTAGAACCTGAATATCCAAAAATCCTATCTTAGGGGGCATTTGCGGCCCTTTGGGAAGCTGCATACCAAATTTCATTCCAATCCGTCGGTGGTTTGTGAGATTTCGTGATGAATGAATGAGTGAGTGGTATTTCACAAATATATATAGTAGATGATAGTGTCAAGTCTTTGTTATGCTAAACTCGGTTGACAGTGCTGTGTGAGTAGGTGAGTAACTAACGGGATTTCAAGTAAAGATCCTCTTTTTCTATACCGGTAGTGCAGAGCAGAACTGGCATCCAGTCGGCCGTGTCTCGACTTGAGATATGTTGCCATGGAAACTATCTGGCTTGCCATTCCTTCATGAGTATATTTTATGATTTGATTAGCCTGTGCTTGAGTGCAAAAGGGCCGAAATCAGAAGAATGAGAAAGACTATCGAAAATTCATGTAGCCAGCGGTTCCTTCTGGATCCTAAACTATATGTATGCAAAATTTGGTTGAGATTGGTGGTACGGTGTAGATTTGTATACGGAACAGACCCACATACATACATACATACATACCCACATACAGACTTTCACTTTTATATATAAGATGTACAGTTTAAAGTGATAGAAAAGTGGTAGAAACATGGTAGCAAAGTGGTAGACAAGTGGTAGACAATTGGTAACAATGTGGTAGAAAAGTGATAGCAAAGTGGTAGCAAAGTGGAAGAAAAGTGGCAGAAAAGTAGTAGAAAAGTGGTAGTAAAGTGGTAGAAAAGTGGTAGCAAACTAGAAAAGTGGTAGCAAAGTGGTAGAAAATATTACATGTATTGTTAAGATATAGTTTAAGTGGTTACATGGATTATTACACGATAATTTTAGCATGACGAAGCTCATTTTCTATATCCAATAGTTCTTCCTCATATTTAGTATGACCAGCCTGTTTGCAGGCATGCAAGTGCTGAAGCCGCTGGATTAGCTTACTGGGATTGTTCCAGTAAACAAATTTAACAAATGACTTTTTAGGGGTAAACAGAGCATTGCCATTATCTTTATCATCATCATCATCATCATCATCATCCTCAGCATCTCTATCACTATTATTATAATCACCATTATTGCGATCAACTTTATCCTCAACATCACTAAAACTAATCAATTCCTTTTGTTTCTTTTCCACAGAGACCTCTCCCATAGTCTGTGTTGACGTTGATAGTGTTGAGGGTTTCTTAGACGTTGACAACAGTCCTAACATGACTTTTTGAGGATATGATAAGTACTTTTGAACACACACTACACTATCTTGAACCGCAATATCGTTTTCTTGAACTTGCCTTTTAGCATTTTCATGATTTTTAGTAAACAGCAACCGTGGTTTGTTTGGAGCACTACATTGATGAACACTCACACTTAAAACCTTTCCATTTTTACTTTTTTTAGATTGCCTCGACATTTTGTTGACCTCTCTTTCGAGCATCGCCAGAATATTATTCCATTCACATTCTGACGATTATAGTTATAAGAGTAGCCTTGATAGAGTGCACGTTGCCTACCTTTGTTGGTTGTAGTAAGTTCCATAGTAGTAACTGACCTGTCAGTATGATGTTCACGCTATAAAGGTTACAACTGTTCTGGTGATAGTGTGACTTACCATAAGCTTATATATTGGCTTATGTTTTGGCTTTTATGTCGGCTTATGTATTGGCTTTTGTGACGGCTTTTGTATTGGCTTGCGTATTGGCTTTTGTGTTGGCTTACGTATCGGCTTTTCTGTTGGATTATTTGAAAAGTTATTTTTCTACAGATGCATGTATTAAACAGTATGTTGATATATACAGCTTACGACGTACCAAAGAAGATTATGACATGCAAAGTAAACAATGGCTTGTGTGTGTGTTGGCTTTTATGTTGGCTTATGTATTGGCTTTTGTGTTTGCTTTTGCGTTGGCTTTTGTATTGGCTTATGTATTGGCTTTTGTGTTGGCTTATATCGGCTTTTTGTGTGTTGGATTATTTGACAAGATATTTTTGTCAATGTATTTAGTGGATTTTTTTTCTTGGTTTTGGAAAGTATCTCAAAGAAAGGAAATATTTAAAGACTTAACCTCAGCACACCTAACATAACCGAACTTTGCCTAACAATCTTGTCACGTGACATGTTCTACAAGTTTAGACTTGCTTAAGACTGACTATGACGTCACACTTAGCTCACCTAACCATAGATCCATGACAAGAGAGCAATGAACCTATGCAAGATCATCAGCGCTGGTCACCCGCCTGCCCCTACCTATGCAGAATGGAGGTGGGAAATATACCTTGTCATTCAAGCTATCCCTCACTCATGCCTCTGAGTAATGTAAAAACCACGCTATAAAGGTTACAACTGTTCTGGTGATAGAGTGACTTACCATAAGCTTATATATTGGCTTATGTTTTGGCTTTTATTTTGGCTTATGTATTTGCTTTTGTGTCGGCTTTTGTATTGGCTTGCGTATTGGCTTTTGTGTTGGCTTTCATATCGGCTTTTCTGTTGGCTTATTTGATAAGTTATTTTTCTACAAATGCATGTATTAAACAGTATGTTGATATATACAGCTTACGACGTACCAAAGGAGATTATGACATGCAAAATAAACAATGGCTTGTGTGTGTGTTGGCGTTTATGTTGGCTTTTGTGTTTGCTTTTGCGTTGGCTTTTGTATTGGCTTATGTATTGGCTTTTGTGTTGGCTTATATCGGCTTTTTGTGTATTGGCTTATTTGACAAGTTATTTTTGCCAATGTATTTAGTGGACTTTTTTTTTCTTGGTTTTGGAAAGTATCTCAAACAAAGGAAATATTTAAAGACTTAACCTCAGCACACCTAACATAACCGAACTTTGCCTAACTTAACCTTGTCACGTGACATGTTCTACAAGTTTAGACTTGCTTAAGACTGACTATGACGTCACACTTAGCTCACCTAACCATAGATCCATGGCAAGAGAGCAATGACCCTTTGCAAGAACATCAGCGCTGGTCACCCGCCTGCCCCTACCTATGCAGAATGGAGGTGGGAAATATACCTTCTCATTCAAGCTATCCCTCACTCATGCCTCTGAGTAATGTAAAAACAAGTTACGATATGTGTGGTCTGTATGGTATCAATGGTGCTTCGGTGAGCAGCTCACCGTCAAAAACGTCTAGTTTAGAGACATTGGGGCATCATCGGTTCTATGGACGTTACAAACACAAAAGACTATATTGTTGTATGAGTTGGTATCGTCCCTACCCCAAAATGATTAAAGCTTGTAATACGTGTTATGATAATAAAATGATGTAATAAAAAATATTTTGTGGTTGTTAATATTATTTCACATGTCCCCTGTCCTTCCCTTACCTCAATAGTGACTAGTCAGTGATGGAATGGAATTAAGTACATGTCATGAGTACACCTTACTGGACGATTGTCAGTCTGTGGTCAGTTGGACTTGGTCCAGACAAGAGTGAACATGTTACGCACACTGATTGTGGATTATCAAGGGTCTAAAATTGGAGATAACAAATTTATATTTAAAGAAGTGGCCTTCATTGATTGTTCCACTTTTTGGATATCGCAAGCTCAGTTTTGATATCCTCATAAAAGTCATCAGTTTTAAACTCATAAATAAAATAATCTGTGTCTGTGTAGAGTAATTTAGCATTATCAAGATAGTTTTTCTTTACATAATCATAGTGAAATTCATACATAAGTGATTTTGACAATTCCAGAATGGTGTAACCCACATATATAGGTTTGTTGTAAGTTACTTTAAGACGATTCATTTGTATAACAACTAAATCCTCATGAATAATTGAACAGCTATGAAAGTTAGGCTTGCTTATTAAGTTGCTCGCACCATACCTTTTACCATCAGTCTCCCACTTTGTTATCAGCTTTACATCAACTCGCTTATCAACATTCTCCATAGTCTTTCCAAAAAAACTATTATTCATGAGTTTATAAAAATCTTTTTCAATTGCGTTTGTTGACTGTGTTCTTAAATTATTGTTTATTATGGTTTGAGCCATGCTGACTGATGAAATTGCAATACGCGATAAATTTTAGTTAATTTCAATCCATGCTGTAGACACTGTTTCAAGTTTTGATAATGTATTACATATTTACATTTATCATTCACATTAGCAATTAACATTTTCGTTCGTGATGTGATGTACTGTGCCCAACACTAGGAATGGGTATTCCAAGTTTCAGACACCTAGATATCAAGGGAAAGGCAGTAGCCGCTTTTGAAAGTTCAGATATTTGAATATCGCGCTACATTGCTTCGAGAAGCATTTCGAAGAAAATTACCGATAGTTGGATGTCAAGTGACGTAGCGAGTAATAGCAGAGGTGGAGGCTATTTATTGATTAAATAGTTAACTATGGAGTAGAGACTTGAGACTGGGATCAGATTACTGGCACGGCCAAATGAAAGAGAATGCAATTAGTATCAAGTAAATCGGACCAGGGATTCAAGAGATATGAGGATTTCTAGATATCAGGCGATGACGCGTGACCCTGACCGTTTTGAATAAAAGCCAGCTGGAACAGGCATGGTCATCTCATTCTAACACAAGCACTTGGCAAGCAAGTTGCGTCTACGCTGAGCCAAGGCACATGGTTGCCGAATCTACGCAGAAGTTCTTTTCAAATCGTGATAGTCACGAGAAGTGCTGCGCAAACGAGTTGGAACTTAGTAAGTTTCTGGTGAGGAGAATCACTGAGGTGATTGATTTCTACAGACATTGGTGGAAATATTTATATTTCTGCAAGGACATATGCTAGACTTTGTCTAGAAAATAGTATTTTGTCACAGTCCAGTAGTAACTTAATACTTGGATGTTTAAATCCATTTCAAGTCAGTTTTCATTTTTGTAACTAGTTAACCACTTCGATCTGTCAGTACACTGAAGACTAGTCTATAACGGTGGCGTTCATTAGTCTACGCAAGGGAAACTGCAGGTTGCTTAGCGCATGGCAGATGGTGATATTAATAAACCATGCCCAGGGAACGATCTTCAGAACAGCCGTTAATTGCTTAGACTGTCAATGTTTTTCTTGTACTGATGAGATTACAGTGAGTTATGTTACAACTGACATATCTAAGAAGAGATCACTTAGATCTGACCCTATTTAAACAAACTGTTATGGCTTTGATAGAAGCCCATATTAAAATGGAACCACAGTTTATTCAAACGTCTAAAGATACTACCACTATGTCTGACTAGACGATTTGTGGGTCTACAATGGCGGCCGATACAAGGATTATACGTGCTTGTCCGATAGGGCATGTCTATGGATAAATCTGGTACAGACCAGGTTTACTACGCTTCAAGACCATCAAGAAATGTAAGCCACATTTGAATTATATTATGCCTAGCTAATTGGAACAAACTATTTTTCTGCAGATGACCAACACATTTCTTCGTCGTATTTAAAGCTTGCAATGATTTACGCAAGACTTATTAGAGTTAATCTGAGCATTTTCAGCACTCAGAACAGTTTAGGATCGATGACCGAGCATTTCGAGCATTTATTTGAATTTTTCATATTTTAAGGAAACCACGGAAAACCCCCGATGTAACTGTAAAAGTTAAATTTATTTTTGTTGAGGAATGGATATTTTTTCCATATTTGAAGGTTCGAACATGTGGATTCTCACATAATGAGATGATAATTAAACACATTTAAAATGATACAAATAGTAATAATAATAATAATCCACTAATAATAATAATAATAATTTTCATAATTTTTCTAAATAATTCTTGGATATTATATTTTATAATAATCATATGTATTGAGAAAGAGCCTATGAAGTAGTTTAATCATTTCTAGTCTGGAACAGGAGATTTTCCGAAGGAAAGTGGTTAGCGCAAGCCCGCATTCAACCAACATTTCAGTTCTGGTTGAACAGTTGATATTTGCAATGAGCAAAGTATATGTTTCAGATAACACGGAGAGGCATGAAACGGGAAGCAAATGATATTTGTATCAAATAGGATATTTTTGTATTTATATAAAATCATGACGTAAATACACTTCGAAAGTGAAATAAAGATTTTCATAAGTATGGTAAATTCACGGGTTGAACTGAATGGTAAAATAAAATAAACTTGTAAGTTTATTAATCTTCCAGTGTTGATAACAAGCAGAGGCTTGATTTATTGTATAAATTTTGGGAAGATAATTTATGTGTGTGGAGTAGTTGAAATGCCATTCCCAGGTGCGCATGTTAAGTCGCAGGAATGAAGAGGATTTTTTTCGAGCATCAATCAAATAGCAGGTTCGATGGCTCAGGTTTATAGTAGGAGTATTGGAGCCACACATTTCGTCGTATGAATAACCCGAAGGTTATTTCTTGAAAACCATCAGTTCTTATTTCAACCTTGTTTTCGAATTCCATTTTAGACTTTGATTTTGCTAGAACCCGGATTTGTCATGATAGTAGTTTATTCTTCTTCAGAGGAAGACCTTTGCCGTTGTTGTTGTTGTAATATTGTGTTCTTACACAAATAATAGAATGGGCCACTGCCAATTAAAAATGATTCTTTAACCACGAATAGTTTGAAGGATATTTTCAGTCCTAGTGCCATGAACTAAATGAATTCATTATAAAGCTACAAATTCTTATTTCCGCATTCTGTCGAAGAATTGCAAGTTGTAAAAGTTGCTAAAAATGGCCATGAATACAAATATTTTTTTCATAATGATTCCAAGTGGAAAATCTAATAGTTGAATGGTTCAACCATTTATTGATCAAGTTGATGATTCAGAAATCATATATTTTGTTTGGAACTTGAAGTTCATAATCGAGTCACTTCTCGAATGTTTAATGTCAGAAGAACGATTAATTGTTGTTGTGCTTCGCACAGTTCTTCGATGCTATGCTCAAGGTCAAATACTTTTCAGATGTTATTAATATGTGTTAATAATTTGTGTTGCTACGATGATAATAATATTTTCGACGATATATTTTTGAAACTGGATAAACAAGTGAAAGTTTAAGAATTCTATAAACATTTATTCTACGAGTGTTAATATCATGTAAATAGTCAAACAGTGATCTACGTTATTTCCAGTATAGACAATTAATTTTGAACTGGAATTAAATATTAATAATTTTGGAACACAGTCCACAGGACTATTAATCGGACTTGTGTTTCCAAAAAGATTGTCAAATGTGTTTGGAAGATTTCTGTATATTGTGTGTAAATAAGAGTGTGGATCGCCACACGTGGATGATGCTGCTTTGAGCATCCTTGCAGTCAGGTTTTAACTTTAAAATAAACTGAGATAATTTTACCAGATGTGTTTCTCCCAATTAAATCTCCTTCTATCCTTATTGTTGCATTGAGCCAAAAATCAGTAAAGCATTTTTTTAATTTGATGTCGTTTTTGCGATTTGCTTTAACCCATCTGGCGCTCCGGGATATTTTGACTCTCGTGCTGACTGATTATTGGTAAAATGCATATGTGGTCGTGCGGACTCCGGTCTAAACGGGCACATAAAATAAGATAGAGAGAGAAATGGCTTCGAACGTGGGTCCCGATTTAGACATGGTCAATCGCATGCCGATTTGAAATTGTGATAATTTTTATAGAAATATTTTGGGAGTTGAGAGATGTCTGGTTTGGATGAATAAATTAGTAGGAAACCCAATTAGTGGGGAAAATTAAAAATTTAACTGGTTAATAATTAGAATGGGTTTGATTATTTTGATAATGGCTTAACCATTAGGGCGTCAAGTAAATTCAGTAGTAAACGTTCGATAACTGGATATACACATTATTAGAATCCAGGTGGAGGATATTTGAGAACTTGCATATTTTTCTTGTGATATTGTGGTAAATGTAATTCGTAAAAGTAGAGAATTTTGTTTTTCCATCACGTCGACATTAGGACAAATCTCATTTTATTATAGTGTTCCAATTAGCTATTCATATTTCTTGTTCTAGTTATAAGCTTGTGTTTGCCACTGTTGTATACCCCTAAGTTTTGAATAATAATTGAAATTATGGAAGAAATGATGAGGATGATGAGGAGTTTGGAGGAGAGTTCAGAAGAGGCTGGACGGCGTGTAGCCGCTATTATGAAAGAAAATACAGAGGCTTTAGAAAAGAAACTTAAAGAAAATTCTGATTCTTTAGAAAGTAAACTTAAAGAAAATTCTGATAATTTGAAAGAAAGTTTAGATGATAAACTTAAAGAAAATTCTGATTCTTTAGAAAATAAACTTAGAGAAAATTTGAATGATAAACTTAAAGAAAATTCTGATTCTTTAGAAAATAAACTTAAAGAAAATTCTGATTCTTTAGAAAATAAACTTAAAGAAAATTCTGAGTCTTTAGAAAATAAACTTAAAGAAAGTTTAAATGATAAACTTAAAGAAAGTTCTGATTCTTTAAAAAGTAATTTGAAAGAAAATTTAAACAGTAAATTTAATTCAATGGAAAGTAAATTTAAAGAGAATTCTGAAATTTTGAAAATGACACTTGAGAGTAAAATGAATAAATTATGCGACAAAACACATGAGCTCGAAACTTCATTAGCTACTAACGCAAGTTCAATGGACGAAAAATTTCGCGATGCCGATCATCGATCCCAAAGCTTAGCTGATAGGATAGAACATGGTCTTAGGAAAGTTGGTGAAGACATGGTCAACCTGGAAGTCAGAGTGAAGAAGGAGAGTAACGAGATGGGAATTCTAGTTGTTCAACGTTTAACGGAACAATTCAAGGAACTTGTCATGGGAGAAATAAGAGAAGGTGTGATTAATGAGTTACAAACTGAAATCAAAACCACAGTTGTCAATGAAATTAAAGACACACTCAAGCTGGAGAATCAAGAGGGAATCAAGGAGATTAGGGAATCTTTGTCATCCCACATTGAAGTAATTGCCAAAGATATCCAAGCAACTCAGAAGGACATATCAGATATGACAGGGTCATTGAAAAGTCATGAGGCTGTTATGAACCAGATATCCATTGATGTCAAGGACAATTGTAAAGAAACTTAAGCAATTAAGAAAATGGCTGAAGAAAACCAGAAGGAACTTGAGGCTATGAAAACTCAAATCAAGGATGAGAAACAGTCTGATCATCTTTTAAAAATGCCAAATGTTAGGGGAAAGGAACAGATACAGATAAATCTAGGAGGAGCTAGAGAAACGGATAGTCAAAGACAGGATGAGGTCAGGACAGTATTTCAATCCAACCCCATAACTGTATTTAAGAATATAGAAGACAAGCCTTCTAAATTTTCAGGGCGAGATTTTGTGACACCCGTGGAATTTTTGAGAGAAGCAGGTGATTACCTGAAAGATTCTAAGATCCCTAAAGACAGATCCGAGTGATAGGGAAGTTCTTGGAAGGTCCTGCACTTCTTTGGTTTAGAGCATTTAGATCCACTCTAACCACTTTTGAGGAGTTTTCTCGTGGGCTATTGAAAAAGTTTTGGTCCCCGGAAACCCAACAGCAAGTCAGAGCAGAGTTATATTCGAAGAGATTCTCGACGTCACAACCTACTCGATACTCTACGTACTTTTCTGGACAGCTGTCTAAACTCCAACATTTAGATCCGCCGATGCCAGATAACAAGTTGATTACTGCATTGATACGTCAGTTTCCAGCAGACGTCCAGAGGACTTTGATCGCTGCTGATATCTACAATATGGAACAATTTGATGAAGTATTACAGAAGCTGGATCATACAAACGCTCAATTCTTCCATCAGAAGAGAGTAAAGAATAACAACGCTGTGTATGCTGTTATGGCTGATAGTTATTCTCAGACACCTCGAGAGATTCGAGAGGAGCGAGAAGAGAAATCGCCGAGGGAAGATTCCAATAAGAGAGGATGGAACCAGTACAGTAACAGATACAGTTACAAGCCATATGCGAGACCGGATGGTGGTAATCGATACAACACTCGATGGAGAAGACCACGAGATACTCAAGGAAGGTACCAGGAAAGAAGATATTATGGTAGAAATAACTACAATAACAGAGGGAATGTGGATACTCGTCAGTCCAATGAAGAGTTTAACAAGGACATAAGGAAAAACTTGGAAGCAAGACACCAAGATAACTTGCAATTTTTGGAGCAGAGGCCCAATGAACCAGGTCCATCGGGAACACAACAATCCCGGGGGAATGGTAAGGAAAAAAAAACTTCGAATTCACAGTAGAAGATAGAATTTTGAACACTTTCACTTCCAGAATTATTAAATGGCAAGCAGAGGATGATGACTTAATTCAACAGAATGACGAACGAAAAGAAATGGGTACCAGAATTAGAATGCCAATCATATCATGCGAAGTATTCGGTATGCCTGTCGATACTTTGATCGATACTGTGGGGCTATGCTTTGTCTGGTGAGTGAGAAGCTTTATATTCTGTGGAAGCTCAAAGAGAATTTAGAGGAGATTCCAGTATCAGGAATTAAGATCCAAGGAATAGTACCCAATAAAATATCTCTGTGTAAAACACAATTATACTTATGTATTACGATTGGAGGACATGATTTCCGACATGTATTTGTTGTAATGAAGGACATGGCTTTTGACATGATATTGGGAGCAGATTTCATTCAGAAATATCAAGCTGTGATAGATATGAAGACAGAGACGATTAAATTCAAGAATACCGAAGAGATTAACTTCGAGGGAAAAGAAGAGGAAGACATCGAGGGAGATGCTCAATGGTCTCTGATTTTTCATGAAGCTGAAGGAAGAGAAGTCTACACTGAGAAGGAGTCCCCAGAGCTAGGGAAAATTTTGGAAGAGTATCACGATATTTTTGATATTAAGCCTGGTGAAATTGAAGATTTTGAATATTGTGGAAGTAAACAATAATGGAAGCTATGAAGTAGCTAATACACAAACTGGTAACATCGTGGGAACTTATAATGCATCGAATTTGAAGATCTATTATTCAAGAACCAGATGATTTAATGCGTAGATAGGAAAAATAAAAATTTTTCAATTTTTATTTTGCTAGGTGTGGGGTGGATGTGCCCAACTCTAGGAATGGGTATTCCAAGTTTCAGACACCTAGATATCAAGGGAAAGGCAGTAGCCGCTTTTGAAAGTTCAGATATTTGAATATCGCGCTACATTGCTTCGAGAAGCATTTCGAAGAAAATTACCGATAGTTGGATGTCAAGTGACGTAGCGAGTAATAGCAGAGGTGGAGGCTATTTATTGATTAAATAGTTAACTATGGAGTAGAGACTTGAGACTGGAATCAGATTACTGGCACGGCCAAATGAAAGAGAATGCAATTAGTATCAAGTAAATCGGACCAGGGATTCAAGAGATATGAGGATTTCTAGATATCAGGCGATGACGCGTGACCCTGACCGTTTTGAATAAAAGCCAGCTGGAACAGGCATGGTCAGCTCATTCTAACACAAGCACTTGGCAAGCAAGTTGCGTCTACGCTGAGCCAAGGCACATGGTTGCCGAATCTACGCAGAAGTTCTTTTCAAATCGTGATAGTCACGAGAAGTGCTGCGCAAACGAGTTGGAACTTAGTAAGTTTCTGGTGAGGAGAATCACTGAGGTGATTGATTTCTACAGACATTGGTGGAAATATTTATATTTCTGCAAGTACATATGCTAGACTTTGTCTAGCAAATAGTATTTTGTCACAGTCCAGTAGTAACTTAATACTTGGATGTTTAAATCCATTTCAAGTCAGTTTTCATTTTTGTAACTAGTTAACCACTTCGATCTGTCAGTACACTGAAGACTAGTCTATAACGGTGGCGTTCATTAGTCTACGCAAGGGAAACTGCAGGTTGCTTAGCGCATGGCAGATGGTGATATTAATAAACCATGCCCAGGGAACGATCTTCAGAACAGCCGTTAATTGCTTAGACTGTCAATGTTTTTCTTGTACTGATGAGATTACAGTGAGTTATGTTACAACTGACATATCTAAGAAGAGATCACTTAGATCTGACCCTATTTAAACAAACTGTTATGGCTTTGATAGAAGCCCATATTAAAATGGAACCACAGTTTATTCAAACTTCTAAAGATACTACCACTATGTCTGACTAGACGATTTGTGGGTCTACAATGGCGGCCGATACAAGGATTATACGTGCTTGTCCGATAGGGCATGTCTATGGATAAATCTGGTACAGACCAGGTTTACTACGCTTCAAGACCATCAAGAAATGTAAGCCACATTTGAATTATATTATGCCTAGCTAATTGGAACAAACTATTTTTCTGCAGATGACCAACACATTTTTTCGTCGTATTTAAAGCTTGCAATGATTTACGCAAGACTTATTAGAGTTATTCTGAGCATTTTTAGCACTCAGAACAGTTTAGGATCGATGACCGAGCATTTCGAGCATTTATTTGAATCTTTCATATTTTAAGGAAACCACGGAAAACCCCCGATGTAACTGTAAAAGTTAAATTTATTTTTGTTGAGGAATGGATATTTTTTCCATATTCGAAGGTTCGAACATGTGGATTCTCACATAATGAGATGATAATTAAACGCATTTAAAATGATACAAATAGTAATAATAATAATAATCCACTAATAATAATAATAATAATTTTCATAATTTTTCTAAATAATTCTTGGATATTATATTTTATAATAATCATATGTATTGAGAAAGAGCCTATGAAGTAGTTTAATCATTTCTAGTCTGGAACAGGAGATTTTCCGAAGGAAAGTGGTTAGCGCAAGCCCGCATTCAACCAACATTTCAGTTCTGGTTGAACAGTTGATATTTGCAATGAGCAAAGTATATGTTTCAGATAACACGGAGAGGCATGAAACGGGAAGCAAATGATATTTGTATCAAATAGGATATTTTTGTATTTATATAAAATCATGACGTAAATACACTTCGAAAGTGAAATAAAGATTTTCATAAGTATGGTAAATTCACGGGTTGAACTGAATGGTAAAATAAAATAAACTTGTAAGTTTATTAATCTTCCAGTGTTGATAACAAGCAGAGGCTTGATTTATTGTATAAATTTTGGGAAGATAATTTATGTGTGTGGAGTAGTTGAAATGCCATTCCCAGGTGCGCATGTTAAGTCGCAGGAATGAAGAGGATTTTTTTCGAGCATCAATCAAATAGCAGGTTCGATGGCTCAGGTTTATAGTAGGAGTATTGGAGCCACACATTTCGTCGTATGAATAACCCGAAGGTTATTTCTTGAAAACCATCAGTTCTTATTTCAACCTTGTTTTCGAATTCCATTTTAGACTTTGATTTTGCTAGAACCCGGATTTGTCATGATAGTAGTTTATTCTTCTTCAGAGGAAGACCTTTGCCGTTGTTGTTGTTGTAATATTGTGTTCTTACACAAATAATAGAATGGGCCACTGCCAATTAAAAATGATTCTTTAACCACGAATAGTTTGAAGGATATTTTCAGTCCTAGTGCCATGAACTAAATGAATTCATTATAAAGCTACAAATTCTTATTTCCGCATTCTGTCGAAGAATTGCAAGTTGTAAAAGTTGCTAAAAATGGCCATGAATACAAATATTTTTTTCATAATGATTCCAAGTGGAAAATCTAATAGTTGAATGGTTCAACCATTTATTGATCAAGTTGATGATTCAGAAATCATATATTTTGTTTGGAACTTGAAGTTCATAATCGAGTCACTTCTCGAATGTTTAATGTCAGAAGAACGATTAATTGTTGTTGTGCTTCGCACAGTTCTTCGATGCTATGCTCAAGGTCAAATACTTTTCAGATGTTATTAATATGTGTTAATAATTTGTGTTGCTACGATGATAATAATATTTTCGACGATATATTTTTGAAACTGGAAAAACAAGTGAAAGTTTAAGAATTCTATAAACATTTATTCTACGAGTGTTAATATCATGTAAATAGTCAAACAGTGATCTACGTTATTTCCAGTATAGACAATTAATTTTGAACTGGAATTAAATATTAATAATTTTGGAACACAGTCCACAGGACTATTAATCGGACTTGTGTTTCCAAAAAGATTGTCAAATGTGTTTGGAAGATTTCTGTATATTGTGTGTAAATAAGAGTGTGGATCGCCACACGTGGATGATGCTGCTTTGAGCATCCTTGCAGTCAGGTTTTAACTTTAAAATAAACTGATATAATTTTACCAGATGTGTTTCTCCCAATTAAATCTCCTTCTATCCTTATTGTTGCATTGAGCCAAAAATCAGTAAAGCATTTTTTTAATTTGATGTCGTTTTTGCGATTTGCTTTAACCCATCTGGCGCTCCGGGATATTTTGACTCTCGTGCTGACTGATTATTGGTAAAATGCATATGTGGTCGTGCGGACTCTGGTCTAAACGGGCACAGTACGGAGATTTCATAGTCTCAGGACAGAATGGTAATTCATTATGATCATCATTTATCTCTTTAGGGTACTCAAGATTTACCTCTAAAATATATCCTTTATAATCGTTATCATTTTGAGTGTTAACATGTAAGACATCAATTTCAGATTGTGTCAGCCAGCGAAAATCTTTCAGTGGTAGATATTGATTCATAGCCCAACCGTAATGGATATTTGCATCGAGGTAGACAATACACTTTGACTCTTCACAAGGGTTGTAGCTAGGCATGTATTTATTATTCGCTTTAGAATACCGTCCACTACATTGGCTTAATCCACCTCGAATTGATGATTTTATAAAATTGATCATGTCTATATCAGTCATTAATTCTAAATTTACTTTCGTTTTTTTCAACATTGAACTGAAACTTAACCCAGGAGCAGTGAAATACTGACAAGGATCAAGGTCATAAGTTTTCATACAAACATTCCGAAAATTTTCAAAAACATCTGCTAATAACAACAAATCTGTCTTCAAATATATGTCTGGAAATTCTCCTAAAGTTTGAATGTCGAACTGTGTCCATACACGTTGTGCATGTAAATATTCCTGATCACTGATATGACTTGTGCTTAAGGATCTGTAAAATGCATCTTTCGGAGGTAAAGAACACTCCTCAAGACGTTCCACACAGTTAATATATTCATAAGGGAATATACCCTTTTGACGAATCAAATTAAAATCATCTTCTTTAGGAAAGACACGTTGAATTTCATGAAACTGATCTGATTTTAAATTACTAGCCAGCTTATCAAGACTACTTGGCATAAAGGGGAATGAATCTAAAAATCGCAGTTTTATAGTCTTTTATTGACAGTTTTGATGTATTTTGTGAACGATATGTATTGTTCCTTATTATTTGCAATCACATCAATTTTCACATCTGAAGCTCCAAATTCTTTAACGATATAATGGTTATCGAATTTGCTACCGTTATGTAGAATGACCGGAATGAATTTACTTACTCTATAATTTAAATTAGATTCCTGGTGAGCAGCACCACGATATTTTCCTGTTAAATGGTCATGATCGCGAACCCTGTCTGTATATAAACATTCACCACATATAAAACAATTAGTTTCAGTTTCAAAATTCATTTGCTCTGATGAAGTTAGTGGCTTCATTGGAATGATCGTATTTAAAATAGAGGATATACGGATGGCATCTTTCTCAAGCCTTTCCATAAAAACTTTAGGTGCATCAGGTCCTCTATTGAGCTCAAACTTATTTAAAGAGTCATCTTAACTACATTTAATATAATATGCAAAGCTAAAAGTATCATGAATGTGAGTAGTGTTGGTGAAAGTTTGGGCTGGATTCGATGAACATGTATTAAATGGTTTTAGCAAATCCTCGAAGTCAGCATATATAACAAATGGTACTCGAAGCTGTTTCTCATAATCCTTAAATTTTAGAATGTTATTTTTAGGAGTAGGTAATACCGTACAAACATGATTACATCCCCATTATTGATGTTGAGTTAGTTGATACTCTTTTCTGAAATATAGCAAACAACCATCACACAACCACTTCTTAGATTTATGTTTTGATACTTGACTATCAACAGGCCTACTTAAATGTTTTATCCAACAATAGTGGGCATTTTCACCTTCAGTTATGTACAGTAAATTTACATGAGCATTCTTTTTATCCTGAGTATAATATAGAGGACCTACTATACTCTTATTTTCAAATCCATAAACATTAATACTTACATTGTTCAACTCTTCAAAACGTTGAATGTCTTTTATCGCCACAGGAAATTCCATTTCTTCTATATCTAACACTGTGGAATAGTGAGGATAGGATGATGTTCTATCCATATGCCCCACTGCTGAATGGAGAGCTGAGCTTACAGCCCACGCAAAACATGCTTCATCCCTATTCCAAACGTTCACAACAGCTTTCTTCCGTTTGATCCATGCAGGTAAATCAATATATGATGATGCTCGAAGGGGGGTTATATTTATTCAGGTTGGTTTCTAAATAAAGTACTTCAACCAACGCCCAGCCTGACTCCCTTTCCTGGAACTCTTCACTCTTCACAATGATAGCACTTGATTTTTTTTGGTATATATCACTAATAGTTGATTCGCTAACAATTATGTTTTTTGTATTAAAAGATTTGATATCCATAATTTCACCTTCACTCCCAGTTTTTACATAGAGTCCAAAAAGTTCAAAACTCATTTTAATTGTTTATGCTCTAATAAAACATTATCTACCAAGCCAAACACAGTAGGTTGAACATTTCTTAAAAATGATTCAATACTTTGAGTTTTTTCTTTACTATAAAGTCTATAACTAGCAATTCGACTTGTAAACGCATTACCTATTTGATGAATATTTCCAGATTTTTTTCAAGACAGGCCTTGTTCTTATGATTAATACTGCGTAAATGTCCTTGAATCATTAAGGAAGGTACATCAATATTACATACCATCACAATGTGTTCTCGAAGGTGCACCATTCTTCTTTCTTTTTGTTGCACAACTATTTTCACAATCTTGAGAACGTTTACGCTTTTGAGCATTACATTCGTTTAAAGGTTCCGTGCTAGTTGATGGTTTTACAGATTTCAATTCCTGTTGTTCTCCATGCACTTCAACCATGTGGGATTGATATCGCTTTACAACAGAAAAACCAAGATCACAAACTGAACACGGAAATGGTGCTGAACTAACATGCATTACATTTACATGACGTGCAAGATTATCTTGTCTGTTAAATGTGGTAGCACAATGACTGCACAAAAACATTTTAAAGTCATGTTTAGCATTTGCTTGTCGTTGAAGGTTGTCAGGTCTTGAAAACTGTTTCTTACATTCACCACACTTGAACATGATGATCACTTTCGAAATTACCTATAAAAGAAAGAAATCATAAATGTTAATAAAAAGATTAAACAAAGTAAATTATAAATAGTTTAATTACATTCCAGTCAATGGTTATAGCAGGGTATTTAAATCGATCATCTGTGAACTCCTAGCAAGTCTAACTTCATGTAGTTCTAACTGAGGGTTACTATATACCGCTGTCACTGACACCTAGCGGTGAACATTGGAACTTGATAGATTGGTAGAAACCAGCAGTCGCCAGTTAAGTGAGCTAAGTGTGACGTCATAACCAGTCTTAAAGCGAGTCTAAACTTGTAGGACATGTCACGTGATAGAAACCAGCGATCGCCAATTAAGTGAGCTATGTGTGACGTTATAGCCAGTCTTAAAACAAGTCTAAACTTGTAGAACATGTCACGTGATAGAAACCAACAAACAGCAGTTAAGTGAGCTAAGTGTGACGTCATAGTCAGTCTTAAAACAAGTCTAAACTTGTAGAACATGTCACGTGATAGAAACCAGCAGCCACCTGTTAAGTGAGCTAAGTGTGACGTCATAGTCAGTCATAAAGCAAGTCTAAACTTGTAAAACATGTTACGTGACAAGGTTAAGTTAGATACAGTTAGGTTATGTTAAATGAATTGAGGTTAAGTCTTTAAATATTCCCTCTGCCATTGACACCTAGCAATGAACATTCAGACTTAATAAAGCGGTAATCAAAATGTGACCTACAAATTTAGCTTTACACACCATGGTCAAGTAGTTCCAACTTTTGACTGCCAAATATACCATTTTCACTGACATGTAGTGGTGAACATTGGAAAATATCACTCTAGCTGTTTAAAAGTTATTAGAGGGGCACTTACATTTTATAATTTATCAACTGCTGCCACTGAATGAACAGATTGTAGGAATCTGGTAACTTACAGGTACCCAATTATCTGTAAACAAATCAATCAATCAATAAATCATTCAATCAATCAATACATTCCAATCAATAACTTCAACATCAATTAGTAATAAAAGACTACAATCCATTAATAATAAGTACTTACCTTGCAAAATAATTTAATGATTTTTTACCAAAAAGGCTTTTTTATAACTCTTGAGCAGTAATAGAGCACTGTTCACTCAAAGCGAGTAATAAAGACTGACAGTAGGGAAATATATAACACCTCTCTTATATAAACTCTCATCGCTCGTGTCAGCAGTTTTTGCAGATCATTGCAATTCCTTTCCCAATACAGCTGAGAGTCCAAAGTACACTAGGAACACCTGTGTGGTATCCAATTACTGCTGACTTTGCATGATCATCACCCATTGCCTTAATGAACACTTGCGGATTCAAATTACTGCAGCGTTAGTCTTAGCAACAGATCTGCGCGCTCTCTGCCATGTCAGCAACATGACACCGGAAGGAACACCTGTGTAATATCCAATGACTGCTAACTTTGCATAATCATCACCCATTGTCTTAATGAACACCTGGGGTTTCAAATTACTGCAGCGTTAGTCATAGCAACAGAACTGTGCGCTCTCTGTCATGTCTGTAATATGACACAGGAAATAACAAGTCGGTCTACTGCACGTACCATCTCCTCAGTTTTATCATCTTAAGAACATGTATTATTCTCAAATGACACATCCATCCACCAAGTTAGATCCCTTGTATGTTCACATGTATTTCGTCACTTTCCTTTCATATCGTTATCACATTATAGTAGTGGGGGATTAGTGAACAACATCAGTTCAACACACTGCTTTACACGCAAAATGTAGTTAGGCCCTTTGACATAATTTAAATAAATTCATGGGCTAGTCCGTAGGGACCAGTCCAAAGGGACTCATCCACAAGGACTCGCCCACAAGGACTCGTCCGCATGGACCTGTCAACAAGGACTCGTCCACAAGGACTCGTCAACAAGGACCTGTCAACAAGGACTCGTCCACAAGGACTCGTCCACAAGGACCTATCAACAAGGACTTCTCCACAAGGACTCGTCCACAAGGACTTGTCCACAAAGACTCGTCCACAATGACCTGTCAACAAGGGCTCGTCAACAATGACCTGTCAACAATGATTCGTCAACAAGGACTCGTCCGCAAGGACCTGTCCACAACCACTCGTCCACAAGGACCTGTCCACAATGACCCGTTAGGTTAGGATAGGTTAGGTCACACTACAGCCGCCATCTTTTAAAAAGCCCGCCCTCTTACAAAAGCTATGAGTGGGCATGCATAAAAACAAAAAACAAGCATGTTAATTCATATTGGAGGGGCCGATAACCTAGATGTTAGGCCCCTTAAAACAACAATTATCATCATCATCATCAATTCATATTGGCTATCCACCGTATACATGTCTCTTGTGTAGAATAACGTTTAATTCCATATTGGCATTCAAACTCTCACATGTTGCACTTGGAAAGCGAGATTCTCTAAAAAATTACAATTTCACCCTCTAGTAGGGGTAGGTTTTATTTTGGGGTGGAAATATGTTGTCCATTAGAAAGGGGGTGTCAGCCCGAGTTCAATGACACCTCATTCGTCAAAATCCGACCATGCGTTTGAGAGATATCGTTCCGCCGCCATCTGGTGAGGAGGGTGAGAAGGAGGAGGGTATAGAACCCCCCCAAAACCACTACTGCCCATGAACCATTGCTTGCAACAGAGGCAATTTCAGCAAATCGAGCCATTGCTTGTTCGAAGTTCATGGTCTTAAGTGTGAGTGAATGAGTGTGTAAGCATGATTTGTTAGAGTGGGATGGGGTCAAATATCGTATTAGACCCTATAATATAATTAAGCCTCGTCCAAGAAGAGCAGCCAGTCTTATAAGGTTTCCAGTTATTTAGCAGAGGGGCTGCGACAATATTGGCCTACGAGCTGGCTTCGAAGCTTTTCTAATTAATAAATAATTTAATTAATTAATTAGGCTGCTGGGGGGTGGAGGGATGAGTTAGGCTTGGCTGTAACTCGAGGGTGATCGGAAATTCTTGTCGTGGAATGTGCGGTAAGTGGGCAGGCAGGCAATAATGGCTTGGTGAGGGGAATGGTTTCAATAATGGGTAGCGGTTATAATGGGATTGTTGGTTTGAATTTGGGAATCGGAAGAGGGTTATATGCAGGCTGAAGACTCGGTGGCAGCGGTGATATAGCGACGTGGAAGGTGGATCATCGATTTGGCATCAAGTTTCGCGGAGCTCGGACCTAAGGCGTCTGTCTCGTTCAGATGCAGATCTCGGAATCACAGAACACCTATATGCTCGGAATGATGATTTTGATTTTGTGTAACATCAAGTCTCTTCCAGATTCTACGCCATAATAATGATTCTCAACAAAGACTCGAGACTGGTAACTACTAGTTATCCTTAATCGATACATCTTGAATCGTGGTCAATACCCACTGGAGTTTTGGGGCAGATGATTTCGTAGTTCTGCCCCTTAAAACAACAATAATTAACTAACCCATTGCAGGGGCGTATATAAGGGGGGTGCTGAGGGGGCTTCAGCCCCCCCCCCCCCCCGAAGAAGCCAACTTGGGTACAAAATACAATGTATTTCACAGTACTTTTAAGAAATGCTTATCAATTTGTAAAATTTGCTGAATAAATTAACAATTAATCCATTTAGATACTTGCCATTCATACTCCACAGGCTATAATAGAACATTCATTAAGTACTCACAATTTTCCAGGATAGTCAGCCTCCCCCCGAAAAAAAATTGTATATACGCCCCTGACCCACTGGATCTTGCGATCAATACGGAGTATATCGTTGCTACACATAACGCACGAGCCATCTTGCGGTGCGCTCACAGATTACATAGTACAAGTTCCTTGTCGTCCACCAGAGAGGGTCACGATCTCTTCTCGTCCACTTGCGTACTACAAGACACTATATAGCTCGTAGCTTGTGAGACTCGCTCATAGATGGAGCCAAGTCCTACATTAAACAAGAAATGTTACCAGACACTTACGGAGTTCATATCCTATAGACTGTACCGGGTGAATTAGGGACCCAGTCGCAGGGTTAGGGAACAATTTCCTTATTTCTTAAATATTGCAGTACGCACCTCTGAGGGCATATCGCTGTCTGTTCAAACATTGTTTAAAACATTGTCATAAATATGGACAAATAATTAATGGAAGAATTAAAGTCATTATTGCAAAGTATGATAAATTAAAGTAACTACTTGCAATCGTTGGTGTAGTAAAACTTTGAAGTAGCAGGTTTTTTGGGACAACATTCATTAATATTGTATTGTCCAAGATTTGTTAATCTCGGCACCGGAAGAAAGGTGTACAGTTGCCCATTCAATGTTGGGCAGTGTGTAAAGCGATACCGGTATGTACTCATCAATGACGGCGTAAAGCTGTCAGGGGAATGAAAAACGAAACATCACTCATCTATAATCAATTGCCAATACTAATGTTATCAACAGTGATCATATGCTTATTAACAATAAGACATAAAAAATTACAAACAAATATAATTTCATCTACATTTAAAATTTATTAGCCATTGGTTACAAATAATTACATGAGTTATAAACAATTATATTTGTTATAAACAAATACAATTTTATAAACAATTAACATTTCATCTACAATTAAAGTGGTAAATATTTCGGTTATTAACAATAAGTTATAATCAATTAAAATGTTATAAAAATTAAAGTTTATAAGCAATTACAATTTTATCTGCAATTAAATTTTATTAACAATACGTTATAAACAATTAAAACGTTATACACAATTGAAGTTTATAAACAAATAAACTTTTATTAACAATTAATATTTCATCTACGAATGAATTTTCTCAACGATATGTTATGAACAATTACATCTTTATAAACATTTGAAATTTAAAATTAAGATACATTTTTTTTTTGGTGCTAATTCTTAGAATTGGTGTCAGTTCAAGTAAGTGTTGGCAAATTCAAGTGCATAGTGTTCAAGTTATGTAAATACTGGAAATTTGATTAAGGCTTCGTCAAGGCTAGTAAATAATGTTATACTTGGAAACAAATGACTGTGTGTGAAGTGTTCAGCTCAATAGGCGGATTAAGCCTCATAATTATGGCAGAGAAATGGGGTAATATGTGAATAGTCAGTGTCATGTGTGAGATCAGATTCTTTTGTTTCAAGATGTTATATTCATGTAGTTTTATAAATTTGTTCTTGTCAGATTTCTAATATTAAATTCATTTTTCTTATTTGTAAATCCACCCAAGTGCATGTGTGTTTATTTAAGTAGTTCTGATAATCCCCAGACTTGAATTAGTGCCAAACGTGATTCACAAATTGGGACCGATTGAGCTTATTTTGATTTCATATTACTTTGGCCATAAATTCAAGTCTACACCTCCATCAAAAGTTACAATACAGTATAAAGAGTGAACTCATGCTATAATCAAATTTTATAGATACATACATTTCCACCTCAGACGGTCTTGCCTTTCAGCGTCCAGTCAGCGAGCCTCTGTTAACGAACAAGTCACCTCCATGATCCCCCATTCGTAGTTAGGACTGCGGCCTCCTCCAGGGGTATATACACAATTCATTTTCGGGGGGGGGCTGACTTTCCTGGAAAATTATGGGTATTCTCAGGGGATTGTCACCGCTTAATACCCAGAAATATCAACCTATATCTTAGAGCATATAACTTTGTGTAATTATTATAGATAAGTATTAATTGTAAAATTCTAAGTTTATATAACCTACAATTAGTGGCAATACAAAAATTGTTGTAAAATACAACACAACACATAAATACAATGTTGTACTTAAGGAATTTTCTATTATGGCCTGTGGAGTATGATTGGGAAATATCTAGATAATAGTCAATTTATTAAGCAGAAAGGTAAACAGTTTTATTTTACAAATTGATAATATATTTCTCAAAAGTATCGTACTGTGGAATTCTCAGGTTTGCCTCTCAAGGCTGAGTGTACCCCGTTCCAGCCCTCAGACCAGAATTAAAATTTGTTGGCAGAGCCGGGAATCGAATTCGGACCTCCGGGGCGGTAGCCAAGAATGCTAGCCGCTACACCACGAGGTAGTCTAAATTCAATCTTAATATTGTTTGTTACTTAGCCAATAAGTTAAAATTAGGGTACAACCAAATTTACAATTATTTAATGCTTTTACCAAAGTAACATTTTCTTAATTTTTATTGGCTTTTAACGAGGGGGGCGAGGAGGGAGGGGGGTCAGGGGGGGGGGGGCGGTGCTGGGGCTGGAGTCCCACAGCTCCCCCCTTATATACACCCCTGGCCTCCTCTGCTTCTACACCTCTCACTCTGAAATCGTTCAACACTGAATCTAACCATCGCCTTCTAGGCCTACCTCTCCTTCTCTTACCCTCTACTGCCGAACTCATTAACCTCTTAGGTAGTCTCTCTTCCCTCAATTGCCACACCCTTGAAGTCGGCTCATACGAACAGCTTCGTTTCTAACTGAGCCTTATCTCTTCATTACGAGTACCTTCCTGCCATTCCTCCCATCTTGTTTTCTCCCAGCAATCAGTCGTGCTACCCTCATATCAGTTAACCCTGGCGTATGTATCGGCTCTCACTTCCATGCAGCGAGGTTAGTCTAAATACTGTGCTGAGAGTTTCATCGCCACAATAACTTCTTTCTTGCAGAATACTGTAGATCACAACTGAGAACTCACTGCATTAACTTTTCAATTGGCTGCTTCCGTTACTCAAATTATATATGGCGTGGTTGGTTCCTCAGTTTAGGGGCTGTGACAACGGGTCCATGTAGCCCCGTGTACTTTGGGTGTGTGTAGAATCTGTTAATTGTGATGGCTGTATTAGTGTGTGTTATCTGTAATTCAGGTAAGGACTGCAGACGATGAATTTCAAGTAGTTCCTACTTTTAATACCAAATGCTACCGTCAACGACACCTAGCTGTGAACTATGCCACCAGAACTGGCATCTGGTGATGAACGTTGGAACTTAATAGGGCGTTAATCACATCTAACCTACATATTTAGCTTCGCACAATTGTAGTTAGTGGAAGGTTCTTTTACATGCCATAAATCTATGACATAGTCTTACTTCCCCTCCGAATGAAGGCATACTGTGGGATTTTTAACGCTCCAAGATAATCAGATGGCTTCGGCCGGGTTTGAACCCGCGATCTTGGGCATAGAAACTCAGCATGCTTACAAATAAGCCACCAGAGCCGCCTTAGAATGGCGTGCAAGCCATGCCTCAGAAATGATTTTCCTCCAACTTGTGAGGGACTGAACCGATCACAGTGAAACTTACTATGATAACCGGATGCAATGAGTGAAACAATCTAGCATATCATTCTCTATAGAAGTTCTTCTCAATTTATTATAGATGGCTCTCGTGTTAACATCTCAAAGAAATGCCTGTTTCTTAGTATCTATTGATCCTATCGCAGTGGAAGTTGATAAAAAACACAAATACGATAAGGAAGATATTCTGCTATATAATTTATTGTTTCATTCCTGAATTATAAATAGCTTATCTTTCTATAATCATTATTATGAGTAATTTGTTGATGCCCTACATTTTATCATAAAGTAGGTCACAAAAGAAAAGTCATTTCATACATCGCTAATATAAATAAGGGGAATATACAACTCAAATGGGTTAAGGCACACATACAGGGTTATGATAAATTATTGGAGTGATTTCATAAATTCACTGTAGCTACATTAATTGACATATTGTCACAAAACTCAACAGACCTATAGAAAATCTTTTGTATTATTGCAGCCGCACATCACATTTCTGCTACGTGAGCGTAGCAGTGAGCAGTTAGGCAAGATTTTGGCAGCCGCCCATAAAGCGGTATGTTGTGCTAGAAATGCATTTACATCAGTCTGTCGTAACTTCCATCATGATGTTCGAGAATTTTTAAACAGGAAATTGCAAAACCGATGGATAGGTTGTGGTGGGATTGATGATCGGCAATTCTTGTCATGGCCTCCACGCTCTCCCGACCTAACCCCAAGCGATGTTTTTGTGTGAGGTTATGTGCAAGTTTCAGTGTTTACACAGATTCTACCAAGAAATCTAGCAGAAATGCGAGAGGTCGCATCAACAGTGCTAGGGGCATGCAGCACCGAACGTCGGAGGAACTGGATTATCGATATGATATCTGCAGAATCACTTGGGAGCACATATGGAGCTCTTGTAATACGTAAAAAGTACGTTTTGAGATTTTCTATGTGTGTGCAAAGCCCTGAGACAATATGATTAATAATGAACTATGGCAGAGCTGATAAATCGCATCAATCATTTATGGTACAGGGGTGTGTAAATTATTACAATCAAATAAAGAATTTCTTATTCAAAATAATTTTATCGACCAACTGATTGCACATTTTATTACCCTACTTATTAATGTTTTCTCCCCCGTGGACTTACACCTTTTCCCGGAGGGAATTGAGGCTGGAAACTTTCAGAATTGGGGATTCTGAGGGATACCCAAGCTGGAACCATTTCCTCTAGTTTCATTGTCTTTGGAATGTACCCTCTAAGTCAAGTAAGTGACTTTAACCCATAGTTTGCGAATCTTTTAGTAGTTCAAGAGAGTATCATCAGTAAAATGAGTCCAAAACACTCAGTTCTAAATTCACAGGAAATATACAGTGAAATTATCAAAATAAAACGTGTGGCATTTTGCATTATCAAAGCTCCTCTGTTAGTGGAAATTTCACCGCCTTCCAAACATATTTAGTAGTGCATTAAGCCGCGAAAAGTATAAATGCATTTTTGGGAAGCTGGCGTCGTGTCTAACAATTTGCACACCCCTGTAACCCTGTAGATATTCAAGGCAACGAGCTGGCTGATAAAATAGCCAAGGAGGCTGCAAAATGAAAGGAAATCTGCTACGACGAAATACCTATAATCACAGTAAAAATTCACCTCAGAGAAGAATCTACTGTATTAATGAATGGCAGAGAAAATGGGAAGAAACTTCGAAAGGCACTATTACAAAGGAATTAATTCCAAAAGTTTGAGGCAAACTAAAAACCAGAATCAACCTAACACCTAACATGACAACAATAGTAACTGGACATGCAAATATTGCCTCGTTCTTGCACAGGCTTAATATTGTCTGCTTCTGCTATAGAAATCCCCAAACAGTAGATCATTTAATATTCGAGTGCAAATTGAGAGAGAAATGTTAATAAACAGTGTTGTTATTGACCAATGAACAAGTTTGTCCGGGGCCGATAACCTAGATGTTAGGCGCCTTAAAACAAGAACTATTATCATCATCACAAGTTTGTCCTAATCAAAAAGTATTCAAAATCATTTGAGAAATTTGTGAACGCTCTGGACTTTCAAGTAGTGAAAACGCTTCAAGATCAATAGCCATATGTTTTAGTGGAAGATGAACCCGCTGTTCCACCCAGTAAAACAATAATAACTAACTGACAAACATGTCTGTCAAAAGTTATTTATGTTTTACACACAGCTACTAGTTAAGAGCGTGCACAGACTATACATCACTTGGAGAAGGGAGACTCTTGAGACGGAAAGGACCAGTGGAAGTTAGGAATTGTTATTCCTTCGCAGAACTACTTGTAGTATTTTTAAGGAATTGGTATTGATAGAAGGAGAAGAAAAGCATTTCATCAGCACCAGATTGACTTATTAGTTTAACCTCATAAGTGAAGGCCATTTTTATGGCATCAGTTTTTTTTTGTCGATCGCAATTGATATTACAACTCTTAAGTTGGTAATTCCAAATACTGCAACAAGCGAGAAATATCCTGAACAAATTGCATGTGGTTAAATACAGCACATACATGGTTATTCAGCAAAGAGGGTCACCTTAATATCTACGGAACCGAGGAACATATCGTCATTCTGTTTTCAAATTCTTCAATCATACGACACGGTCCATTTTGTCCCCAACAGGTACGTATTTCCCGGGAAATCCGTGGCAACTTCGTTTCTTTTTAGCCTACTTTAAATTTTTGCAAAACATGAAAGTATTCTTATGAGATCTTCTCAGGGCCAAAAGGTGTGTGTCTGTATGAGAGTGCGTGTACATGTCTGTCCCCCCTATGAATTGAAACACGACGAAACCGAATTGAACGAAATTTAGTACAGAGGTAGCACCTGCAAAGAGCACCTCAGTGTCATGTTTTATATTGCCACCATCTTTACTAAAATTTAATGGCTGCCATTCAAATCGTTAAAACTTAAAATTAAATTGCGACCTAACTAACCATTGGATCTTTACCAAATTTGGTTAAAACATACCTTCATATAAGACGCATCTTGTACTCAATCTACAAGGTCATCAGTCATACCATTTAAAGATGGCGGCCAAGTGAATTATGCAATCATCATAATTTATAACTTCTCACCCACCAATTATGACTATCGAGCCGTGGTTGGTTTAAGCTATCCTAAAGGACGTGACCCGTTGTTTACTATAATTTTCTATTTTAATATTACACTTTATCAGTGAATTAAGAGAGCTGAGCCGTCTCTGTCACACGAGACGATGTCAGCTGACCTCTTGTGCCTGTCCTACATTTCAGTAGTTTGAGAACGTTGCATGCGATATAGCCTACTGATATAAATAATATAAACTTTGTTTGAAATTATTTATAATCGAAATGTACTTCGGTGAAGAAATCGTTTGTTTCAAAACATTATTTGCTAACAGGTTGTATCTAAGTAAGTTAATAACACTGAGATGTTATGGATATGTTTGGCTCTGGGCTAGAGCGTTAGTCTCTCACGCGGTCCGCTGGGGTCGAAACCTACTAGAGTTAGCTTTATTTTACTTGAATTATTTTTCAAATGATGTGGACGAGCTCTCTCCACAGATCCTGAATAAAATGTTATTTAGCTCAAAGGAGAGGCTAATATGTACACTCGGTTATTAATAATCACAGCCCCAGCATCGCACATAAACAGAAGACAAGAAAAAAGGACAATAGAAAAACAAGATATACGTTGTCATCCATAGCCTCCTCAATGTCTCTGTACGGTGCTGTCTCTTGTGGGTTACGTGGGTAATTGTTCCAAACATTCCGCTTTGCATATGCTTGGCCTCCTGGAGAGACAATTTCGTAATAGTTCAACTTCTAGCCATGAACACGCTCTGATTACCTTTAAGCTCTGCCAGCTGGATCGCATCCCTCCTGGTTGCTTAAAACTGCCTGCCTATTCAACACTCAGAGGCGTACAAGATATATATTATTTCACCGCTTGGTTGCAGTACCAGCTACTACAACGAACATTCAATTATATTCTACTCCTTGATGAAGACAAAGAGTTATAAGTATACTCATACATTTGGGAGAAAGTAAGCTATACTTTATGTTCTTTGCTGATAATCTTGCTTTAAAATGGGACTATACTAATTGCACGCAATGGAACAACTAAGAATCGAGTGTTGAGTTCAGTGATGTACTTAGTTTTCAAATCCGGCGAGAACTTTTTGTGATATTAAAGGTGTGTCAGCATTAGACAGAAAGCGATGCGCCAGCCACAGTAACGATTTCAGTGAATCGAGTTAAAGAAAAACCTGCCATCCGTTCGCCTTTTAAGCTTACGCTGGGCAAACCGTTAATACATCTATTTACTATGAGTGAAAGAATTGTTCAGCATGAAAAGTTCTACAATAATGTCCGTGACAGCATATCTCTATCTTTAATACAGCGCCCACTATAAGTGCTTTCACGTTTTCATTTTTTCCAACAATCTCCATCCAGTAGGAATTTAAATTACTAGCTTCGGAACGAGTTTACGAGCTAGCGAGCGAGCCTGTCACCCCAGCTTTGGCCAGCATCAAACTGTTGAGTCCTGTCGAGTTAAGCCTTCAGATAAGAGTATATGTGTTTTGAGTTTCGCTGTTCACCTCGGCTTTACTGAATTGCGTTTGGGATCTGTCGTCCGTGCACCTTTCAGGCGTACGCAGGTAAACCGTTAAAGATAGCGGGCGAAGCCGGGGTGGGTTGCTAGTTTATATATATCGTATATACATATGTAGTTCTTTTTCAGGATATTTTTCGCATCCCCAGTAATTGAGATTATATTTTGTTGACAGCCTGAAAAGTAGCTATATCAATATTAGTCCAGTGCAATTAGACAAATTTGACCTCTGACTCGGATAAAATTAATAACAAGCTGAAAATTGGTGGAAACATTAAGAACAATGTCCTAAATGAAATCCCACAAGTCCCAAAAATCCGAGCTGGGGAAAAGCTGCCATCTTGAAAAAACCGCCGCCATCTTGCATTTTTCGCTTCTTGGCCATATCTATCAAACTAGTGGTCCTAGCGAAGTCAGACTGGTGTCAAAGTGACCAGATTTTCCTGTCGAATTCTCGGAAACATTAATATGATACGCTAGACGCATTCCTACAGCGTTTTTATTTATTTTAGTACTGTTAATAATATAAATAGTGTGTTTAATGTTCGATTTTGACCTGTTTTTACGCACTAACGTAGCAAAGTTACCTGAATTGGTGGAATAAGAGTTATTATTAAGATAAAATGAATATACAAACTATACATGTTATTTATATCACGAACCGTCCCTTACTTTAAGAAAACAAAATCAGCCGGATGTCGCATCTGAATTTGAATTTCCCGCGACACGTAAGTGCTGCCCGCCAAAGCGCTCGGTCTGCGGTTAGAATATGCATTCATGCGCCGGTTTTCAAAACAATAACTATGTTTCTTACGTTTTGTCAGGTTTCGTTACAATGTTTGGTTACGCTATGAATGGAGGGGAAAATACACGCTAAGATTACTTGTCTGAATAAAAAGCAATGCAAAACAAGATGTTCAGTAAAGAACATATAGCCTACTTTCTTCTAATTGCATGCGTATTGTTATAACACTTTGTCCTTTTCAAGGAGTATAACTGAATGTTGGTTGTAGCAGCTTGTTGAAATACAACGTGCTATACGGATATTAAACATGAATATGAGGTGTCCTTTGCTGGTGCTACCTCTGTAAAAATGCAATTCAATTCGGTTTCACCGTGTTTGAATTGATATGGGGAATCGATTTGCACACATCCATGGCCGCTATCTGCAAACTATTGGGCTGAAGACCTTGTAGTTCAGTCAAAAGATGCTTCCCACATAAAGGTATGTTGTTGCAAAATTTAGTAGAGATCAAATGATTAGGTTGGTCGTAATTTGATTTAAGCTTTTAATATTTGGGTGGCCACCGCGACGATATAAAACATGACACTGAGTACCCTTTTGCAAGCGCTACCTCTGTACCAAATTTCGTTCAATTCGGTTTCACCGTGTCTGAATTGATCGGGGGAATTGATTTGCATACATACATGGCCACTATCTGTAAACTATTGGGCTGATGACCTTGTAGTTTGGTCAAAAGATGCTCGCCATATGACTATATCTAGTTGCAAAATTTGGTAGATATCGGATGATTAGGTTAGTCGTAATTTGATTTAAGCTTTGACATTTGGGTGGCCGCCATTACGTTTCCGTCAAGATGGCGGCAATATAAAACAAGACACTGAGGTGCCCTTTGCTAGTGCTACCTCTGTACCAAATTTTGTTCAATTCGGTTTCACCGTGTTCGAATTGATAGGGGGTGGGGGGGACAGACATTCAGAGTACACACACTCGCACACACACAGACTCACACACACACAGACAGACACACATTTTTTGGCCCTGTAGTGATCTCGTAAGTCTACTTTCATTTTTTTCAAAAATCGAAAGTAGGCTAAACAACTGAGAAGTTGAGCGTAGACAAAGAATAACTTGCCTATGTATTGTATTAAACGGAAATTAATGTTGGGTTGCAACGTTTTGAAATTCAAAACTAATAGTAACACAACATTTGAATTCTTGTTTTTGTTTGTATTTGTGGTTTTAGTGTTAAAGTGGAATAAAGTGCTTATATACCACGGCGCGAAAGGAGGTTGGTACCGCTGGTCTCGGTATAAGTTTATGAGAATGCGGCGGGCATTGTTGTTGTGTTCTGTACGGCGAGTTTGAATGCGGCTGTGTTGTTTGTCCGTTCGTGGCGTTGAAACCGAAAATAGCGACGTGTTTTATGAAGGTGGTGTGTGTTCTAAATGATAATTTAAGTGGTCTGTAGTGATAATCTGTTACTTGGTTGAAGGCAAAAACACGGATTGGGAAAGTGTTGGAAGTTTTATAGAAAAACTATGAAAGCAGAGGTGAGTTGTGTGTGTTAAGTGTGGTGTTCGCATGGATTTATTACTTCTCCTATCCTATTACTGTGGGTGTTGCTGTTTAAATATGCCAAGTTAATGGTTGAAGTGGCGGTTATTTCTTCGAAATTGACAGTGTATGTATTTTGTGTGGAGGGGAAAACGGTGGTGAGCAGGTTAGGGTAAAAAGAGGGATTGACACCATTCGTCGGTATAGTGAAGCTCGCAAGGACGGCATTGCCGCTCTAATGGGCGACTCGAACAGTGTTACAGTGCAGGAAAGAATATACTCGCCGTGTTCCTACGCTGTCGAATGATACGCAAAAGGAACAAGTTGAAAGAAAGGCTCGTTCTTCGTTTGACGGTTTTTGATTTTAAACTCCAGTGCATGTTTTGCGAACGCGAGATCAGCTGTGATGACAATAATAAACTCCCAGATCGACAAGGAACTTACAGCGTAGTTACGGTGGTCCACGTTATAAATAATGTGCGCTCTATGGCTTCTGGACGCTCTGACGCTTGGGCAGAAAAAGTATTGTTGAGATTGAACTCGGAGGTCGACCTAGTGGCAGCGGAAGCTCGTTATCATCGTAAGTGCTACGCGTATTTTGACCGCCCAGGTCACTTTCCGCAAACATTTGAACTTTCCTGCGGATATGCCGGCCGCCCCGAGGATCCCAGCAAGCTTAGGGCTTTTGAGAAACTATGTGAATATATAGAGAGTAACGATGAGTCTCAATACACCTTTGCCGAGTTGATCGAATTTATGAAGTCTTCTTCCCCAGAAGAAATGCTCTATAGCGTGAAAAATCTGAAAAGGAAACTGCAATATCATTACGAAGACCAAATTGCCATAGCGGAACAAGTTGGAAAGTCTAACGTTCTTTGTTTCCTAGGAACAGGAAACAAGATTTTGACGGCTAATTGGTACAGTTCAAGAAAGTGCAATCTCGAGGAGGAAAGGACGAGAATCGTCGAGACTGCAGCCAACATCATTCGACAGGACATTCGATCCCGTGTTTACGACTGCTCTGTGTATCCTTCTTCTGAAGATATTGCTTCTGGACGAGAAGATTTGGTACCGGAGACTTTACAAACAATGATACGGACTATTGTAAAGATCAGAAAACCATTCGACGACGACACAATTACGAAAAGAAAGGCAATCAACATCGCTCATGCAATTATTGCAACCGCACGACCAAGATCGTTCGTCTCGCCATTGCGGCTTGGTCTCGGAGTCCATCTTCACAAGAGGTTTGGCTCGAAGCTTCTTCTTGACGTATTATCGGGATGTGGAGTATGTGCTACGTACAAAGAAACGATCAACTTCAAGAATTCGCTGGCTGAAATTGCACCCCCGGTCGTAGACGAAGACGCTCATGTGCAGTTCGTTTTCGACAATGCGGACCACAATGTGCATACGCTTGACGGACACGGGACTTTTCACGCCATGGGTGGAATTCAGTGCATCACACCAGGAAAGAGCGTGAACGCAAGCGTTTCTGTACCTCGGCCATGAGAAGATATCGACTTACCATCTCGAGAGTTCCTGCCGGTGGCACCGTACCAGCGACCCCTAAAATCAGGAACATCTTTCGTCGTAATGGAAGACGTGAGCTTAGCCATTCCCGAACCAGAAAGCGCCAGAGATGCCCGTCTCATCGACACACAATGGCTCATCAACTACATCAATGAAAAGTCAGGGCCAGTTTGGAATGGATTTATGGATGCCGCAACTACCGGACTTAGCGTCCATAATGTTGCAGATACGTCATCTGTTATCCCATTACCCTTTGTTAACTTATCGCCTTCAAATCCGTCGACGATTCACACTTGCCTCCTTTATGCAGCAGAGCAGAGCGAAGTGAGAAACCAGTCCAGTGTGGTAACGTTTGACCAACCGCTCTATGCAAAAGCTTTGGATATCGTGCTCTCGGCCGAAGAAAATAGCCCCATATCAAATATTACTTTGCGGCTTGGAGGTTTCCACCTCTTGATGTCCTTTATGGGCGCTGTAGGATCTTTAATGGCTGGAAGTGGCTTAGAAGACTTGTGGGTGAAAATTTACGCAAATAATTCGGTAATTTACATTATGTCTGGACACGCGTATGCTCGAGCAATCCGTACCCACTTCCTAACTCAAGTTGCTCTCGCCAGTTTCCCCATCGACGACATAAGCATTACATGTCAAAGCTTACATCTCTCATAATGTCTCTGTATTTAATACTGACAATGATTTAAGCATTTTAGATGTGATACGCATAATTTCAAGAATATGATTTATGCATTTAGGTTTAAATACATTATTTTCATTGGCAGTTTTTAGCTATTGTGACAGAAACTGTCAAAATCGAACTTTAAACACTCTATTTATGTTAATAGTACTTAAATGAATAAAACAGCTGTAAGAACGCATCTAACATATCTTATTAATGTTACTGAGACTTTGGCAGTAAAATTCGGTCAATTTGACACCAGTCCTACCTCGCTAGGACCACTTGTTTGAAAGACATGGCCAAAAACGGAAAAATCCAAGAAGGCGGCGGATTTTCCAAGATGGCGGCTTTTCCCCAGCTCGGATTTTTTGGGACTTTTGGGATTTCGTGTAGGACATTTTTCTTAACGTTTCCAACAATTTTCAGCTTGTTATTAATTTTGTCCAGGTTAAAACTAATTTCACTGGACTATATGGGAACACTGCAATGCTCTCTCACAATGAAACTGCAAGCTTGGACTTGTTTGTTCCAGACGGATGACTCTCATTGAGTCCCTGCTGCATGCGGCGCCTTCATTACAGTTTGTTGGGAAATAGAGGTTTCTTCAGTTATTTGGAAATGCAGACTCTAACTCAGGGCACGAAAGTCTCCTTCGTTCAATCGAGGGGTTGGTCCTGGTGCGGGATTGGTGTAGTTTCATATACAGCCGCAGAGTGAGGAAGTAAATGATCTCTACAGCACTCAGGATGCTGAAGCCCATGAATAGTCCCAGAAGGCCTCCACAGTTGGCTGAAACATAAGAATGAAAAGATCACTTTTCACAGAATTAAACTCGTTTATAATCCAATTACGCTGACCCTGAAGAAGGTACCAATGCAATACTGAAACATGTATGTCCTTTAGTAAATATGTTTTTTTTAGCATTGACAACGCAGCGAATAAATAAATAAAACAGATAAGTAAATAATGAAATAAATAACTAACCTTATTAAGGCAGTACGTTCTCTACACATCACAACGCAGTATAATTGGATTGAAACCTTCATAGCAGTGAAAACATTTGGGTTCGGGTCCTGTTAATAGCTTTTAGGATTAGGAATATTGAACCTTAGTGTAAAAACGTGGTGTGCCTCATCAAAGGAGTTGAATTTGGTGCTAGGTGGTTTACAGTTGATATTACGCTGGAAAACAACGGTGAAAATATAGTGATCATATATATTATTTCAGTAGTATGCATCCCTCCTGCCAACACCACCGAGAGAGAAGGCCATGCAATAGGATTTATGACGTCATAGCCTTCCGGCCATCAACAAGCGCGCTGCCCAGCGCTGCTATGAACAAGCTGTGAGGAAACGAGACTGTTTACTTATAAAATTACGTTCTACAGACGCGAATAAATAAATAACGAAACCATAAATGAAATATGGTCAGAAGTTGATGCGATCGGTACATTACACAAATAAATCGACGTTTTCGATCAGACTCGATAAGTATGCATTTCGAACCTTGCGAGTTAGAACTTGACCGAAGACACTGTTGTCTTGTCTCAGCAATAAATGCGATATATAGAAGGGTTCAATCAAAAACTTTGAAAGATATTCAGCCCATTTTAACGTGAAATGTCGACTACAAGAAAAGGCACAAACACAAGTAACCAATTAATCTGTAACAGTTAAAACAGAAATTACTATCTATAGTCAATCATCTGTCCCAACGGTCCAGGTTTGATTCCCACCTCTGCCGGGAAATGTAATTCTGATTTGAGGTTTGAAACTAAATTCACTCAGCCTCACTGAACTGAGAAGAAGTGGGTTCGATTCTCCTTTCTCCTCCAGGTAAATGCTGGGATTGTTCCTAACAGAAGACCATGGTCACGTCCTTCCCAATTCTAGCATCACAATACACACACTACCACAGACGATACACATACAAATTCTACCCGTATCCGAGTACACATGGCTGATGACAGTGATGTTCTAACCCACTCACGAAACAACAACAACAATTAGACACGGAAAGTTTTCCTCCGTGATAAGTAACCAGGCTGGTAATAATTATAATGCCTATGACAGAAAAGGTTGGTTTATTGGTTCCTCAGTTTAGGGGCTGCGACAACGTGGTCATGTCGCCCCGTGTACCTTAGGTGTGTGTAGAATCTGTCTGCTAACCGGTGTTAATTGTGATGGTTGTATTAGTGTGTGCTATCTGTAATTCAGGTAAGGACTGCCGACGATCAATTTCAAGTAGCTCCTATTTTTGCTACCAAATGCTACCGTCAACGACACCTAGTTATGAACTTGGCTACTAGATGCCACAGCAACCAGCTTATGGCGCCGAACGTTGGAACTTAATAGAGCGATAATCAAATCTAACCTACAAATTCAGCTTCACACAATTGTAGTTAGTGGGAGGTTCTTTTGCATGCCATAAGTCTATAACATGGGCCCGCCGGCTTTACTTCCCCTCCAAATGAAGGCATACAGAGGGATTGTTAACGCTCTTAAAAATCCGACGACTTCGGCCGGGTTTGATCCCGCGACCTTGGGCACAGAAAAGGCTACCTACTGTAATGGAACAGAACAGCAGTCTTAAAGAGACATGAGAACATTTACCAAAGAACAAACTTGTTGATTCATGTATAACAGGTACAGTGTCCTCAACACTTTGATGCTCATGTGCAAACACTGAATGGGCATTCCTTATAAGTTCCTCAATTTCTAGCATTGCACCTAACTGTCTTGGTAAACATATGTTATTGCAACGTTTTACTGCTGTATTAGCTTGCCACGGTGGGTGAGTGGTTAACGTGTCGGACTGCCAACCCCAAGCTCGCAGGTTCGCCCCTGGCCGTGGTAAGTGATTTTTGAAAGGCGACAAAAATCACGACATGGATGTCATACGTTGTTAGCATGTTAAAGAATCCATTTGAATTCAGTAGGCCGTGTTCAATGGCACAATTAATCTTGGGATTTTCCGCCAACACAAAGTTCCTCCATTCTCTACTAGGAAGCTCTGTAGTGTCAAGGAGCTTAGGAACGACGAAATTCGACATGCAAGCTGCCCTCCTGGTGTCAATTAACAAAACTTGCACCCGGCACCCGAGACCATTATTATTATTATACTGCTGTATTTTATACATACAAGGAGGCACTCAAACCTTCTGCTATCTTAATGCAGCAACGCAAGTGTTCATTCAAGTGTCAATTAAAATAAAATATATAGGCTGCACGTTTCCTCTTAATGTAATTCCCCTCAGGATGAAGACACGCACTGTTTAACTTCACCTTCAGTTCCTGAAAGTTGCTAAATAAAACTGATTCCAGAATATTCGCCAATGTCTGCATATATTCAGCAAGAGCCTATGATAAACTTTCATTTTCAATCCTACACCACCTATCATCTGGATCTTTTCGGTAGACAATATTGCAGTGCCAGTTAAATACTCTGTGCAGTTGTGGAACCGAGAAGGGACTGCTCCTAGGAATTTCATTCGAACATGACGAAACAATAATTTTATCACCTTGTATTACATTAGTTACGCTATTTATTCTAACTTTATTCAATCTCAAACCTGATTAACACACCCCTCATCCCCCGCTCCAATAATAAATGTAATGAATGAGATTAGTGGAATAGATAAACGGATTAATCAGAACCTGCTACGGCCTAACGACATAACCTGTACAGTAGACATAATTTAGGTTAGAAAATTCTGAATTTTACAACTAAATGAATTTTCACGAACGGAGGGGCTAGCCAGACTATCTGTTTACTAATCATTAATCAGTCTCGGTTTATACATACATTGGAATGTTTTGTATAGGGATATATAGCGGTGAATAGCTGGTACAGATTTCGAATTCTTCCCTTCATAATTAGGAAAAGGTCCATTGGTTTAATTGCCTTAAAAATTTGGCACACTGCATTTATTAGGCATAACTTAACACTGCACTGATAAACATGAAGTATAAGCGAATAGGAATTCCGAGAAAATCAGTACCGGAACCGCAAACACTAAACACATAACGTGGAAACCACACCATAAACACGAATATTATTCCTGTGTCTCCATGGCCACACAGCCGTTGGGCCGTGACGTCACTCGCATATTCAAACCATATTGCATGGCTTGCTCTCTAGGTGGTGTTGCTCCTGCGGTGCTCACAAGAGACCGATCGTGAAAAATGAGCATTCAAAAGAAAGAGAATATACATTACCAGTGACTCATTGCACTCTAATTTCATAAATATCTATAATTTCTTTGAACAATGATTTTTTAAAATCTGTACGAAGTGTGCGATTTGCAGTTACTGTTGCTGCAGGAAGATACGCTCCATAATCGGTGTCCATTTCACATTTTGGCCGCTCTGACGCCTTTTTATGTCATTTTGACATTCTGAGGTCTTTCCTTTATCATTTTGCATCGATTTCAGAAACAGTAAATCAAAGAAATGTGTTTTTTCAGAATCAGTAGGCTAAATCAATGGATTGGGTAGTCAAATCGTATAACCGGCGAGTGTTACTGCTAAGCTTCCAATCAATGGACTCAGCACAAACATCATTTAAGCTCATCCGTCTAAACAATGGATTTATTATATTCCAGGTTTGTTAATATGGAGTGATACAGGATTTTCTTCTGCATTCTAATTCCATAAATATCGATTTTTGTAAGAATTGTGCTTTTTGCAAATACTGTTGCTCTAACAAGCTGCAATTCTGAGTTGTCGTCTAAAACCTTAAAACATTGAACGTTAATTCTCTGACAGTTTTTCTTCTATCTGATTTTCAGAATCAGTAAATCAATGGATTGGGTACAGGTTTTTATTCTGCATTCTAATTCCATAAATATAGATTTTTGTAAGATGTGTGTTTTTGCAAATATTGTTGCTGTAACATGCTAGAGTTGTCGTCTACAACCTTCAAACTATCAACATCATCATCATTATCATCATCATCATCATCATCATCATCATATAACTTAGGCCTCATAAATTAGCAGTGAAGAATTGCATACTAATTTCATAAATATCAATTTTTGTAAGAAGTATGCGAAATGCAAATACTGATGCTCTAACATGCTGCAATTATGAGTTGTCGTCTAAACACTTCAAACTATTAAACGTTAATTATTTTACAGGTTTTTCTTCTGCATTCAAATTTCATAAATATCGATAATTTCGCATGGTTTTCAGAAACAGTAAATCAATGGATTGAGTACTCTAAATCGTATAACCGGCGTGTGTTACGGCGTCTAAAACCTTAGAACTATTAAACATTAATTCTTTTACAGGTTTTTCTTCTATCTTTTCCCAAGGTTTTCAGAATTACTAAATCAATGGATTGGGTACTCAAATTGTATAATTTCATTAAATATCGAATAACCGTTGAGTGTTATGATGATCCAATTTTCAATGATTGCGTTCTTAAGTTAGGGAACGTACAACTTGCAATTCTCACTGAAATGTATCGAATAACCAGTGAGTGTTACGGCTAAGCTCTCAATCAATGGACTAAGCACAGAAATGGAATCATGGAATAATTCATAAGTATCAAAGAAAGAAACCAGCCACAGCACGCTCTCACGCTGACGCTCCACTCGGGAAAGCGAAAGCACCCCTGTAGGTAACGTGCAAAGGAGTTTAGCGTTGAGCGCTACACACAGAACAAGGAAAGCACCTCTGTAAGTAACGTGCAAAGGAATTTAGCGCTGATCGTTGTACTTAGGAACAAGGAAGCCTCACTGTAAGCGGGGCGTGAAGTAGTTTTCCAACGAGGGCTGTCCTGATAAGGGAGAAGGGCGCTCCTCAGCCAAGAAGATAAACCAGGAAAACTTGACCAAGATGCTTTCATAAATATCGAATAACTGGTGTGTGTTATGATGATCCAATTTTCAGTGATTGCCTTTAAGTTAGAGAACCTAGAACTTGGAATTCTAACTGAAATGTAAACAGTGTTCTATAATCATTTGGATGAAATGAAAACATAAAAATCTTTCTTCTTAAGTCTCTCATTATAAACCTATTGGGAAATGTGTGGTTTATGAACAAGCGAGATTTTCTAATTTCATAAATGTCTATAATTTATACGAAGTGTGCGATTTTCAGATACTGTTGCTGTAGGAAAATACGCTCCATAATTGCTGTCCACTCCACATCTTAGACGCTGTGACGCCTGTTTAGTGTCATTTTAACATTCTGAAATCTTTCCTTTATCATTCTGCATGGATTTCAGAAACAATAAATCAAAGGAATGTGTACTCAAATCGTATAATTTCATAAATTAGCGGTGACGAATTGCATAAATATCAATTTTTGTAAGAAGTATGCGATTTGCAAATACTGATGCTCTAACATGCTGCAATTATGAGTTGTCGTCTAAACCCTTAAAACTATTAAACGTTAATTTATTTTACAGGTGTTTCTTCTGCATTCTAATTTCATTAATATCGATCATCTTGCATGGTTTTCAGGAACAGTAAATCAATGGATTGAGTACTCTACATCGTATAATCGGCATGTGTTACGGCGTCTAAAACCTTAGAACTATTAAACATTAATTCTTTTAGAGGTTTTTCTTCTATCATTTCCCATTGTTTTCAGAATTACTAATTCAATGGATTGGGTATTCTAATCGTTTAATTTCATAAATATCGAATAACCGATGAGTGTTATGATGATCCAATTTTCAGTGATTGCCTTCTTAAGTTAGGGAACGTACAACTTGCAATTCTCACTGAAATGTATCGAATAACCGGTGAGTGTTACGTCTAAGCTCTCGATCAATGGACTCAGCCCAGAAATGGAATCAACAGTGACGAATTGCACTTTAATATCATAAATATCAAAGAAAGAAACCAGCCACAGCACGCTCTCATGCTGACGCTCCACTCGGGAAAGCGAAAGCACCCCTGTAGGTAACGTGCAAAGGAGTTTAGCGTTGAGCGCTACACACAGGACAAGGAAAGCACCTCTGTAGGTAACGTGCAAAGGAGTTTAGCGCTGATCGTTGCACTTTGGAACAAGGAAGCCTCACTGTAAGCGGGGCGTGAAGAAGTTTTCCAACAAGGGCTGTCCTGATAAGGGAGAAGGAGGCTTCTCAGCCAACAAGATAAAGCAGGAAATCTTGACCAAGATGCTTTCATAAATATCGAATAACTGGTGAGTGTTATGATGATAAAATTTTCAGTAATTGCCTTCTTAAGTTAGAAAACGTACATCTTGGAATTCTAACTGAAATGAAAATGGTGTTCTATAACCATTTGGTTGAAATAATAACATAAAAACCTTTCTCCTTAAGTCTCTCATTATAAACATATTGGGGAAATCATGACTTATGAACATGCGAGATTTCTCGCACGGGTCCGCTGGGTAGGCCTATACAAAAATAATTCAGAAACAAAAATGGAGAAAATAAGAGAACTGGGCCCAGCATCCTGATTCATGTTATTGATTCTTTCTCATTTGAAAAGTTCTTTGAAGATCTTGTCATTTCCCGGAGACTTTGGCCACAGAGTTGTCCTGACCTTCTTCCTTCGAGACATGCTGAAGGCGAGTGTACCGCAACAAAGCACGGACTCTCAGGGAGCAGCAAGACAGCATTCGCGGAGGAATTACCACATTTGGGGCAGCGTCTAGAAACATTCTTAATGCGACCACTTGCAGTGCTGTACCACGGTAGCCTATTCCCATGCCAAATGTCACTGAATGGTGACTAATAATTTGACCATTATGAGCAAAGATCATTGACCGAGAGCTAGTGGGAAAACCTTTATGATGATAATATTCTATTTATTCGTTACAGCCAACAATGGGCCACGTTTGACAGTTATTACATTATTTGTTGTCTTCACTCGCTGCCAATATATCTTCATTCTCTCTTGCACTTACTTCTTCTGTTCCTCCGTGTAAGATCTTCCTTTCTTCACTGACAACTCCTCTGTGCCCTGGAAGCCTGTAGACTTCTTAACTAGACGTCTAAATCGCTCTGTGTCCATTATATCTTCTTCTTTCCGATCCAAGTCCAATCTCACTTCCCGAAACCATTTCGGCTCCGTCTTCTTCCCGAAGAATTCAAAAATCTTCTTCGTCAATCAGGCACTGTTCATCCTCACCAATTGTCCATAAAACTGAATTCTTCTTCTTCTCATTGGGGCTACGATTCCTTCGATCTTCAGGTATAGCTTTTTGTTAGGTGGGTGAGTGGTTATCGTGTCAGACTGCCAACCCCAAGCTCCCAGGTTCACTCCTGGCCGTGGTAAGTGATTTTTGAAAGGCGACAAAAAAAAAACACGATACGCATGTCATACGATGTTGGCATGTTAAAGAACCCATATGAATTCAGTAGCCCATGTTCATAATGGCAAAATTAATCTCGGGATTTTCCGGCAACACGAAGTTCCTCATTTCTCTACTAGAAAGCGCTATAGTGTCAAGGAGCATAGATATCTAACCTCCTTGACTTACATTTCGCTTCAAGGAGCGATACAATTTGACATGCAAGTTGCCCTCTGGGCTTCTATTAAAGCATGCAGCCGGTACCAAAGCCATACGATATTATTAATAATCAAACCTGAAGCCTTGGAAACCTTGATCATAGGAAGCAGATCTCTCATTAAAGACACAGAGAGTTAGTTAGCTATTGTAGTTTTAAGGGGTGGAACTATGAGGTCATCTGCCCCTAAAGACGCAAACAAAAAGAAATGAAAATATTGAGGAAGATCCTTGTTCCAGCCTGCGCAGAAAAAATCTGGATGAAACGGAAGTCTCCGGAGCTTTATCATTATGTTATAAAGATCACTGACTCCTTGAGGAAAAGGCGATTGTAGTTCCTCGGCCACATTCTCAGAATGAACAACGACAGGCTCACCACAAGGATTATCAATCTTGCTCTATCAATGAACGTCAACAACAACTTGCTTAGTGAAATAGAACAAGACCTTCAAGAAATTGGCGTCATGGAGGATATTATACAATATGGAGTCGAGTTCAGAACATTAATCAACAACCATCATTTATCTGAGAAAATGATTACCAGGACCAAGAAAACATGGACGCAAGAACGGAGGAAGATTCTCAGTGCCCAGACGAAGAGATTTTGGGAGAAGAAATAAACATTATTAGCAAAATAAGTTGTATCGCGCTCCACAGATGGACATAGCGATGTATCAGTAATACTACTACTACTACTACTACTACTAGTAATAATAATAATAATAGGGCAGAGACCAAAGAAGTCAGAAGCAGCTAAACAACTACAAAGTCAGAGAATGAAGGAGATATGGGCTAGGAATAAGACCCTTAACATGAAACCATCCCCAACTCATCAATCTGATAACCATTCTGGTTAACCTACGAAGTGCATAGTTGGCTCATTCGAAGAAAGAATAATAGTAGTGTATATACGAATCATATTCTAGCAGAGGAAAACAGCTTATACATAGACATTAACGATTATGTATTATCCGTGTTGACTGATATTACTCTCAAATATTATAAAACCCACCTTGTCACAGACTAAGAAGTTTAATAATTAAATTAACACGTACATGTTTCGGTACACAATGATACCCTCGTCAGCGTGGATTGAATAGCAAAAAGGAGCTTAAAAACTATTTAACAAATACCAAAGAGAAAATGAATATCCTTACAAAAACATTAGAATTTAAATAAATGAAAGGTCACAAATAGTTTTTTTGAAAATACATAAAAGAAACAATATAAACAATATAGTGAATCGGACGTCTCTGCTGAGTGCTTCCAGCCAGGTATATTGATATGGAACAACGCATAAAGTTTCAAAAAGATGAGTTCATCTAACCTTGGAAGGAATCCTGTTGAATCCTATTAGTTGTTTATAATATGTTGTTTCCAGATGTTCCATTTGATGCTCACTGTTTCATGAATGTACTAATTTGAGTTTATTTCTCGACTTATCTATTTGTTACATTTGGCTTATCAATGTCCAAGTATTCCATAACAACCTATAAATACACCTTGGCTAACTTGACTTATGTTATGAAATACATTACCCATTTGGACAGCTAGTTCTACAGAGCTAACCAACAAATAGGAATCCTCTGTCTTGTTCGAATTTGTTGATTTTACCATTTATAGAATTTTGTTTACAGTGTTCAACCATCTTTTTAAGGACAGGTTTTCTCCCGGTTTGTCATGCATAACCCCCTTCAGGGCGTAGGGCAAACTGGGAGAAGGATGGGAACAGGTTACAGGCTATTTGGAACTTCGGAACGCCAGAAAACTCCTGAGATATGCTAATTTACACGATCCGAAAACTACAAGCTTATTTCCTTTTTAGGAACCCCTTGACTCGAAATATGATGCTATACCGGCTTTTACCTGGAGGGAGTGGGAAAACCCAAACTCACGATATCCACTGTCAGCGCCAGGATTCGAACCTTCGATGCCTGGACTAGCCAGTCGTGGTGAGTGATTGAACTCGCACGGCTATGCCGCGGGGTGGTATTGAATCCAAACTTACCAATGAAGTCTGAAGGCCCATAGAGTCCACTGCGTATTCTGGTAATGATCTGCATGTCTCTCAGGAAGATGGTGACACTTCCAAACGTCGCACTGGAAATAGAACATTCTTCATTTCATACTTATAAGGAATAATAATTATCATGTTGCCCTCGGAGAGAATTGGTTTGGTCTTTCGAGTTGACGTCATTAGGAGACATGCGAGTTGTGATGGAAAGTTTTGTGGGAATTCTGAAATTCTTAGAAACTGAACACCCTAAAGGTTTCTTCACATCTAAAATACAGAAATCCAAAATTCGTAATACAATTAACATTTTGTAACCAGAATCGTTGGAAGTTACAAATGTTATGAAGAACTGATTATCGGACTCTGCGAGGGATCACTCCTCTGTTGTCGTAGGAATGGTACCTGGGAGCTGAACATTCTTTGTTAGCAGATACAACTGGGGATGGTGACAAGCCGATCGACTACGACAGTGGAGGAATGATCTCTCTCAGAATCCGTGTGTGAAATCAAGCTGGGTGGATAAGCGATTAAATAACTGTTACAATTATTATTGTTCTGATTAACAAATATGTTCTAGTTTAACGCCATGCTAATCACTTTTCATGAACTGAAAATAAACTGGCCTTTGAAAGTTGGAGATACAGTAACATACACCATATTAGGAGGCTCTAGACTTGGCAGCACACACATGTTACACAGTTGGGAATGTGGGATGGGAGGGGCTGCAAGAATCTAAGAGATAACGTGCACACAGGAAATTCCTCCCAGTGCAGTGCAGGCAGGGACGAGAGTAGCTCCTTCCAACCGGACCTCAAACCACTCAAGCAGCTAAGTTCACAATCCACTGTAACTTAACCATTTATCAACAACCACACTAAGCAAGCAAACTTGAAGGTGAATCACCTCTTCAAGTATCTTAACAAAACATCAGATATAATTAACAAATAATGACCAGTTGTGTTAGTTTAACTACTGAAAATAAATAAGTGCACATATTGCATTGATTCAATAGCCTAAGTGTAATGGATCTGATGATGGTCGCTTGACGATCGAAACTGGTCATCCAAGTGTATTTATTAATCTCATGTAGGCCTAAATATGTTTCAGGATTAGGGAACCACACATTACAATTGGGTACAATCGTGTTGACCAACTGAAAAACATTAAATTTCAATTCAGAATCCTTTGCAGGAGTTTGCGCAACAACTCACCACAGTTTCATCACAATCTCATAAAAGACAACAGACAAACCAACAAACAAAGAAACATTTTTAAGTATATTAGATATATACAATTTGATGAAGGGCATAAACTGGCTGGGCGGGATTCAATAAGGTGGAAGCCTTAAGCTGATGAGCTGGTTGTAATGACAGACACTGTTGAAAGCTTACAAGCCATCATGTTAGAACCTTGAACAGAAATGTAGGGCATATGGTATAAAGATCAGCAATGTTTTGTCGGCAGGGAGGAAACGGAAGAAGATAGAATGTCAGGTAGGAGGAACTTGGCGGTCAAAGGGAGGTTGACGCGCGAACAGAAGGTGAAAACAATGTTTTTTATGCGGAAACAAAGAGTGCAACTCGGACTTGGCAAAATTTCCGTACCCGCTAGGCTCCCTTTCGGCAGACGGTGTATATTGTAGACTGGCCAGCCTATTTGAAACAGGAGAGAAAACGAACCCGTTTCAAATCAATAATATTGCTGCTGTGAGAGCGGCTGTGGCTTGGAGCCCCTCCAAATCCATCAGAACTGCGTATGTTCAGCCGGGCAGCTCTCGTCGGTCAATTCAGAGTACTGCAATCTGAGCTTGACCTATTCCCATACAAAATTACAACAGGTCATAAACTAACGGTGCTTGACAAGCAACGGCGAGTACAGTTTGCTGTATGGGCTATTGCAGAAGGTGATCCCGTACTGCACAATACATGGTTCAGTGATGAGGCATACTTAACGGTGCTGTGAACAAACAGAATGTCCGGTTTTGGGCGAAAGAAACGGCCTGCTTATTGGGCACGAGGTTGAAAGACAGTGTGTGAAATTGTGTGTGTGTGGGCTACAATTTCCAGTCATCGAATTATTGGGCCAATTTTTTTCAATGACACAGTCAACAGTGCGCGTTACATGGACTTGTTGCAAAACAGTTTCCACCCACAACTCTTTGCATCACGACTACCAATAGAGACACAATGGTTTATGCAAGATGGAGCTCGTCCGCACACAGAAAATGTTGTTCTGAACTTCCTGCGTGAATATTTAGGGCCCCGTGTGATGTCCCATCGATATCCCGAAGTTTTCCGAGCTGCTCAATCTAGTCAACACATAGCCCCGATGTGAATCCCTGCGACTTATTCCTGTGGGGATATTTGAAGGAGACAATCTACCGCCAGAAACCAGAACATGTACTGTAATTGCAAGCGGCCATTGTGACTTTCTTCCGAGGTTTGAGTGACGACAGATATGCAGGTTCGTCTCGAAGCTATTGTACGCCGAGAAGGTGGGCATATTGGACATGTCCTGTATACTGACCAATCATGCACATTTCAGTGAATGTTGTTATGAAAGTTTTTATTTTATGTTGTATGTTATATATTCTATAAACAATTTCCGGCATATGATATTTAGTACGCCACCCTGTAGTTTCTCACCATCGCAACAGTCCGTCATTTTGACTCTTTTGTTTTGCAGGGAATAAATTGCTCTGTGGATACCGTTCGAAGACGGCTCCATGAAGCCGGACTCGAATGCAGGCAACCAGCCAACAAACTGTATTTAACTGAAGGGCACAAGGAACATCGCTAACCCTTTGCCATGACTCATCAAGATACGCCGCAAGCGACGAGAAAAATTACAAAAGTTACAAAAGTGACATCAATGGGCGTGTGATGTTATGGCGCCAACCAAACACGAGGCAAGAAGGAAAACTCCCAACGGAATTAAGTATTTTAAACTACCGTTAACAGACGAGAACATAATTCTGTTATTTATTTCGCAGGTTCCAGGCGGATCATATTGTGCGAAACAGATCGTCTGGGCACGTTAGACTACTGCCAATTTTTGGGGCGCAATGTCTGCCGCCGGCGTAGGACCAATCGAGCCAGCTCCTGGGCGGCTTAATGCAGCACTTTACGTGGACATTTTAGAGAATAATATTCTTCCATAAGCAAAGACCCTGGTCCCTCCTGATGAGGAAATTAACTTTATCCATGATCATGCACCTATCCACGATGCAGCAATTACGCAGGATTGGTTTGATGAACATCCTAACATTATTGAAATCAACTGGCCAATGAAATTTCCAGATGGTAACCCCATGGAAAATCTGTGGGGTCACATGGTTCTCGAATGGGAAAATGGCGCTGAGCGCAACGTAGCGGATCTTCAAGAACTTGTCATCGCTGTGTGGGACAATTTGCGGAATAGACATGAAGTGTGCGAACGCCTAGTAGCGTCGATGCCAACTCGGTTGCGTGAAATAGTCCTCTCAAATGGTGATATGACGCGTTTCTGAGCGAATTCAACGCGTATCGTTTGTAAGGGGGAAAAAGCTTGAAGTTAATTATTTTGTTTTACTGACATTTTTGGTTGGAATAATTTCCGTCAGTGAAAAACCCTTTAAGTGTAAATTTGACTGACATTTTTGGTTGAAATAATTTACTGATTGAAAAACGCTTTATATTTAAATCTTACTGACATTTTTGGACGATATAATTTACTCAGTGGTGTATTTCTTGGAATACACGTTTAGCTAGAGTTAGCAGTCGCTGCCCTTTGCTTTTCCTTTATTATTAGTTTCTTCATTTCCCTCCGCAGACACCAACAGGGACCCTTTTTGTATTCCCGTTTCTTTGGATATGTGTTGATTTTGTATTTGAGTCTGTTTCAGTTGTGTACTCCCTGCTAAGTATAACGGCGCTCCACGCGGTGACCTGTCGAAGCTTTGAACTTCAGCAATTTCAAGAATGGTTCCAAACTACTCAAGCAGATATCGTCGTTATCGTTATTTGCAAGACTCTATTCTATGAAGCAAATTGTATTATGTAGAGTGTTTTTATTTTTAAATGTTACCCACTCTGATTTTTGTTCCTTTTTCTCTCCCCCTCCCCTTCGCCTTCTGGCTATCTGTGTGTTTGTTTCTCGCACACTACCAGTCTAGTCGGCTACGAGAAAAGTTCAGTTCTCTGAAGGAGGACCACCTCCTTTTCCATGAGGTGATTCAAATAGACGCTATGTCTAAAATTTTGTTTTAACGGCTGCAGAAAACATCAAATTTCAATCCATCATGGCAAGATAAGTAACTACCTACATTGATTTTAACCATTTTTAAAAGGTTTCAAACAACATTTGAATGCTTTTAATGAAAGTTATAGGCAATGTTGGGATTTTCACAAAATTGTGCAATAACTTATCCAACTCGGCTCGCTACTAAAGTCATGAAATCTGGCATTTCTTGTACTGAATAAGGGAATACCTTCCTGCAACGAGGGATTTATATCAAATTCATAGCTTATATTATTTAAATGACTCATGGTGGTTCCGTATGATATGCTAGAATAGTTATTAACAAGAAAAGTACATCCGTCTGAATCAATACTATAAAGAAAAAAATAATTATTAAACTTGTTTCAGTACATGTTTCGAGGATTAATTACATTTTATCCCCTTCATCAGCTATAGAAAAAAACACAAAACAAAGCATAGCACAGTAATAAGATACGTATTTAAATCTAATATGTTGCACCATAAAATTTAGGTTATAAGAAGAGAATAAAATGAAATGAAATAGAAGGTGACGGTGATCAGCTTGCAGGTGCTTGTGACAAATAATAGTTCCGTATTGAAGCTTGAAACGGTAGATATGGAACACCAATACTTCACGGATTAACGAGATTTAAAAATTAATGGTTTACTTGGCATATCAATTTAGATTTATTAAAACGGTCTCGTTATCTGTAACAATCTTGCAAGCGCGAAACTAAATAAAATCAAAGTTGGCGCTGCGCTCCTCGATCTGTCCCCCTCCTCTCCCCGCTTGCCAACAAGGACAGGTGCCCAATCACGGCTCTCAGCATTCACCTCCCGAGAACACCCCAAGTGATGACAATCTGATGGCTTGAAAACTCAACTCCCGATCGGCAAGGAGGCACGTTTTTTATGCACGCGATAAGAGGCGATGGCAAGATTGAGTGTTGAATGATTTCAAAGTGGCAGGTCTAGAAAATGTGGTGGCCGCAGTGCTAACTGTTAATAGGGAACATGGTGGCGATTGTTCGCAAACAGAGGCTTGCAGACTAGATTGGACGCTGAAAGGCAGAACAGTGTCAAACAATAATAATAATAATAATAATAGTAATAATAATAATAACAAAAGTTTGCTGCGTTTCAGTCGGTCATCACGAATGTACCCAAGAGAGTTGGGGGTATACCCTAATCCTAAAAAAACTACATGAGATTAATAAATACACTAGGATGACCAGTTTCGATCGGCAAGCGATCATCATCAGATCCATTACACTTAGGCTATAAAATCTGTTTGAAATTATTTACAATATGTACACTTATTTAGTTGCCGTATAGGTAATGCGACTTTCGGTATTTGTTAGTTGTGATCTACATGATGTTTTGGTGAAATGCTTAAAGTGGTGATGGAACTCCGGATTTTGTATGTTTGGAGTGACTCAATGGTTGTTGTGAATGGTCAATTCTGGTTGTACTGTATTGTACAGGCTACTTATCTGGTTAGGTATCTTCCGCACTACAGCAGCGAGCAGCTCACTACACTCGGGCACTGGTAACACGCGACTGAACTGGTATCTTATATCGCTGAGCTGCTTCTCCCTTCCCCCCGACCCGCATTCCTATGTGCTGTGTGTACTAAGTGCATGCGTACCTGTGGTGTGTTGCCAACTCTAGACATGATGTCTGTTATTGTATTAAGGACGGTCTTCAAATATTAAAGGCCGTGGATCAATTCTCGCCACACATAAACTAGTAGCTATATAAGCTCTGCTGGTCTCTGAGAATGTCCCGGCACCTTTAATACTGCGGTGAATACCGGCCTAGGTTTATTGAAGAAAAGGTACATCGTACATCCTGATCCAAATAACATTTTCCTATTATAATACCCCTATTCTCCCCATTTTTATCTTGCTTGGCGGCCGTTGTGTCTTGTTTCCGACAGGGTGTGTTTTTTAGTACAGTGAAGAGGGGTGAGTTCTCCATGAAAGTGTGTTCATTAGATTATTGGGGATGTTTCTTTTTGGCTAGGTGTATCTCGATTGCTTCCTTTATGTCAAGAGCTCTGCCTTTCTGTTCGTGATGAATTATTTTTAAGTCGGTTTCAATGTTAGTGAAACAGAACTGTGTCCCGTGTCGCATATGTGTTCGCACACGGTACGGCTGAATGTGTTCCATATTTCATCGCGTTCCAATGTTCATTGCAACGAGTATCTACGCTTCTTCCCCTCTGACCGATGTAATTAGCTTGACAACCTGTGTCTTGGCACGTAAGAGAATATACCCCTGACTTTGAATACGGGTCTTGTTTATTTATATTACTATTTTGCATATGCCTACCGGTTGTGTTATTCGTTGTGAATGCTATTTTATGCCTTGCTTTTTGAACAGAATAGTGATTTTATATGTGTTTGCATTCACATAGTTGAAACGCGAGTTTTTTTAATTTTTGTCCGGCTTTGGAATCGTTTAATCTTTACTTTTATGTTTGGCTACAATTTGGTCTACTGTATTTTTCACGGAGGGAATTTGTTTTCCTTTGCTATTTGCCTGATTATTCTTATTTCCGTATTAAAATTATCTTTAGACATGGATATGTGTAAAGCCCTGTGCACCATTGAATTGAACCCCGCTAATTTATGCGTACTGGGGTGATTTGAATGATTGTCGATTGAATGCGAGGTTTGTGTGGCTTTTCTGAATATGGAATATTAAAGCTCATTGTCTTTATGTTCGATGGTTATGTCAAGATAATTTATTTTCCAATGGGTTTTGGATTCCTTAGTGAATTTATTTGATTGAGTGGTGTAGGCTATTAATGGATTGGAGAATTGTTTCTTCGCTTGTTAATTCAGTAACGTAGATGCAAATTACATCATCCACGTATATTTCCACATTACTATTTCCTGATATACACAAATAGGAGTGCCCAATGAGACCAATAATTAACTGTAGGAATGCACCAAATTACAAAATCAGCAAAGAGTTACTAAAAACCTTAAAAAACCGTCTTTCCATGGAGAAAAACAATTCGGTAAAGAACACAACGGAATTAGTAACTGCACTGTACATGCTACAAATGGAACCTAGCTTTCGGCTAGCATCTTTCGATATAACATGTAGGGAGACATCGTTGCTTTACGTCCGTAGGTGTAACCTTAAATTGCCCAACACGTGTCCCCCGGGTGGTGCTAAATAAGCAACAACATTGGCTGCTGGACCAAAATATTTTTCTTGCGGATATCCCAGAAATTTGAGGATACAACACAATTGCAATCATGACCACAAACGATTCTTCTAAGAGCTCGGACATTCACTGACGATACTGCAGTTAAATAATGAGGGCATTAGTAAATCGGTAAGCGATATACTTATAAGAGTGCTGAATGACAATCAAGTGGATGTTGTACTCTTGCAGGAAACTCGTTGTGAATTTCTAAACCAACTTCTGTCTAGATGCAAGTTACCAGGGTACAGCCTTATTTCAGCTACCTTCCATAAGAGCTATGGAACAGCAACTTATGCTAACTACAACATCGAACAGGTGGAAGCCCTATGTACACACTCTGATAATAATATGTTCATCATCAAAACCAGGATTGCTGGCATGAAGATTACTATCATTTATAAACCACCTACCGAACCCTGGGTTAGCGGAATTATCCAGAACGTACAGCACCCTACTGTCATCCTGGGAGATTTCAACGGCCTTCATATGCTCTGGGGATATAAAGATTCCAATTCAGATGGTGATAGTGTATTAGAATGGGTAGAGGCTGAAGATGTTTTTCTTATGTAAGATGCTAAAGGAAAGGGTACCTTTCATTCAGCTAGATGGAAACAGGATTTTGGCCCAGACCTTTGTTTTGTTTCCAACGATGCACTAGGTAGACCGCTCCCGTGTAGAAGAAGAGTATTACAAAATTTCCCACGAAGCTACCACAGACCAGTTCTTTTAAAAATTGGCATTGAAGTCCCAATTATAAGATCAAATCCTGTCACTAGATGGAACTTTACAAAAGCTCATTGGGATTCTTTCACCAATGAGATGGAACGCAATATCCAATCGATACCACCTGTTCTTGAAAATTATACACGTTTTACTGGACTGATATGTGCTATAGCAAAGAAGCACATTCCCAGAGGATTTTGGATGGAGTGTAAAGTGTAATGAGCTATATGAAGAATATCAACTCAGCAATCAGACGGGGATCGCTGATGAGTTATTACACTGCTTAGACTCAGCCAGGAAGGTGAAATGGGATACTTTGACATCTAGCATGAACTTCCAACATTCCAGCAGGAAAGCATGGTCCCTACTTAGGAAGCTGGGCATTAGTAATCCACACTACAGTAGCAAGACCTCAAAAATAAATCCCGAACAGGTAGCAAGGAGAATTGTTGGCTTAGCTAAAACATCAAAAGACAGAAACAAGAATGAAACAAGACAAATCCTAAAAGAGTTGAAGATCAACCTATCTAGAGCAGAAACAAACACTCGGTTTTCAGAAGACTTCTCCGTCTTGGAGGTGACTCATTCTCTGAAGGAAGCAAAATTAGGAAAAGCAGCAGTCTTGGATTGCATTTACCCAGAATTTCTGAAACACTGTGGCCTTAAAACTCTGAAATGGCCTGCTAAATTCTTTAGTGACATCCTAAAGAAAGGAAGACTTCCACCTCTTTTTAAAAGAACTAAAATTGTAGCCATACTAAAACCTGGTAAAAGCGGATGCAATGCCGAAGATTACCGACCTATTGCCCTAATGTGTATCTGTTATAAACTGCTAGAAAAACTGGTTTATAACAGAATCTCAGTTACTGTACTACAGTACATTCCGGTCAATCAGGCAGGTTTTAGACCGGAAAGAAACTGCTGTGATCAGGTTTCAGCACTAGCCAGTCATATTGAACAAGGCTTTGAAAGAGAAAAAAACAACATTGCAGTGTTTGTGGACCTATCATCAGCGTACGATACAGTATGGCGAAAAGGAATGATCCTTAAGTTCCTGAAAATCATTCCTTGCAAGACATTAGCTTCACTGTTCAACAACATGCTCAGCAACTGACTAATTGAAGTACACCTAAATGGAAATATAAGCAGGCCCTATAGATTAAATGACGGATAACCACAGGGCTCAGTCCTTGCTCCACTTCTCTTCAATCTTTACACTGCAGAGCTTCCACCTACTACTTGCAGAAAGTTCATATATGCTGATGATATAGCCCTGACAGCCCAGTCCACAGACTTTGAGACTGCTGAAACAACTCTCACACAATATCTCCTAAAATTGGACAGCTACTTTAACACTTGGCGACTGAAACCCAACATGAGCAAAACTGAAGTCAGTGCCTTTCATCTGGATAAGAGGAGGGCCCATTACATTCCCCAAATACAATTCAGAGATCAACAGCTAAAATATTGCACACAGCCAAGATATTAGGTTGTTGTGATGGATCGCTCTTTGACATACAAAGAACATCTCCGCAGAACACCAGCTAAAATCAGAACACGTAACAACATACTTCACAAACTCTGTGGTACAAGTTGGGGAGCAAATGTGACTGTTCTTCGCACAACAGCTCTCGCCTTAGTATACTCGGTTGCTGAATATTATAGCCCCGTATGGATCAATAGTGCACATGTAGGAACAGTTGATGTCCATTAAATGATACAATGAGAACAATATCGGGAACTCTCAAATCCACACCACTCAAGTGGCTACCAGTATTATCGAACATTCACCCTCCTCCACTGCGAAGGCTGACAGCTCTAAAAGGGGAATGGTCAAAATGCGGTGCAAATGATCTGTTACCAATTTCATCAGGTTTGTAATCCACAGAAGCAAGGGAGATTAAAATCTCGACATCCCTCATGGCAACTAGGCAAGATGCTTGTTGAATCAAAGTTCAATATGGACGAAATTTGGCGAGAAGAATAGAGTACATCAAACCCTATAATAATATCGTATGGCCACAGGTGCCGGGTGCAAGCTTTGTTAATTGACACCCAGAGGGCAGCTTGCGTGTCGAATTTAATGCTCCTTGGAGCGCTATGAATGTCAAGGAGGTTAGATTTCTAAGCTCCTTGACGTTATACCGCTTTCTAGTAGAGAAATGAGGAACTTTGTGTTGGCGGAAAATCCCGAGATTAATTTTGCCATTATGAACACGGCCTACTGAATTCAATTGGGTTCTTTAACATGCCAACAACGCAAAACATGAGTATCGTGATTTTTGTCGCCTTAAAAAAAAAAAAAACACTTACCATGGCCAGGAGCGAACCTGCAAGCTTGGGGTTGGTAGTCCGACACGATAACCACTCACCCACCGTGGAAAGCTACAGTCTCAAATTAAAATGCATGTAATTTTAAATTAAGCGGGGGGGGGGGGGGGGTGTAAATCCAAGCCCCTGCTTGCGAATGAAGGACAGGAAGTATGGTGATACACCATGCACTTTAGGGGCTGATGACCTCGCTGTTCTGCCCCTTAAAACAATAACGATACAATACAATACCCTGCACTTACTTCTCTACACTCTTGGGTATCTTGCTCAATAAGTAGTCAGTCTGCGTGGTCTCCACGTCATACGTGAGCTCTGTGCAGGCTGGCAGACAGTTGCACACCTTGTGGTTCTTCCTGTCAGAGTGGTATTTATCTGCGAGAACAAATACATACATGAATCACAGAGCCTAGTAGTTTGGGGCGTCGTGGTCATTAGCCCCGTATTCAGTAGGCCTAATTGAGTATGTGTTAAACCTGTGTTTCCCAGGTGACTGTATTGGTGTGAGTATTGCGGTCTTTGATGATAATAATAATAATAATAATAATAATAATAATAATAATAATAATAATAATAATAATAATAATATTGATTTCACGTGATGGAATTTTGCCCCGAAGGGAATCTTCAATGTGCCAGTAGATCTACTAACACGGCCTCCTTGCGTTTGCGACCCTTCAAAAGCCTACTGACTGCGCCGGGATTCGATCCTGCAACCCTGGGTACAGCAGGCGAGAACGTTACCTCTAAGCCACGTAGTCAGTCAGGTCTTTGATTGAGGCAGGAGTCCCGGGACAATACCATCTCCAGCACTTACTTAGAGGTAGTGCAGAGAGACATGGGGAAATCCACATTCAGGATGGCTTTTATCAGCGCCGGGATTTGAACCTTAGACCTCAGGAGTTCTGTTGATATTGTAACATTCAGTCTGTAAACCCAAATGTGATTAATAAAATGTAATTTATTTCAAAATTATTTACAAGAACTACTGTCTAAAGCACATTAACATTTCAAAAATATAAAACAAAAATATTGGAATGCAGCCAAAAGAAATCAGAAACCCCTATGGATGTCGAATTTTCAGGTGAAAAGCTAAAGAAAGTAGGGGAATTCTGTTACTTATGAAGCAAAATAACCAGTGATGGACGAAGCAAAGGGAATTTAAAACGTAGTTTAGCATAGGCAAGGAAAGCATCTCTACAGAAAAGGAATCTGTTGACATCGAATATCGATTTAGGTATTAGGAAGACATTTTTGAAAGCCTTTGTCTGGAGCGTGGCTCTCTATGGAAGTGAAACTTGGACTATTGGTGCAGCAGAAAAGAGGAGAATTGAAGCGTTTGAAATGCGGTGTTACAGGAGAATAATGAAGATCAGTTGGGTAGATAGGGTTACAAACGAAGAGGTATTAAGACGTGTGGGAGAGGAGAGATGTTTCTGGCGACTGCTAATGAAGAGAAGAGATAAGTTGGTCGGACACTTAGAGCGACACCCAGGAATAGCTAACTTAGTTATAGAAGGAAGGGTTCAGGATAAGAACTGTAGGGGTAGACCAAGGTTAGAATATGTTAAACAGATTGCCTAGCATGTACGGTGCGGTAGTTATGTAGAGATGAAACGATTAGCTCAGGCTAGGGGTGCATGGTCAGTTGCATCAAACCACTCAAAAGACTGAAGACTCAAACAGCAACAATTTACTTCCCATATTCCAGAAATTGTAATTGCTTTGTGTTGACCGACTAAAATATTAATTGTTAATATGGCAACACTGGCTTCACAGTCGTGGTGCGTGCATTAACGCGCATGGCTACATTGAAAGGTTCGCTATTTACTTGTCACAAATGATTACATCACTTAAGATCGTCCCGTAGGTCTGCCCTATTTCTTCTTGACGGAGATTAATATATTCAGAAAATCCACAGTCTGTTTTCAGTCGACCGACCGGGTCAGGGAATGGAATGAATAAAGTCCCCATCTAGCGGCGAGGATATGAACTGTACCGGCTGCCGAAGCCTGTCGCACTCCCCTGGGGCAATGATTAAATGAATGACAGATGAAATGAAATGACAGTGGAGAGTGTTGCTGGAATGATATTGAGACAGGGAAAATCGGAGTACCCGGAGAAAAACCTCCGTTTTGTCCAGCGCAAATCGCACATGGAGTGACTGGGATTTGAGCCACGGACCCAGCGGTGAGAGGCCGGCGAGCTTCCACCTAAGCCACGGAAGCTCTAAGAAATTTAATATATTCAGAAAATTACTACCTTAAGTCAAATTGTCTTTTGAATTATAGCACTGGTTTCGGCCACATTATGACCATCCTCAGCGCCAAATATAATATAGGTAGAGATGCAAGTTTTATATTCAAACATTTTTCATATCAAAGGTTGTTACCAGAAATATTTCTAAAAAATCCTGTCTAAAGTCTAAAAACACATTATAATTTTAAAAAAATCAGATCTGTTACAAGTACAATACTGTTTGTAGGAAGTTAAACACCAAGAACAAGGGATGTGACCACATTGCACTTTATACCACAGATTAGGGACATGACAGTACATTACTGATTAGAAGCACAGTCCGGTACATGCACGTGGACGGTCGGCGTCGTGCCATCACGTACTGCACTCAGAGTCGCTAGAAGACGTGGCATTAAAGCATACAGCGCTTGAATACGCTGCGGGGGAATACCGGTCCACGCGCTTTGTAGGCGCGTCCACAAAGCATCAACAGTGGCGGCTGGTGGGCCTGAGCGAACAAGTTGCCGACCGACAATATCCCTGACATGTTCGATGGGCGACATGTCAGGCGAACGGGCAGGCCAGGGAAGCAGAGGTATCCGTCGTTCTGCCCACATGCGGGTGGGCATTGTCCTGCTGAAATATGGCCTGTGGGACTGTAATGGTCCCACTTTGTGACAAAAAAGAAGAAGTCTTATATATTTTATTATTATTAATATGATTAATAATTTTATTTTTATATTTCACATTTTATTAGTTATCTATGTTGATTAATATGCATATATCTATTATCATGTGATTATGTAGAATATTATGGGAGTTGGGAGGACTTGGAGGTATACATTATATTTGAAATAAGTTAGGGTGCCTGACTGAGTAATATTTCTACGGAATGCATTACAACCAGAAGAAGAAGTGTTTTTCGACGAAGGTCGACCCATCACAATGTTTCTTGGTAAACGAAATGAATAGACCTTACTGTCTTTCATTTCAAGAAAACTACAGGTAAACCGATCCTACGGAGAAGTGTTTCAATGGAGACTTGTCATTAACTATACTTGGAAGGCGAGCTAATGGGCAGAGAATGCGGGAGTAAACGTGCTGTCCCTTGGAACAATATATATAGGACGAGTACCCAGCTGGCAAGAGGTGGAATGGATCTTGAGGCGTGCAGGTGTTGAGGACGCGGACCATTGAGACCTTAGTCGAGATCTTTAACACATGGTGAACTAGATGGAGCACCGACCATCCAATGACTACACTTTTCGAGTAGAGGTTGTAAAATAAAATAAAATTTAATATCAAAAAAACAAAACATTGCAAAAGGGGACGTGAGGGGTGCATGAAATGGTAAGATGAGGGATGATGGGCCTGTAATAAAATATGTACATGGTATAATAAAACAGTAAAACGATAAAACGTAAAACACACAATAAATATCTATAAAAGGAGCATGTCGACGACGAGGAGAAAGCCTAAGTCGCTGGAGATCGTTCACTAAAGGGGCAGAAATTAACAATAGTGTTAATAGTGCGTTTCGTTCCACCACAGGCTGACTACAAGAAGGTAGTCAGAAGCATCATTCTAAGAAGTACATGAAATCGTGTCTCCCACGAACTGTCTATCCGACCACCCTTACATTAACCTGTATGTCACACCAAGTTACCCAAAGAAACAACCAACAACAGCAACGACCCTTAAATGACACGTCAATAAACACAGGATAATTACAAAACTTCACAAGCCATTACACTTCACATGACGTGCCGTGACATACAAACTCAGCAAATAAACATAGATCAGTTCAGTAAAATTAAAACAAGCAAATCCCAAATGAAGATAAAACAAAACGATTTCATGAGCTGGTAGAATAAAACTTCTCTCGAACGAAAGCACAAGGTTCAGTTACCTTGCGGGATGCCAAATAAGCGTCAATTGCAGTCCCGGGCACGTACTACGAACACACATTCCATCATCTCGGAAGAGTAACCAATATACCTGATTTAATAACGTAATGGGATCACGCGTTGCTTGCTGACTGAAGGCCACAACAAAACAGAACAACACTAAACATGACCCTCGACCTTCAGTCAAATTCCCACTTAAACAAACGACATACACCCACCCTTAAAAATAAGTCTAGAACCGTGATTGTAAATGAAACATATTTCTGAAACATACATAGATAATGCTTGCCCAGTCTCCAAGGATAAAAATAAAACCTAATCGGCCATCCTTGGAGTGCACAAATGACAAGCATGATAAAAACAAACCCTTGAAACATAAAATAAACTGGTGTGTGTTCCAACAAAAAGATAGTACATCCAAAGCAATGAACAACACACCCTCCTACGTCTAGGCACAATTAAAATCGCGAACTAACCTAAAGAATACCAGTCCCTAAAAGTCCCTGAAAGATCCCATACTCTTGCAAGGGGTTAGGAACTGGTAAGAAACATCTCTCATAAATACAATCGCGTTTCACAACATAAAACAAACGCAAGTAACACGCACTAAAATAAAACTCGACTAGACACGGAAAAGAAACAACAACAACAACAACAACAACAAGCACCCATTTAAATTAATAAACCCATAAACAAGCAATTTGATTATCCACTACGAGCGTATATAAACAAACTGGGGACAAAATAAACACCAAATAACTTCATAGAGAAACACGAACGGTCTCCAGTTTAACCCTACCTTAGCAGATTAAATTACGGAACTTTTAACACTGAAAGTTGGGGAGTATATATATATATATATCGTGATCAGTTTTCTTCAAAACATGACACATTAAAACAGAATAGCTACAAGGACCATTTCCACTTAGCTGATACTCCGAGACGTTCTGGAAGTTCACTGATAATAATTTTATTTTATGACAACTCCATATTTACGGAATTCTTCACTATGGGACAAAGTCGGAATCACGTAGTGTCTCCCCAACATTTATATATTCTTAAAGCATATTATAAAGGGCATCTCGGAACATTAGAATAGATTTGCTGGTAGTGGCAGTTATAACGGCAGACGATCATCAAATTCTCCTCGCGATAACAATTCAGGCGCGATAACAATCGCCGAAGGCGTGTTTCTTAGACAAGGATGAGTTCTCCAACGTGGGCGCATTCCTTTTTCAGACGTGCGGAAATTACGATCCCTTAGATGTATTACTAGAGATCGCTAGATGGAAATAACGTCGAACGGATCTTAAAATTGTACCGGCTCATATCTGAACGAGCGGGAGGTGTCTTGTACATGAAACGAGCTGGAGTTGGAAATTAACATTCATCTGAAACGTGGTGCTAAAATACACAGTCGACTATTAAAATTGTGAATTTGATAAGACAATCATAATCTCTCATCAAACTATGGTATGGTTGTTGCTTTAGACCAACATCATAGGGATGATTAATGGAATTTTATTCCGTCATCCACATAAAAATTATCATTTTATTACCCTGAGGAACCTCAAGGTCATCAAGAATTCTCTTCGCAACAACTAATCAACAATGATCTTCCATACGGTGAGCGGATATAAACAGCTATACTCGAGTCTAAGTCAGAAAGCCACCAAGCATATTAAATTCCAGATATTTTATTCAAATAACTTTGGATACTCTCCAATTTCCTATCAAGCCATATGATTAATGTAAATTTAGTAAATTTACTCATTTATATGTATTATTATTATCTTTGGTATTATATTCTTTTTCCACTTGTTTTTCTTCTTCTTTTTTCCGATGAGGCCTGCTAGGGACCACGTGCCAATTTCAATTCTTCACGCTTTGTTGTTTTCTCTTCCGTTCCCTCCACTCCTCCTTCATCCGTTCACTATGCTGCTTCTTTCTGTCCTCGGACCACTTCGCACCAGGTTTCTTTGGCAATCTTCCTTGGAATCCTTTCATACTTAATACCCTTTTTCTAAAGATCTCTCTGTTCACCGTTTCTTCTTCACTTATATTATTTCTTTCTAAATCTTTCTTTACTTCTTGAATCCAGCTAGCAGTTGCCCTTTTCTCCCAAAGGTACTTGAATATCCTTTTTGTTAATCTGCAATCATCCATTCTGTAAATATGTCCAAAAAATTGCAATCTCCTTTTTCTTATCGTTTCTGTTATATTTTCTATGTTCCTGTATATTTCATCATTAGATCTTAATTTCCATACTTCTGCTGTTTTCACTGGGCCTAAAATTTTCCTCATGATTCTCCTTTCTAGTACTTCAAGTTTATCTAATCTATAGTTTAGTACCAGACATTCACTTTCATATAGGCATTCCGGTTTCACCACTGTAGTGTAGTGCCTTATTTTAAGATTTTTAGATAAGCACTTTTTGTTATAAACATTCTCAGTGATACCATATGCTCTTTCCATCTTGTGTACCCTTTCTTCTACCGAAGATTTCTCTAAACCATTTTCTTGAATTATTTCTCCCAGATATTTGAATTTCTTTACTTTTTCCACTGGGCCAATATCTGTTGCCAAATATTTTGAAGCGTTCTTGATGTTTGAAATAAATTTAGTTTTTTCTACGGAGATTCTCAAACCTGTTGTGTTGGCTATTTCTTCCAAGAGATTGATTTGTGTTGTTGCACTAGTTAGGTTTTCTGACAATATAGCAAAATCGTCTGCAAATGCTGGGCAACTTATTTCAATGCCTTTGTTTCTTCTCCCCAAAGTCACTGGCAAAATGTTATGTTCTTTTAGCTTTAAATTCCAAATTCTTACAATTTTGACTAAAACACAGTTGAACAGAAGGGGTGATAAACCATCACCCTGCCGTACACCTGTATTTATCTTAATAGATTTTGATATCTCACCCATAAATTTTACTTTTTAAATCGTGTCAGTAAGGGTTTCACGTATTAGGTTTGCCAATTTAGTTTTCACTCCAAATTCACGAAATGTTTTATCTATGGTTTCTCTATCAACCGAGTCAAAGGCCTTTTTAAAATCTACAAAAGTCACAACTATGTCCTTTGAATTCAGTATCCTAAGGCGAATTATGGATTTTAAGTTAAATATTTGTTCTGAACGAGATCTACCTTTTCGAAATCCAGCTTGATACTCGCCCAGTTGCTTGTCAAGTGATGTTTCTACTCTATTCAGCAATATTTTTGAAAATACCTTGTATGCAATTTGAAGAAGAGAGATGCCTCTATAGTTATCAACGTTTTGTTTGTCCCCTTTTTTATGCTATGGGTGTATTAGAGCCACTTTCCATTCCTCTGGAATCCTCTCTGTTCTCCAAATATCTTCAAAGATTAACTGCAGCTCTTCAATGATTTTTGATTGAGACCATTTCAAAAGTTCAACTGTTATAGAGTCCTCTCCGCTAGCTTTATTGTTTTTTAGATTGTTAATTGCTTTTTTAATTTCTTCAGCATTGGGTGGTATATCTTCTTCCAGATTTTCTGTTGCTTGTGAGAATTCCAACTTATGATCTGGTTCAGGGCAGTTTAAAAGTTGATCAAAGTGCTTCGCAAGTATTTCACAGTTCTCAAAATTGCTTAGGCCAAGTCTACCATTTTCATCTTTAAAGCATATGCTAGGCGCTTGATACCCCTTTAATTGACTCTTAAAAGTCTGATAGAAGTTTCGAGAGTTATTTTTAACAAAGCTGTCTTGCAGGTCAGTAAGTTGTGATTTTTCGAATGATCTTTTAACTCCCCTTATTATTCTAGCAGTGTCTTTCCTTTGCTGTTTGAATTGGTCATAATATTCCGTCTTTCCAGAGCATTTCCACTTTTTCCATTGTTTTGTTCTCTCTTGTAACGTATCCTCACATATTTGATTCCACCAAGGTTTCTTCTTAGGTTTGGCTAGCCCAAATGTCTTCTGAGCTGCGTTGGTTATTTCTTTAGATAAATCTTGCCACTTCCCATGATGAGTTACTTTTATTTCTTCCTGAAATTTTTCCAATATTTCTTGTGTAATTTGAAGTCTATTTGTGTTATATTTATTTACTCTTTCCCCTCTTCTGTGGTTTCTGTTGGGTAAGGATTTGAGTTAAATTTTAGACAAATAGTGATCAGAGTCAAATTCTCTGCTTCTTATAACCTTGACATTCATAATTTCTTTCATGTTTCTTTTGGATATAGCTACGTGATCCAGTTGGAATTCACCTAGTATTGGATTTGGAGAAATCCATGTTTTAGCTTTTCTTGGCAATTTCTTGATGAAAGTTGACATTAACTCAAGTTGAAAGTTTTTACAAATAGTAATTAATCTCATCCCATTTCTGTTTGTTCTTTGGTGTGCAGCATATTCTCCCACTTTTGGTCTATGAATACTCTCTCTTCCTATTTGGGTATTGAAATCTCCAAGTAATATCACCACATTTGATTTTGGAATTTTAGATATTTCATTATCTAGGAGGTCCCAGAATTCCTCTACTTTATTTGGGTTCTTCTTGTTGTCTTCGTTTATTGGCGCATGACAATTAACAAAAGTATATATTTTATTTTTGCATTTCATTGTCAAAAGACACATCCTTTCTAAGCGTGATTTGAATTCAGTTACATTGGCTAATATAGGCGTTTATGAACATAAAAGGCTGTTCCCAAGAGTGGCATTCCTTTCAAAATTTTATTCGCAGGTTTACCTTTAAAGATTCTATAATCTTTCGTTTCTGTCACATTCTCATCCAAATATCTCTTGTACTGCTAAAATTTGAATATCGTTTCTATCTAAAAGCAGTTCTAATTCCTTTTGTTTACCCTCCTTCAGTAAAGAATTTACATTCAAAGTACCTGCAAAAAACTTATATTTAAACTTAAATCTGGAAGGATTCCAAGGATGCTCCGACTCATCCCTATTGCAGATGTTGGGACTCCCCTGAACCCTAGGTCCCGATGCATTGCATAACGCAATGGTGGATTTCTCTTCCGAGCTGCCACCTGGGGTAGTGATTTCTTTCAGCGGATTTTACATTCTGCAATTGAAATTGTGTGTTTCAAGGGTAGGAATAATATTCCAAAATAAGATCAGATTGTTAGTCTGAAATGATTTATTTTCGTGGTTGACTCCACTAGGTTCTTCCGCCCTCTCAGCCGTTGAGAAATGAAATTCTTCTTCCGCCTTTGAGACCGTTGACCGTTTTTCTTAGAGCCCCCAGCACTGATCGGCTCACCGACCCAGCTTCCCGCTGAGATTGGTTACCCAACCTTCCACTGGGTTGCTCGGCTTAACAGGGGCACCTCTTGTAGGTTACGTGCTGGAGTTGGAGTGAAAGAGGCTAGTTGGATTCTCTTGATGAATCCAATATGTTATGGTTGCAGATGGCAGGTAACGACGCATTTCACTCCCATTTGCCCAGAGCCACAAGGACTCCTCCCAGGTTAATTCCTGGGACCCCACTTGTTTTTATTATATATCAAATTCATTTTTAATTCAATTGCTAGACTTGTTTCCTTTAGTAGTTAGCAATTACTATAAGGCAACCTCACACTCCCAAAGTAAATATCGTAAGGTAAAAATTGCGAAAGTTTCACTGCGGCTGGAGATAGGAATTTTAATGTTCTACTTCTGTGTAACCGAGGTTTATTACATTATTTTGATCATTATATAGAAATGATCTAGCGCCTGACTACACACTATATTACACATTATGTACTTGTTTCAGTGATGCTGAACAACAATACATATACATTGTAAATTAATACACAACTAAATGTCTCATTTGCCGCCACAACTTAAGGCGCAAACATATAACCATTACATTTGATCACCCAGCAGTGGGCGAATATTTAATAACCATTACAAATTAACGCCCAACAGTGGAGCGCTTTTCTTATTAACATTACAAAATATAAAAACCCATTACATTCGGCAACCTCAACTTAGGGGCTAATCATTATTTAAAACCCATTACATTTGGCTCCCAACTGTGCGACCCGAAAACCTAACGGTATTTATGGAAGGAGTGAGTGTAAATTCAGTGCAAGTGACAGTGATTTTGAGGGTAATTGTAAGAAGTGTAATTCAGTATATCGGTGAAAGATATGAAGCTAAGAAGTGGTCTTGATAGTGAAGAGAACGCTGACAATATGCAGAAGAGAGTAACCCGACTACCAGTAAAGAGAAGGAAATTTCGGAAGATTCATTAGCTGCGATCATGAGCATGCTGAAGAAGAACAATCGAGAGAGTAGGGAGAGGAGCGAAAAATTAGATAGAAATAATCAGGAGATGAGAGAGGACATGAATAGGAATAATCAGGAGATGAGAGAGGCGATAGACCAAAAGCTAGAAGATAGCAATAGGAATAATCAGGAGATGAATCAGGAGATGAGAGTGGCGGTAGACCAAAAGCTAGAAGATATCAATAGGAATAATCAGGAGATGAATAGGGAGATTAGAGAGGCGATAGACGAAATGCTAGAAGATATCAATAGGAATAATCAGGAGATGAATAGGGAGACGAGAGAAATATTAGATAAAAATTATAAAGAAATTAATGAAAGGCTAGATAGTATGGCTAAGGAGAATGAGGAATTAAATAGGAAATATGGGATGCTGCAGGAGAGTATTCAGGGGGTGAAACGGGAGATCAGATGTGAAAGTAAGCATTGGTTAGAAGAAAAGGCTAAAAATATTATAGAGGAAATAGATCTGAAATTAGTAGAAGTGGAAGGGAAAATTCATGAAAAGTTAGTCAATCAAGGAGAGAATCTTAAGAAAATAGTACAGATGGAAACTAGGCAAGAAAGAAGCGAATTGGGAGGAGAGATAAAAAAGTGCTGTCAGAATTTCATAATAAAGTAGAGGAAAGTTACCTGACAAATGCAGAAACTTATCAGGAGATCCAGGAGAAACAGAAGATATTAAGAAATGAATTAATAGAAAAAGAGAATAATTTGAAAGAAAGAGTGGAAATGGTAGAAAAAGTGGCGGATAAAAAGATAGCAGAAATTGAGACTAAGTTAAAGGAGGAGATAAGGCAGGAGGGAATACAGGGTAGAGTAATTGTATCAAGAGGTGGAATGAACGAAAATGAACTGGTTAAGTTCTCTAACGAGCAGGAATGTCCTATGGGGTTCATAGCTATTGTAGAAAATAAGTTTAAAGAAAGACTGGGAGAAGAACAGATAGAGTGGAATATGGTAGTGGAGATATTAGATCAGGCTTTTGTGGGGGAAACGAAGAGCTGGTTTTATGTTTATAAAACACTTTTGATGACTTAATGATTTCAAAAGTAAATTTTGTGAAAATTATTGGTATGAGGAAATACAGGCCCAGAAAAGGTAAAGTATTATTTTTGGGATGTATCAGCCCCAAAGTAATTGCAGTATGACCGAATATTTTCTGAATCAGGTTATCATCTACAAATATCTAGATGGCATGACACAAGACAGCGATATGGTCAGGATATTGTTAAAGCATTTCCCTTACCGCATAAGAGAGGCTGCATGCATGCAACGCACTTCGACTATCACAGAGTTAGAAAGATTATTAGGGAGATTTGATGCTCTGGGGAATAGTGTTGGTGAAGTACTGGTTGCACAGCAGAATAGTTAATATATGAATGACAAAATGAATCAAAATAATAATGGCAGGCAACAACACCAGAAGTTTCAAGGCAACAATAGGGGCGCTAATGTTGGAAATTCATATACCCAAGGTAACCGAGGTCAATTTCAAGGTAGAGGTGGTTATCAGAATAACCGTGGACAGTATCATGGCAATACGAGAAACCACGATAATACCCATAACTACCACAACGGTAATCTGGATAGTAATGCAGGTACAAACAACAATGGGCAGCGTTATTACAATCAAAGAAATAATTCAGGAAATTCAGAGAAACAGAGAGAGGAGAATCAAGGTAATGGCAGCAACCCTCGTCAGAACCACAACAAAAATAACGGGGAGACACAAAACCATGATAATGGAACCGATACTTTAAATTTTAACCAGACTGTGACGTAAGGTCAAGTTGTCAGTCTAAGTCTTTTCCAGCTCACACCATTTTGAGCTAACCATATGAACTAAACATCCGCGATGATTTATTAAGTGAATTTGTGGAGGTAACTAAGAAACCCACCGTTATTAATTTTAATTCAGTTGTAAAATTACATGTGTTAGGGGCGTGTATTGATACACTTTTTGATAGTGGCTGTCAGGTTTCTTGCATCAGTGCATCATTTTTTAATTTTAGGAAGGAACATGGTATCAAGTTTGAGGAAATACCAATTAGAACTACGTTTGTGTTAACTGGTGTGGGCAAGAAATCCCACATAATTTCTAAACAAGAGGTTGTAGAAGTTTAAATAGAAGGTAAGATTGGAACACAGGTATGTTTAGTGATTCCAAATCTAGTATATTCATTAATTATGGGTTCTGAGTGGATGTCGCAACATTCTGTCCAGCTATGTCATAAGGAGGGTAATGTTAAATTCAGATGGATGGATGAAGATGTGATCATGTCATTTAATAATTCAAGTAAGTTATATGGTGGTTCTAAGAATATATGTATGCTTGAGGAGGTATTAACGACTAAAGGAATCTATATTTTTAGTGATGTTATTAGTGAGATTGTTGGGGTATCTCCTGAGAGGGAACCTCGTTTTTAATTTTTTTTAGGCAGTATGATGACGAAGGATTGCGTAGGGGACGCCTTGCGTGACGCTGCATTAAAGAGTGACTTAGGGAGTAATCAAGTGAATCAATTGTTGAAGGTGTTGATAGAGAATAAGTATATATTTGAGAACCGTATTGGATTAGCTAATTGCTACGAACATTCATTAAAAGTAGTATATCCTTTCACACTTTGGATATTGCGTAATCACGCTGACGTCATAGCCCTTTTGGTGTCGTTATGGGCCCTTAGAGTGAGCCAGTGGTCAAAGGAATAAGGTGATTGGTTAATGGCTGAGATGACCACCACGCTTTGTGGGCATGGATGCTCTTCGCATGGAGAGGTGCGCTGTGTATCATAGCTAATAATATTAATAGATAATTCTCGATTGATTTGTATTTAGGTAGATGGTCGAGTTAGTTGAGAGAGTGTTTTGAGTCATAACTTTTCAGCGTGAGTGTGTGGGACAAAGCGAGCGGGAGAGCCAGCTTGCCATGCGGACATGTGACGCGGCAGACGTTTTTTTTGCTCGCGTTAAATAAGTAAGCGGTGGCGTAATGCTAGACTGTGTTTAAGTACAACATCTGTCACCATAGCGTGGGAGTGATCTTGTGAGATGCAGACAGTGTATGTGAGATTGACCAGATGGTGAGGAGCTGTTATTATGCTTGTAATAAATTAGTTGTCGCCGGCATGTTATGTCTGTTTCATTTTAATGGTGTTAACATTTTTTGTTTCTTGGCTTGCTTCATGCTCTCATTCTACTTACAGTATTTTATAAGACAAGCATATGGTTTGACTGTGTGAAATGAACTTTGGCTTGTTGTTTTAGATTATTATTTGACATTATTCAACTCTGTAATTTTTAATGAGAGAACAAGATTGGGTTTCGCTTCCCAGAGCTTCATGTGAAATGTTTAAAGAGCTTCTTGCTGCTTTAACTTCTTAGTATATAAGAGCAGGATTATTATGATGCACTAGTTACCCTTCATCATGTCACTGTGTTACTCTTTGGCGCAGAAGCTGAAGCAGCTGATAGGAAGCTAAGATTTTAGCAGAGCGAGCAGGGGCTCTGGGGTTTCATTTCATCGTGTCCGTATCTAAAGTTGAATAAGAAATTCTCTTCCGACGCGTCGGAAAAAATGTTTTTGGGACATAGAAATGCTAGAAATTTTTCAAGACCAACGTACTGTCCGGAATTTCTATTCAACGGATTAACGCCCATCAGTTTAGACGTCCTTATAAGCAGACTGATAATGTTTAGTGATACGTTGGAGGATTTGAGTCTAAGGTTGCAGGATTTTATGACTCATCCTCCTCCTCCTCCTCCTCTAGTGGAAGAAGAAAGAGAAGAAGAAGCGGACGAAGAAGATGAAGTGCAAATTATTTAAATGGACAGTGTGTGGACAGTGTTTTACAAAAAAAATGTTTAAATATATTTATTTATTATCATTTGTGGTAAGTTATACATTAATTATATAATACGAAATAGTGAAAAATGTTACGATCTTCGTTCTTAAAGTAGTAAGTAGTTCTTTTTCCACCAAGATGCTGAGAATTGGAGGTGGTGTGTTGTCTGCGGAGTTGAATATGCTGATCTTTTGCACGGGGTAAGTACAATCATTCGTTTTTTCTTTCTTTCTTTCTTTCTTTCTTTCTTTCTTTCTTTCTTTCTTTCTTGAGTGTGTTGGTTTTAATGAGCTGAAAAAATATAGAGACACATTAATAATTTTAACAATAATAATAATAATAATAACATTTTGCGATGAATTAAAAAACAAAACTTACATTGTTGTAATTAGACTAAATTTTTGTTTGGAATTCAGGGGTTGTGAGTTGAATCTAACCAAGCCATGATACGAATGCTAGACTCCGTTTCTACGTAGTACTTTGTCGGCTAAGTAAATATTAGGGTGTTTTGTTCTTTGTAACTCTGGTTCATAAAAGGCACCAAATATTGCTAAATTTGTATTATGTTTTAAATGATATGTTCGCGGATTAGTATTTTGAACTTTAAAAATTGTAAATAATTCCGTTGTACAATTAGGTTCGTAGACTTTGCTGAATTGTTTCTTTATTTAACTTATTCGTACAATGTCGTCAATTTTATAATTTGGATTTTTAAAACTTTCATTATATTGTGTTGGCAAGCTGGGTTGATTTTTTTTCTTTTTACATCAATAGGTTTCATGCCAATGGTGCGATGTATTTTTTGATTATACATTACTAATAACTGGGGTAAAATATTTATCCATCGGTAAGAACCTTGTATTGTGAATTCTTTCCACATTGATTCCTTGAGCGTGCGATTAAATCGTTCTATAACGCTAGCTTTAATGTTGCTGCCTGTTGAATAAAGCTTTAGATTTGGTTTCTGAGACCATGTTTTGAATTCACTGTTATAAATTTCCGTTCCTCGATCTGTGTGAAAATAATTCGGTAATCTTTTTCTTTGGGAATAAACAAATTTTAAACTTTTTACGATATCATTTCCTTTTTTGGTTTTAAGAGGAATTGCCCATGCATATTTTGAGTAAACGTCAATAACGGTTAATAACTATTTAAATCCATTATTCCATTTTGCAAGTTTTGACATGTCCACAAGATCAGCTTCATGGAGGTGATCGATTCCTTTGCTAATGACATGTCATCTTTTAAACTTTTTTCTAAGCGATGCATGAAGTTCTTTTGCAATTTCTCGTCTAATTTCGTTCATAGTTATTTTATAAACAAAGATTTATAACATACTGTGCATTGTTTTACAATTGTTTGAATTTTTATTCAATATATCCTGCATTTCTTAGTTATTCTTCAATTGCAAAGATTTCGCTGTCGAGTCCTGTGTGACCTGCAGCTTTTGATGCTATTAATTTTTTAAGTCTTGATACGAATTTGTTTGGTTCATTCCAATGCACAAATTCAATATTGTTTCCCCCTTCTAACTTCCAAATGGCTTTCGGTGTGTTGTGTTTCTTTTGCCCATATCCGGTATGCATCGTAGTATTTGCTCCTTCATTCTCATGTGGTGTTTTATAAATCTATCTGTCTTCAGTAAGAAGGGGTTTAATTATATTTCTATACTTATGAGATTGCGTTCCTCTTGGAGCTCCATTGCTTGCATAATTTATTTTATGCACGTTTGAAACATTTAATAATTTCAAATATGAGCTTAAATCACTACTATCTATTAGAGTGTGATCTGGTACTTTCCTATGAATCAATTCAAGTAGACCTTCTGTTATAGGAAATTTTTCACCACCAACTTTTATCCACTTTTTATCAAAGAAAACTCGTTCACGCCCCAAGTATTGTTTATCATTTTTTATTCTTATACTAAATGTTCTAACCAAGTTTTATTTAATGAATGGATCAAAGTAGCGTCTAATTAGTGTAATTATTATCATGCTATCTCCATCTTCTTCGTCTGAAGTACCAGTTGATTCTGAATCATCATTTTTTTTTCTTTTTTGATTTTCTCTTTTTGAGTTGACGTTTTATTAGCAATAGCTAAAAGTTGATTTAATGAATTTGTTACTGGTTTAAAGGTATTCTCTATATCTAATTCTTTACGTCTAACATCATTTTGAAGTGAAAGATACTTGTCTTTAACACCATTTTTTTAAGCGAGAAAATTTATCCTCTACTCGACTTTCAGCTTTAATCTTCAAGCTCTTCTCCATGACTAAACTAAAATTGTACTTGTTTTACTTCTTTATAGTATATTAAAAATCAATTTCAAGAGGAAGATCATTGTTTTTATGTATGTTGCTGCATTGCAATAAGGTTTACTGCATCATTTCCAGATGATGGTAAAGCTAGGCCTGTGAGACGTTTGTTTTGAAAGACAAATTCTTGTTTCTCTATTTTACAAATTGAAAAAAAAATAAACCCTTAAGGTCGTTAATGTTTTGTTTTATTTCTTCTGTATTAGTCTCGTTTTTTATTTAGCTCATTCAATAACCTCAATACATAACGTTTGTTGCAAGCATCTTCAAAATGTATTGGTGTTGCAACATTTTTTAACCGTTTGCTGTTAATACTTAGATGTCCGTCGCTTGTGTTGTTCTTACTTGATTTCCATATTGCACTAGCTTATCATCAACCTACGATTTAGTTGCAATATCATGTCGTGAAGTCAGTCGTCCGATAGACACATTATTGGTTTTGTTAAACGATGTAATAGTTAAGTTGTTAACACACAAAATGTATAACACGAATGAGCATTTAGCTCTTTTGAAGTCATATTTACAACTGAAAATAAACATCAAATCCATCGCCATATCGACCATTTTGTACATCGCTATGTTTATCGATAACCAAAAACCAAAACTTAGAGTTTTGCCAACAATAAGAACAAATATCAAAGAACTGATCATAGCTCATATCTGTATTTACATGATCGTTATATACATGACGCAAGTTTGTTCCGATTTGTTTAAAAAGAATTAAAAAATTAGCGTTATCTCTAATTAGATGTTTAGGTACACAAGAATATGTTTGACATAGATAAAATACGTCAACGTCATGATGACGACCTCTACTGAAATAATCTTTCATATGTTGTTGTTTATTGCTGGCTACATCATCAAAACAAATGTAGAGTTTTTTTCTAACCATTTCTGGAGGCATAACTTAATCATTATCAGAAAAAATCACTTTTTAATTCTTTTATTGAGTCCAAAACCTTTTTCATTAAATATATTTACTTTGAGCAAGTGATTTAGAATAAATATAAACGTTTTCAAAACGAACTCCATTTTTGTGACATAATACATTTATCATGACGTTTATTTTGCCACAGTTCGATGGACCGCATATGATACATCGAATATTGTTCGGTAGTAAAACACCATGCTTTCTTTTTTCACCTTTACTCTGGTTTTCACCATTAGTAAATGAAATTACTGGTGAAGTGTTTGACTGCTTAACAAACTTCAGCATGTCTACGTTTACGTCTGAGAATGCACACTGCACAAAAAATCACGTCAAATCAACATATATTGTTTCCACACGTATCATAATCAGTATTATATGGAATAATAGTAAGATTTTCAGGATTTAAATCAATGTTGTCGACGTAAAACCCATTTAAATATGGACAATATGGTGCCCATTTTTATGATAATTTAAAGGAATATAATTTTCTTTCCAATTTTCTTATGTCAATCTTACAGAATATACATTTAACCTTAACACCATGACCAGTATATAAAATCCTGCTGACGCTAAACATAATTCGTTTGGAAAAGCAAAAGGCCAATTTTGAAAAGTTTTAAGTCGTTCATATTCGGATCTTAATTCCATGTTAGGAGATATATCGTTTAAGTAAGGACAATAAGGACCCCATTGCTTATGATCTTCAAACGGATCATCATCTTCTACCCAATAACAAAGTTCCAGATTACATAAAGCACATCTGACTACATCCTTATATCCATAAGAGTAAAATCCTGAAGCTGCTAACCATGCAGTGTTCGTAAAACTGTCTGAAGACCAGTTCTTAAATGTTTTTAGCCGATGTCTTTCAGATTTTAAATTTATTTCTTTTTGACTGGATATAATTTGCATTAATTGTTTTTGCAATACTTTACACAAGCAAAATACTTCATGCTGCTGCTTTACTTCACGAAAGATGTTCACCACCCGAAGCTAAATGGGAACTGATATGAATCAACAAAATACACTGACTAATATGCATGTTTTGCGTGTGTTGGTTTGGCCGAGTGGTCTAAGGCGTTATAGCCCAGGCATATTAAGTTTTTACCTAAAAAAAATAATGTAAAGCTGAAATTTGGCATAGATGTTCCCTAGTACCCTAGTTACAAATCCTGAAAAGTCCCCATCTCTGCGTTGTCCGCGTCATAGTTTTTGGAGAGTTCAAAAGGGCTTAAATGGGGCCAAAGTGCCAAAAACAGAATATTTGCTTCCTGCGTTTAAAATATTGATCCAAAATCAGTTCTAGTGAGCTTTGATAGTGATAAGAGAAGGACTGCGTTAAATATAACGCTCTTATTGGTCGTAATTATTGCCATACATTTAAAGAGATGAGTAATCAAACATTTTTAGCTCAACTTTTCTCACGATAATTTAGCTAATTTGTCATTAGCCGGGACTTATCGTGTAAACAGATGCTGATAGCGACTAAAGTACCGAAGTAAAAGTTGAAAAGCACACTGTAGCTTTAAGACGATACATTGCCCATGTTCTTCCGACAAACGGCAGCAGAGATACAGTTACAAATATAAAAGTGCAAGTGTGGCAGTCGCTTTTCGAACGAACGCCCATTTACGCTGGTGGGCTCCACCTATTCACCTTTGCTGACACCATTTTGTATCTTTGATCAAGAGCTTTTAGGATGGTCTTCCTTTGAATCCAGGTAAACTAGCAGAAACATTTTGCATAGAACAAAACGAGTTTAATGCAGTTAGCAGTTAAACGTACATTCATAATATGCATAATGCAAATAATAACAAAACAAAGCTTAAAAAGCTTTCTTTAGACAAAAAGCTGACATCGGACTCAATCGTTGTCCTCATCGTCTGAGCCATCACATGTGACGTTGCCACACGCTTTTCCACTGCAGTGTCCACACATTAAGTAGCATTCTAAACCGGAACGAACACATTCACACCGGCTGCCACAAGAGATTTTGCAGTTGCAGGACACCAAATTGAGGAGATGATCTGGAGCAGCTGGAAGATGAGTTGTCACTGGTGCTAAAGCTGAGTGTTGGATTTTCCATCCCCATTGGGTCGGGTCCAAAGAAAATCCTAACCATTCCTGAACTTGCAAATATACCCGCGGTGAATGTTGTTTGCATGCCGCCGAAGTCGGCGGAGGTGAAGCCAGCTGAAATGATGCTGTGACCGGTTGTTTGGCAATTTTTTGGCTGTATTTCACTACCCGAAGTTCGTCGAGACTTTTGCACTCCAATTTGGCACTCTCGTAGAGACAAATGGCGAACTTCTCTCCAGCTGATATTATGGCCTTTCCATATGGAGCCGTAGAGACGAATACCTTCATTTCCTCGCGTAAAGATGCGGAATCCTTCAATATTTTCCAGGCTTGCCGTTTGATGTACTCTACCCACAGCTTTCCTGTACGAGATTTCTAGCTCGTTGAAGAAAATGTGTCATGAAGCGACTCTTTGAGACGTTGAAGGTAAGGATATGATAGCAAGTCGTTGGCGGTGCCTTCTTGGCATGCGGTAAAATGCGCCTGTATTTCGTCCTTGTCATCCTTCAGCCCGTCGTTCATGTTGAGTAAGAAACAACACCAGAAGGTGAAATCCACCTAGACGAACAACCACGTTTTTGAGTTCCTCTGAAGTGTCCGATGCGACTATCTCTGCAACTTTCGCGTATAGGGACTGGTCAAAGGTTACGAAACAAGTGCTTTCTTTCAGTTCCGCGCAGTCTCTTGCGGCAAACTTCAACGCAGAATATATAGTTGAAGGATAGCTCAGTTCCAAGTTAATGAACGGCAGGGCATCAACTGATGTTGTCTGGGAAGCTGGTTGAGCATGAGCAGACAGTGACGTCTTCATTAGAGCCGTTCCACGAAGCGGGTAAATTAATACCTGACCACCGTCCAGATAACCACAAGAAGTCCATCATCGACGCAATAGCCACAGAATTTGGGGTTTCCACAGTTAACTCCTTACTCTTGACGTCCTTTGAACCAGGAGAAGAGGGTTTCCGATACCACGAAATGTCGAACTTTCCCATCGCCGCAATCACACCAGCATTAGGAACTTCTCGTGTACGTGGGAGTGGAGATATTTCACTTTCAGACGCTGGACCTGTGAACTTGATGTCTCCCATGCAGTGAAATGTGTTTCGCCCGTCCAATGTCCTTATGTTATAGTCAGCGTTGTCAAAGCAAAACTGCATGAATGCTCCAGCATTCGGGATTGGACGTTCTTCACGAAGCGCTGAAACTTCGTACCTGTGGACTTCCGCCACATTTATTGAAAATCCAAGATTGTTTAGAAGCTGAATTAATTGTTTCGAATATTGTTGGCCTGCTCCGATAGGCCGAGCGCTGTCACCTAGAAACGCGATCGGGTGCCTTTTCAACAGCGGTTATGCTTTGGGACCGTAACTCGGTAACCGTTTCTCGCATAGACATGGGTAATGCACCAATGTAAAGCTAAAAGTATGCTTTATAACTTTCATTCTAGGTCTTTAGTCAATATCAGCAGTTGTTTAAAAATAATGACCTGCTAATGACAAATTAACCAAATTTTCGTGTAAAAATTGTGCTAAAAATGTTAAATTAGTCGGTTTTTTCCTTCATCAATAGCAATAATTAGGCCTGATAAGTCCGTTATCCTACTGGTTCTTTTTTATTAATTGCTAAAGCTCGCGAGAGCTAATATTTGTTTCAATGTTTTGAACGCAGGAAGCAAAAATGCTGTTTTTGGCACTTAGGCCGCATTTAAGCCCTTTTGAACCCTCCAAAAACTATGACGCGGACACCGCAGAGATGGGGACTTTTCAGGATTTGTTTCTAGGGTACTTGGGAACATCTATGCCAAATTTCAGCTTTACATTTTTTTTTTAGGTTGCCCGTGTTTTTTTGCATTAGACTTAATATCTATTAGACTTAATATCTAATTTTCAGAAAATGAAAGCAAGGGTTCAAATCCCTCACCTGACAAATATTAATTTATTTACATTTGGAATGAGGACGCATTTGATCATTAAAAGAAAAGAAACTTTAATATGAATTTGTACAAATATCTTTTCTTCTTTATTCATTTAGAATTACAATTAATACATTTTTATTTCTCTTATATGCGTGTTGATGTAATCTCATTCTATTAGTTGTCCAGATGAGTGTGTTAAGATAATCTTGTTCTTTTAGTTGTCCAGATGTTTATTTCCTGTAGACAACAAAAATATACAGTGTGTTAAAAAGCAACCAAAAACAAATCTGTATAGGTGTCAATGGCAGTAGTAGATTTAATTATTTACATTTATGGGTGTTGAATGCATTTATCACATTTGCAGCGAAAATGAAACAGTTGAAATTTTCTTCTTAGATGATCTGGTAGATGCTGACGAATTCGTTGTGGTTCATATATAGTCAGTACGTTTATAGGAAAGTATTTCCAATCAAACTTATTAAAACCTTGAAGTCCATTGTTTCGAAACTTGTTTATTATGGAACACACGATTTTCATGATGCCATCAGAAGAATTTAACCAATGTTAAACAGCATTATCATTAAATTTAGCACAACTATTGCTTCCTATTGCAAGAGATGGTAAACGTTTTGTACAATCTGTAGGTAAACGATGGCTATGCTTCAACATTAGATCTGACATTCCATCAATCGTACTAAGATCGATTAATGAGCATGGGGAAAGTGTTTCAGTGCAAACAAAGAAAATTCGTGTGGCAAAGTATATACATCTAAATATTCATACTTATTTTTAATAGTCAAAAAAAGAAGAAAAGTTTTTTCGCAATACGCTGCGACCCATGTTAACACAGAACTGAATGAAAGTATATTGTTGTTATTTAAGATACAGTAAGCAAGTTCGAAACTACCGTTTGGTAGTTTGCGAATGTCTGCAACTATTGGGTGCTTGTTATTCCAAGTGTTGGCATCAATAGAAGGAGAGATTGTTGTTGCCAATTCCATGTTTGCAACTCAAGTGAGAATAGTTGTTTACTTGCTTGCTCATAACTTAGCAAATAATGGTTTAGATAATTATTTCATTAGTTAATGGTCTGTAAGATATTTGCCGATCGCAAATAAGAACACAATAAAGAGTTGTATTTTCAGGTATATTCTCACTTGTCTCGCACATCAACTGAAGATGTCTTTACTGCTTCCACTTGCTCAAAACAATTAATTGCAATAATCGGACAATGATACTTAAATTCATCTCGTGAAACTAGAGTCTCTAAACGATAATCAGTGATCTGATAATATACATTACGAAATTTAACAAACATCTCATACAATTCGCTGTAGTCATTTATTGCAATTGCAGAATTTGGATTTCATATGGATAAAAATTTGAATTTAAAAAAAACTCTTATAGATTTAATGTTACAATGGTCAAAATAGGAAGAGCACTTATTTTGTATGTTTCTTTTAGTTTGAAATCCTAATAAAATTTGACGTGGTTTTTAAATTTCAGAAGTTGTCATTACAGGCCAACTATATTTAGTTGTTCTAGGAAGAGAAGGCAAGACATGAACATCCCATGATCGAAAACCAACCTGTATGGGAATATTTTTCTGCATTAGTTTTGATCTTTTGATTTGGATGTACTTTTATTGTTGTACCGGTTTCGGTAACATTGTGACCATCCTCAGGGCAAATTATAATAAGAGAAGGTGCAATTTAACAGATTCACCACAACAGAAGTTGTTATCAAAAATTATTCTAAAAATATTAAATGTCTAAAGGTTAAAAACACCACATTACAATGTGACCGAAACCAGTAAAACATTAAAAGTACATCATATATCGACTCTAGGTTATTATAAATTGCATGGTTGTTTTAAATGCGCTACATAAAGACGAGAAACATACGTGACTCCTGCCTCGCCCGATCAATGCCAAGAATGCTACTTTGTCTTAATGTTTGGCCATCTGGAGCTCCCTCTTGTGTCACTTTAGTTTCTGTCCAAAACCTACATTAATTAATCTGAAATTCAAATCCGTCTTGTCAAACACTATAGAATGTAGTTTAAAAATTGAATTATAGGTACATGTTTCGGTGTACAATGACACCCTCGTCAGCGTAGATTGAATAATAAAATAATCTTAAATCTAAGTTGACAAATACCAAAGAGAAAATGGAAATCATTACAAAAAATACTAGAATTTAAATAACATGAAAGTTACAAAAATAATTAGAACATTCATAAAATAAATCAGATTAAAACTAATGTAGGTCTACCCTAATTGACTGCCTATATTACACTTCTTCAAAATGGTTCAGTATTATAATGAATCCGACTTCCAATTGAGTGCAAAACTATGTTGTTTCCATGTATAAAGAAGAGGGTTAATAGCCAATCTATATATATTTCTTCAATACGGTTCTAAAATATATTGAATCGGAGGCCGCTGCTGAGTGCTATGGGAAGTTGCCTCCAGCCAGGTATATTGCGTAAACATTTCAAGAGATAAAGTCATTTAACCTCCAAAGAATTCTGTTGAATTCTATTTGCCGTTTACAATATGTAGTTTCCAGATGGTCGAAGAGCATAATTCTTTTTATAAATGGTAAAACCAACTAACCTCGAATCCACCAGATGATTCCAACTTGTTGGTTATCTCTGTAGCACATTTACCATACATTTGGACGAGTAGGTTTGGTCCCCTTGTAAGTGCCCGCAGCAAGTCTTACTTTCAACACGACTCTTCTGAGCTGTTCTTGTACTCCTCTACTTCAGTCTTTATAAAATCATAAATAATGGCGAAAATAAATCTAGTCTCGACTTCAATTAGTTACAAACTTCAGAGTAGACTATCTAGGTGGCGTAAATCACTTTGTGTATTAATCTGCGGGTTTTTTCGTGTGGCTTCCTGAGAGGTCGAGTGCAGGTCTTTCTAGTTGACGCCCGTGGGCAACCTGCGCGTCGTAATGAGAATGAAGTGATGACGAAGACATCACATACACCCAATCCCCGACCACGGGAATTAACCCCAGGAGATTATAATCCCCAATGGTCCGGCCGGCAATTGAACCCGGGACCCAGTATGCGAAATCCTAGCACAATAATCAATCAGCCATGAAGCCGGACAATCTGCGGTGACAGTGTGCCGTTCGTTTTCAGACCACTGACAGTATCTATGAGTCCGTTCCGTCAATAAGATTCTAACTATCAGTCAACTTGTGGTAGATGCATTGGCAAGCTTTGTATTCTTCCTTAAGGGCCTAATCAATTTGTGGCACTTATCAGAACTAAGAATGTGTGAATATGAGTAAAATATTAACTTGGAGTAGAGTACTAGAAATATAAGCATCTCGTGCATTCTTGGAGGTGGATGATGGGAAGGAGCAAAGTTGCCCTATCCGTTTTACCTGATCGTTCTTAATGCCCACTTACCATCTGCTCTCCACGTGCAAAGAAGTTTATCAGCGTCGCATATCGGTGTGTCTTTGTCTCCTGTGAAAACATTGCTTGCATTAGTAACAAGGTCTAATTCGTAACTGATTAACCATTTATAGTGAGACAGTAAACTATGTAAACACACATTTATAGGGTGGCTGAAAACTATGTGAACACACATTTATAGGGTGGCTGAAAACTATGTGAACACACATTTATAGGGTGGCTGTAAACTGTGTGAACACACATTTATAGCGAAGCTGTGAACTAAGTGAACACACATTTATAGTGTGGCTGTAAACTATGTGAACACACATTTATAGTGAGACTGTAAACTATGTGAACAAACATTTATAGTGTGGCTGTAAACTGTGTGAACACACATTTATAGTGTGGCTATAAACTATGTGAACACACATTTATAGTGAGACTGTAAACTATATGAACACAAACTTATAGTGAGACTGTGAACAATGTGAACTAAGATTTATAGAGTGGCTGTAAACTGTGTGAACACACAATTATAGTGTGGCTGTAAACTATGTGAACACACATTTATAGGGTGGCTGTAAACTGTGTGAACACACATTTATAGGGTGGATGTAAACTATGCGAACACACATTTATAGGGTGGCTGTAAACTATGTGAACACACATTTATAGTGAGACTGAAAACTATGTGAACACACATTTATAGGGTGGCTGTAAACTATGTGAACACACATTTATAGGGTGGCTGTAAACTATGTGAACACACATTTATAGGGTGGCTGTAAACTGTGTGAACACACGTTTATAGGGAAGCTGTAGACTATGTGAACAGACATTTATAGTGTGGCTGTAAACTATGTGAACACACATTTATAGTGAGACTGTAAACTATGTGAACAAACATTTATAGTGTGGCTGTAAACTGTGTGAACACACATTTATAGTGTGGCTGTAAACTATGTGAACACACATTTATAGGGTGGCTGTAAACTATGTGAACACACATTTATAGGGTGGCTGTAAACTATGTGAACACACATTTATAGTGAGGCTGTAAACTATGCGAACACACATTTATAGGGTGGCTGTAAACTATGTGAGCACACATTTATAGTGAGAATGTAAACCATGTGAACACACATTTATAGGGTGGCTGTAAACTGTGTGAACACACGTTTATAGGGAAGCTGTAGACTATGTGAACACACATTTATAGTGTGGCTGTAAACTATGTGAACACACATTTATAGTGAGATTGTTAACTATGTGAACAAACATTTATAGTGTGACTGTAAACTGTGTGAACACACATTTATAGTGTGGCTGTAAACTATGTGAACACACATTTATAGTGAGACTGTAAACTATGTGAACACACATTTATAGTGAGACTGTAAACTATGTGAACACACATTTATAGTGTGGCTGTAAACTGTGTGAACACACATTTATAGTGTGGCTGTAAACTATGTGAACACACATTTATAGTGCGACTGTAAACTATGTGAACACACACTTATAGTGAGACTGTGAACTATGTGAACAAAAATTTATAGTGTGGCTGTAAACTGTGTGAACACACATTTATAGTGTGGCTGTAAACTATGTGAACACACATTTATAGGGTGGCTGTAAACTGTGTGAACACACATTTATAGGGAGGTTGTAAACTATGTGAACACTCATTTATAGTGAGAATGTAAACTATGTGAACACACATTTATAAGGTGGCTGTAAACTATGTGAACACACATTTATAGTGAGACTGAAAAGTATGTGAACACACATTTATTGGGTGGCTGTAAACTATGTGAACACACATTTATAGGTTGGCTGTAAACTATGTGAACACACATTTATAGTGAGGCTGTAAACTATGCGAACACACATTTATAGGGTGGTTGTAAACTATGTGAACACACATTTATAGTAAGACTGGAAACTATGTGAACACACATTTATAGGGTGGCTGTAGACTATGTGTACACACATTTATAGGGTGGCTGTAGACTATATGAACACACATTTATAGGGTGGCTGTAAACTATGTAAACACACATTTATAGTGAGACTGTAAACTATGTGAACAAACATTTATAGTGTGGCTGTAAACTGTGTGAACACACATTTATAGTGTGGCTGTAAACTATGTGAACACACATCTATAGTGAGACTGTAAACTATGTGAACACACATTTATAGTGTGGCTGTAAACTGTGTCAACACACATTTATAGTGTGGCTGTAAACTATGTGAACACACATTTATAGTGAGACTGTAAACTATGTGAACACACACTTATAGTGAGACTGTGAACTATGTGAACAAATATTTATAGTGTGGCTGTAAACTGTGTGAACACACATTTATAGTGTGGCTGTAAACTATGTGAACACACATTTATAGAGTGGCTGTAAACTGTGTGAACACACATTTATAGGGTGGCTGTAAACTATGTGAACACTCATTTATAGTGAGAATGCAAACTATGTAAACACACATTTATAAGGTGGCTGTAAACTATGTGAACACACATTTATAGTGAGACTGAAAACTATGTGAACACACATTTATAGGGTGGCTGTAAACTATGTGAACACACATTTATAGGTTGGCTATAAACTATGTGAACACACATTTATAGTGAGGCTGTAAACTATGCGAACACACATTTATAGGGTGGTTGTAAACTATGTGAACACACATTTATAGTGAGACTGGAAACTATGTGAACACACATTTACAGGGTGGCTGTAGACTATGTGTACACACATTTACAGGGTGACTATAATCTATGTGAACACACATTTATAGGGTGGCTGTAGACTGTATGAACACACATTTATAGGGTGGATGTAAACTGTGTGAACACACATTTATAGGGTGGCTGTAAACTATGTGAACACTCATTTATAGTGAGGCTGTAAACTATACGAACACACATTTATAGGGTGGCTGTAAGCTATGTGAGCACACATTTATAGTGAGACTGTAAACCATGTGAACACACATTTATAGGGTGGCTGTAAACTATGTGAACACACATTTATAGGGTGGCTGTAAACTGTATGAACACACGTTTATAGGGTGGCTGTAAACTATGTGAACACTCATTTATAGTGAGGCTGTAAACTATACGAACACACATTTATAGGGTGGCTGTAAGCTATGTGAGCACACATTTATAGTGAGACTGTAAACCATGAGAACACACATTTCTAGGGTGGCTGTAAACTATGTGAACACACATTTATAGGGTGGCTGTAAACTGTATGAACACACGATTATAGGGAAGCTGTTGACTATGTGAACACACATTTATAGTGTGGCTGTAAACTATGTGAACACACATTTATAGTGAGACTGTAAACTATGTGAACAGACATTTATAGTGTGGCTGTAAACTGTGTGAACACACATTTATAGTGTGGCTGTAAACTATGTGAACACACATTTCTAGTGAGACTGTAAACTATGTGAACACACACTTATAGTGAGACTGTGAACTATGTGAACAAAAATTTATAGTGTGTCTGTAAACTGTGTGAACACACATTTATAGTGTGGCTGTAAACTATGTGAACACACATTTATAGGGTGGCTGTAAACTGTGTGAACACACATTTATAGGGTAGCTGTAAACTATGTGAACACTCATTTATAGTGAGACTGTAAACTATGTGAACACACATTTATAAGGTGGCTGTAAACTATGTGAACACACATTTATAGTGAGACTGAAAACTATGTGAACACACATTTATAGGGTGGCTGTAAACTATGTGAACACACATTTAGAGGTTGGCTGTATACTATGTGAACACACAATTATAGTGAGGCTGTAAACTATGCGAACACACATTTATAGGGTGGTTGTAAACTATGTGAACACACATTTATAGTGAGACTGGAAACTATGTGAACACACATTTATAGGGTGGCTGTAGACTATGTGTACACACATTTACAGGGTGACTATAATCTATGTGAACACACAATTATAGGGTGGCTGTAGACTATATGAACACACATTTATAGGTTGGCTGTAAACTAAGTGAACACACATTTATAGTGAGACTGCAAACTATGTGAACACACATTCATAGTGAGACTGTAAACTATGTGAACACATATTTATAGTGAGACTGTAAACTATGTGAATACACATATATAGTGAGACTGTAAACTATGTGAACACACATTTATAGTGTGGCTGTAGACTATGTGTACACACATTATAGGGTGACTATAATCTATGTGAACACACATTAATAGTGAGACTGTAAACTATGTGAACACACATTTATAGTGTGACTGTAAACTATGTGAACAGACATTTATACCGTGGATGTAGACTATGTGAACACACATTGTAGGGTGGCAGTAAACTATGTGAACACACATTTATAGTGAGGCTGTAAACTATATGAACACACATTTATAGGGTGGCTGTAGACTATGTGAACACACATTTATAGGGTGGCTGTAAACTATGTGAACACACATTTATAGGGTGGCTGTAAACTATGTGAACACAAATTTATAGGGTGGCTCTAAACTATGTGAACACACATTTATAGGGTGGCTGTAAACTATGTGAACACTCATTTATTGGGTGGCTGTAAACTGTGTGAACAAACATTTATAGGGAAGCTCTAAACTATGTGAACAAACATTTATAGGGCGGCTGTAAACTATGTGAACACACATTTATAGTGAGGCTGTAAACTATGTGAACACACATTTATAGGGTGGCTGTAGACTATGTGAACACATATTTATAGGGTGGCTGTAAACTATGTGAACACACATTTATAGGGTGGCTGTAAACTATGTGAACACACATTTATAGGGTGGCTGTAAACTATGTGAACACACATTAATAGGGTGGCTGTGAACTATGTGAACACACATTTAGAGGGTGGCTGTAAACTATGTGAACACTCATTTATAGGGTGGCTGTAAACTGTGTGAACAAACATTTATAGGGTGGCTGCAAACTATGTGATCAAACATTTTCAGGCAATTTGTGGTTTTATTTCTGTTTCTTTTCTGGACCACCTTCTGATGTTTTTACCAATCGGTTAAGGTTACCCTATAAGTCTGTAACTTAAAGAAACCTGCTTCACTATCTGCGATTGCATTGGCAACTTGAAATATAGCTAGGGCGGCTGCGTTCACCTAAACGGGCCGTGTATGTAGGTCCGTGCCTACAGCTGTACTAACACAAGAATGGAGTGGCTGGTTTTCATTAACCATGTTCTGAACTTTAGAATTGCCATTCCAGGAAGAAAAGCCAGAATGGTTCTTGAATATCTGAAGGAAATTGGACTACAACTTATAAATCAGAGGGAACAGGACACCTACTTCGCTTACAATGGCAAAAGTAGCATAGACCTGGTATTTACGAATATCAAATGGATTCTCCCGCACTTGCAAAGAATTGTTCCCATTTTCATATCGAAACACCTCCCAGTAGAGACAACATTTTCGCTGGAGTGCCACACCATACCACAAGTACCATCAACACCTCGACCGTCCAGGAGACTAGATACAACAAAACTGTGCAAGGAGAACATCTCTTGGGTCGCGGATCTAGTCGCAGATGGGAAGTTAGAGGGGATAGTCATGATAATGAAGAAAGGAATAAAATATACAGTTCGGCATAGAAGGAGGTCAAAGCCATAGTGCTGCTATAGTGCAAGGAAACTCGTGCTGAACAGTCTACAGGCTGTCAAGGAGGTCCAAGCCATAGTGCTGCAATAGTGCAAGGAAGCTCCTGCTGAACAGGCTACAGGCTGTCAAGGAGGTCCAAGCCATAGTGCTGCTATAGTGCAAGGAAACTCGTGCTGAACAGGCTACAGGCTGTCAAGGAGGTACAAGCCATAGTGCTGGTATAGTGCAAAGGAACTCGTGCTGAACAGGCTACAGGCTGTCAAGGAGATCCAAGCCTTAGTGCTGCTATAGTGCAAGGAAACTCCTGCTGAACAGGCTACATGCTGTGAAGGAGGTCCAAGCCATAGTGCTGCTATTGAGCAAGGAAACTCGTGCTGAACAGGCTACAGGCTGTCAAGGAGGACCAAGCTATAGTGCAAGGAAACTCGTGCTGAACAGGCTACAGCCTGTCAAGGAGGTCCAAGCCATAGTGATGCAATAGTCAAGGAAACTCCTGCTGAACAGGCTACAGGCTGTCAAGGAGGTCCAAGCCATTGTGCTGCTATAGTGCAAGGAAGCTCGTGCTGAACAGGCTACAGGCTGATCAAGGAGGTCCAAGCTATAGTGCAAGGAAACTCGTGCTGATCAGGCTACAGGCTGTCAAGGAGGTCCAAGCCATAGTGCTGCTATAGTGCAAGGAAACTCGTGCTGAACAGGCTACAGGCTGTCAAGGAGGTCCAAGCCATAGTGCTGGTATAGTGCAAGGAAACTCGTGCTCAACAGGCTACAGGCTGTCAATAAGGTCCAAGCCATAGTGCTGCTATAGTGCAAGGAAACTCCTGCTGAACAGGCTACAGACTGTCAAGGAGGTCCAAGCCATAGTGCTGCTATAGTGCATGGAAACTCGTGATGAACAGGCTACAGGCAGTCAAAGAGGTCCAAGCCATAGTGCTGCTATAGTGCAAGGAAACTCGTGCTGAACAGGCTACAGGCTGTCAAGGAGGTCCAAGCCATGTGCTGCTATAGTGCAAGGAAACTCGTGCTGAACAGGCTACAGGCTGTCAATGAGGTCCAAGCCATAGTGCTGCTATAGTGCAAGAAAAGTCGTGCTGAACAGGCTACAGGCTGTCAAGGAGCTCCAAGCCATAGTGCTGCTATAGTGCATGGAAACTCCTGCTGAACAGACTACAGGCTCTGAAGGAGGTCCAAGCCATAGTGCTGCTATAGTGCAAGGAAACTCGTGCTGAACAGGCTACAGGCTGTCAAGGAGGTCCAAGCCATAGTGCTGCTATAGTGCAAGAAAACTCGTGCTGAACCGGCTAAAGGCTGTCAAGGAGGTCCACGCCATAGTGTTGCTATAGTGCAAGGAAACACCTGCTGAACAGGCTACAGGCTGTCAAGGAGGTCCAAGCCATAGTGCTGCTATAGTGCAAGGAAACTCTTGCTGAACAGGCTACAGGCTGTCAAGGTGGTCCAAGCCATAGTGCTGCTATAGTGCAAGGAAACTCCTGCTGAAGAGGCTACAGGCTGTCAAGGAGGTCCAAGCCATAGTGCTGCTATAGTGCAAGGAAACTCGGGCTGAACAGGTTACAGACTGTCAAGGAGGTCCAAGCTATAGTGCAAGGAAACTCGTGCTGAACAGGCTACAGTCTGCCAAGACGGTCCAAGCCATAATGCTGGTATAGTGCATGGAAACTCGTGCTGAACAGGCTACAGGCTGTCAAGGAGGTCCAAGCCATAGTGCTGCTATAGTGCAAGGAAACTCGTGCTGAACAGGCTACAGGCTGGCAAGGAGGTCCAAGCCATAGTACTGCTATAGTGCTAGGAAACTCGTGCTGAACAGGATACAGGCTGTCAAGGAGGTCCAAGCCATAGTGCTTGTATAGTGCAAGGAAACTCGTGCTGAACAGGCTAGAGGCTGTCAAGGAGGTCCAAGCCATAGTGCTGCTATAGTGCAAGGAAACTGCTGCTGAACAGGCTACAGGCTGTCAAGGAGCTCCAAGCCATAGTGCTGGTATAGTGCAAGGAAACTCGTGCTCAACAGGCTACAGGCTGTCAATAAGGTCCAAGCCATAGTGCTGCTATAGTGCAAGGAAACTCCTGCTGAACAGGCTACAGACTGTCAAGGAGGTCCAAGCCATAGTGCTGCTATAGTGCATGGAAACTCGTGATGAACAGGCTACAGGCAGTCAAAGAGGTCCAAGCCATAGTGCTGCTATAGTGCAAGGAAACTCGTGCTGAACAGGCTACAGGCTGTCAAGGAGGTCCAAGCCATGTGCTGCTATAGTGCAAGGAAACTCGTGCTGAACAGGCTACAGGCTGTCAATGAGGTCCAAGCCATAGTGCTGCTATAGTGCAAGAAAAGTCGTGCTGAACAGGCTACAGGCTGTCAAGGAGCTCCAAGCCATAGTGCTGCTATAGTGCATGGAAACTCCTGCTGAACAGACTACAGGCTCTGAAGGAGGTCCAAGCCATAGTGCTGCTATAGTGCAAGGAAACTCGTGCTGAACAGGCTACAGGCTGTCAAGGAGGTCCAAGCCATAGTGCTGCTATAGTGCAAGAAAACTCGTGCTGAACCGGCTAAAGGCTGTCAAGGAGGTCCACGCCATAGTGTTGCTATAGTGCAAGGAAACACCTGCTGAACAGGCTGCAGGCTGTCAAGGAGGTCCAAGCCATAGTGCTGCTATAGTGCAAGGAAACTCTTGCTGAACAGGCTACAGGCTGTCAAGGTGGTCCAAGCCATAGTGCTGCTATAGTGCAAGGAAACTCCTGCTGAAGAGGCTACAGGCTGTCAAGGAGGTCCAAGCCATAGTGCTGCTATAGTGCAAGGAAACTCGGGCTGAACAGGTTACAGACTGTCAAGGAGGTCCAAGCTATAGTGCAAGGAAACTCGTGCTGAACAGGCTACAGTCTGCCAAGACGGTCCAAGCCATAATGCTGGTATAGTGCATGGAAACTCGTGCTGAACAGGCTACAGGCTGTCAAGGAGGTCCAAGCCATAGTGCTGCTATAGTGCAAGGAAACTCGTGCTGAACAGGCTACAGGCTGTCAAGGAGATCCAAGCTATAGTGCTGGTATAGTGCAAGGAAGCTCGTGCTGAACAGGCTACAGGCTGTCAAGGAGGACCAAGCCATAGTGCTGCTATAGTGTAAGGAAACTCGTGCCGAACAGGTTACAGGCTGTCAAGGAGGTCCAAGCTATTATGCTGCTATAGTGCAAGGAAACTCCTGCTGAACAGGCTACAGGCTGTCAAGGAGCTCCAAGCCATAGTGCTGCTTTAGTGCAAGGAAACTCGTGCTGAACAGGCTACAGGCTGTCAAGAGGTCCAAGACATAGTGCTGCTATAGTACAAGGAAACTCCTGATGACAGGCTACAGGCTGTCAAGGAGGTCCAAGCCATAGTGCTGTTAAAGTGCAAGGAAACTCGGGCTGAACAGGCTACAGCCTGTCAAGGAGGTCCAAGCCATAGAGCTGCCGTAGTGCAAGGAAACTCCTGCTGAACAGGCTACAGGCTGTCAAGGAGGACCAAGCCATAGCGCTGCTATAGTGCAAGGAAACTCGTGCTGAACAGGCTACAGGCTGTCAAGGAGGTCCAAGCCATAGTGCTGCTAAAGGGCAAGGAATCTCCTGCTGGACAGGCTACAGGCTGTCAAGGAGGTCCATGCTATAGGGCAAGGAAACTCGTGCTGAACAGGCTACAGGCTGTCAAGGAGGTCCAAGCCATAGTGCTGCTATAGTGCAAGGAAACTCATGCTGAACAGGCTACTGGCTGTCAAGGAGGTCCAAGCCACATTGCTGCTATAGTACAAGGAAACTCCTGCTCAACAGGCTTCAGGCTGTCAAGGAGGTCCATGCCATAGTGCTACTATAGTGCAAGGAAACGCCTGCTGAACAGGCTACAGGCTGACAAGGAGGTCCAAGCCATAGTGCTGCTATAGTGCAAGGAGACTCGTGCTGAACAGGCTACAGGCTGTCAAGGAGGTCCAAGCCATAGTGCTGCTATAGTGCAAGGAAACTCGTGCTGAACAGGCTACGGGCTGTCAAGGAGGTCCAAGCCATAGTGCAGCTATAGTACAAGGGAACTCGTGCTGAACAGGCTACAGGCTGTCAAGGAGGTCCTGGCCATAGTGCTGGTATAGTACATGGAAACTCCTGCTGAACAGGCTACATGCTGTCAAGGAGGTCCAAGCCTTAGTGCTGGTATTGTGCAAGGAAACTCCTGCTGTCAAGGAGGTCTTAGCCATAGTGCTGCTATAGTGCAAGGAAACTCCTGCTGAACAGGCTAGAGGTTGTCAAGGAGGTCCAAGCCACAGTGTTGCTATAGTGCAAGGAAACTCCTGCTGAACAGGCAACAGGCTGTCAAGGAGGTCCAAGCCATAGTGCTGCTATAGTGCAAGGAAACTCGTGCTGAACAGGCTACAGGCTGTCAAGGAGGTCCAAGCCATAGTGCTGCTATAGTGCAAGGAAACTCGTGCTGAACAGACTACAGGCTGTCAAGGAGGTCGAAGCCATAGTGCTGCTATAGTGCAAGGAAACTCATGCTGAACAGGCTACAGGCTGTCAAGGAGGTCCAAGCCATAGTGCTGGTATTGTGCAAGGAAACTCGTGCTGATCAGGCTACAGGCGGTCAAGGAGGTCCAAGCCATAGTGCTGCTATAGTGCAAGGAAACTCGTGCTTAACAGGCTACTGGCTGTCAAGGAGGTCCAAGCCATAGCGCTGCTATAGTGCAAGCAAACTCGTGCTGAACAGGCCACAGGCTGTCAATGAGGTCCAAGCCATAGTGCTGCTATAGTGCAAGGAATCTCGTGCTTAATAGGCTACAGGCTGTCAAGGAGGTCCAAGCCATAATGCTGCTATAGTGCAAGGAAACTCGTGCTGAACAGGCTACAGGCTGTCAAGGAGGTCCAAGCCATAGTACTGCTATAGTGAAAGGAAACTCGTGCTGAACAGGCTACAGGCTGTCAAGGAGGTCCAAACCATAGCGCTGCTATAGTGCAAGGAAACTCCTGCTGAACAGGCTACAGGCTGTCAAGGAGCTCCAAGCCATAGTGCTGCTTTAGTGCAAGGAAACTCGTGCTGAACAGGCTACAGGCTGTCAAGAGGTCCAAGACATAGTGCTGCTATAGTACAAGGAAACTCCTGATGACAGGCTACAGGCTGTCAAGGAGGTCCAAGCCATAGTGCTGCTAAAGGGCAAGGAATCTCCTGCTGGACAGGCTACAGGCTGTCAAGGAGGTCCATGCTATAGGGCAAGGAAACTCGTGCTGAACAGGCTACAGGCTGTCAAGGAGGTCCAAGCCATAGTGCTGCTATAGTGCAAGGAAACTCATGCTGAACAGGCTACTGGCTGTCAAGGAGGTCCAAGCCACATTGCTGCTATAGTACAAGGAAACTCCTGCTCAACAGGCTTCAGGCTGTCAAGGAGGTCCATGCCATAGTGCTACTATAGTGCAAGGAAACGCCTGCTGAACAGGCTACAGGCTGACAAGGAGGTCCAAGCCATAGTGCTGCTATAGTGCAAGGAGACTCGTGCTGAACAGGCTACAGGCTGTCAAGGAGGTCCAAGCCATAGTGCTGCTATAGTGCAAGGAAACTCGTGCTGAACAGGCTACGGGCTGTCAAGGAGGTCCAAGCCATAGTGCAGCTATAGTACAAGGGAACTCGTGCTGAACAGGCTACAGGCTGTCAAGGAGGTCCTGGCCATAGTGCTGGTATAGTACATGGAAACTCCTGCTGAACAGGCTACATGCTGTCAAGGAGGTCCAAGCCTTAGTGCTGGTATTGTGCAAGGAAACTCCTGCTGTCAAGGAGGTCTTAGCCATAGTGCTGCTATAGTGCAAGGAAACTCCTGCTGAACAGGCTAGAGGTTGTCAAGGAGGTCCAAGCCACAGTGTTGCTATAGTGCAAGGAAACTCCTGCTGAACAGGCAATAGGCTGTCAAGGAGGTCCAAGCCATAGTGCTGCTATAGTGCAAGGAAACTCGTGCTGAACAGGCTACAGGCTGTCAAGGAGGTCCAAGCCATAGTGCTGCTATAGTGCAAGGAAACTCGTGCTGAACAGACTACAGGCTGTCAAGGAGGTCGAAGCCATAGTGCTGCTATAGTGCAAGGAAACTCATGCTGAACAGGCTACAGGCTGTCAAGGAGGTCCAAGCCATAGTGCTGGTATTGTGCAAGGAAGCTCGTGCTGATCAGGCTACAGGCGGTCAAGGAGGTCCAAGCCATAGTGCAGCTATAGTGCAAGGAAACTCGTGCTTAACAGGCTACTGGCTGTCAAGGAGGTCCAAGCCATAGCGCTGCTATAGTGCAAGCAAACTCGTGCTGAACAGGCCACAGGCTGTCAATGAGGTCCAAGCCATAGTGCTGCTATAGTGCAAGGAATCTCGTGCTTAATAGGCTACAGGCTGTCAAGGAGGTCCAAGCCATAGTGCTGCTATAGTGCAAGGAAACTCGTGCTGAACAGGCTACAGGCTGTCAAGGAGGTCCAAGCCATAGTGCTGCTATAGTGCAAGGAAACTCGTGCTGAACAGGCTACAGGCTGTCAAGGAGGTCCAAACCATAGCGCTGCTATAGTGCAAGGAAACTCCTGCTGAACAGGCTACAGGCTGTCAAGGAGGTCCAGGCCATAGTGCTGCTATAGTGCAAGGAAAGTCGTGCTGAACAGGCTACAGGCTGTCAAGGAGTTCCAAGCCATAGTGCTGCCATAGTGCAAGGAAACTCGAGCTGAACAGGCTACAGGCTGTCAAGGAGGTCCAAGCCATAGTGCTGCTATAGTTCAAGGAACCTCCTGCTGAACAGGCTACAGGCTGTCAATGAGGTCCAAGCCATAGTGCTGGTATAGTGCAAGGAAATTCGTGCTGAACAGGCTACAGGCTGTCAAGGAGGTCCAAGCTATAGTGCAAGGATACTCGTGCTGAACAGGCTACAGGCTGTCAAGGAGGTCCAAGCCAGAGCGCTGATATAGTGCAAGGAAACTCATGCTGAACAGGCTACAGGCTGTCAAGGAGGTCCAAGCCATAGTGCTGCTATAGTGCAAGGAAACTCCTGCTGAACAGGCAACAGGCTGTCAAGGAGGTCCAAGCCATAGTGCTGCTATAGTGCAAGGAAACTCCTGCTGAACAGGCTATAGGCTGTCAAGGAGGTCCAAGCCATAGTGTTGCTATAGTGCAAGGAAACTCCTGCTGAACAGGCAACAGGCTGTCAAGGAGGACCAAGCCATAGTGCTGCTATAGTGCAAGGAAACTCGTGCTGAACAAGCTACAGGCAGTCAAGGAGGTCCAAGCCATAGTGTTGCTATAGTACAAGGAACCTCCTGCTGAACAGGCTACAAGCTGTTAATGAGGTCCAAGCCATAGTGCTGGTATAGTGCAAGGAAACTCGTGCTGAATAGGCTACAGGCTGTCAAGGAGGTCCAAGCTATAGTGCAAGGATACTCGTGCTGAACAGGCTACAGACTGTCAAGGAGGTCCAAGCCATAGTGCTGCTATAGTGCAAGGAAACTCATGCTGAACAGGCTACAGGCTGTCAAGGAGGTCCAAGCCATAGTGCTGCTATAGTGCAAGGAAACTCGTGCTGAACAGGCTACAGGCTGTCAAGGAGATCCAAGCCATAGTGCTGCTATAGTGCAAGGAAACTCTTGCTGAACAGGCTACATGCTGTCAAGGATGTCCAAGCTATAGTGCAAGGAAATTCGTGCTGAACAGGCCACAGGCTGTCAAGAAGGTCCAAGCCATAGTGCTGGTATAGTGCAAGGAAGCTCGTGCTGAACAGGCTACAGGCTGTCAAGGAGGTCCAAGCCATAGTGCTGCTATAGTGCAAGGAAACTCTTGCTGAACAGGCTACAGGCTGTCAAGTAGGTCCAAGCCATAGTGCTGCTATAGTGCAAGGAAACTCATGCTGAACAGGCTATATGCTGTCAAGGAGGTCCAAGCCATAGTGCTACTATAGTGCAAGGAAACTCCTGCTGAACAGGCTACAGGCTGTCAAGGAGGTCCAAGCCATAGTGCTACTATAGTGCAAGGAAACTCTTGCTGAACAAGCTACAGGCTGTCTAGGAGGTCCAAGCCATAGTGCTGGTATAGTGCAAGGAAACTCGTGCTTAACAGGCTTCAGGCTGTCAAGGAGGTCCAAGCTATAGTACAAGGAAAATCGTGCTGAACAGGCTACAGGCTGTCAAGGAGGCCCAAGCCATAGTGCTGCTATAGTGCAAGGAAACTCGTGCTGAACAGGCTACGGGCTGTCAAGGAGGTCCAAGCCATAGTGCAGCTATAGTGCAAGGGAACTCGTGCTGAACAGGCTACAGGCTGTCAAGGAGGTCCTGGCCATAGTGCTGGTATAGTACATGGAAACTCCTGCTGAACAGGCTACATGCTGTCAAGGAGGTTCAAGCCTTAGTGCTGGTATTGTGCAAGGAAACTCCTGCTGTCAAGGAGGTCTTAGCCATAGTGCTGCTATAGTGCAAGGAAACTCCTGCTGAACAGGCTACAGGTTGTCAAGGAGGTCCAAGCCACAGTGTTGCTATAGTGCAAGGAAACTCCTGCTGAACAGGCAACAGGCTGTCAAGGAGGTCCAAGCCATAGTGCTGCTATAGTGCAAGGAAACTCGTGCTGAACAGGCTACAGGCTGTCAAGGAGGTCCATGCCAGAGTGCTGATATAGTGCAAGGAAACTCATGCTGAACAGGCTACAGGCTGTCAAGGAGGTCCAAGCCATAGTGCTGCTATAGTGCAAGGAAACTCCTGCTGAACAGGCAACAGGCTGTCAAGGAGGACCAAGCCATAGTGCTGCTATAGTGCAAGGAAACTCGTGCTGAACAAGCAACAGGCAGTCAAGGAGGTCCAAGCCATAGTGCTGCTATAGTACAAGGAACCTCCTGCTGAACAGGCTACAAGCTGTTAATGAGGTCCAAGCCATAGTGCTGGTATAGTGCAAGGAAACTCGTGCTGAATAGGCTACAGGCTGTCAAGGAGGTCCAAGCTATAGTGCAAGGATACTCGTGCTGAACAGGCTACAGACTGTCAAGGAGGTCCAAGCCATAGTGCTGCTATAGTGCAAGGAAACTCATGCTGAACAGGCTACAGGCTGTCAAGGAGGTCCAAGCCATAGTGCTGCTATAGTGCAAGGAAACTCGTGCTGAACAGGCTACAGGCTGTCAAGGAGATCCAAGCCATAGTGCTGCTATAGTGCAAGGAAACTCTTGCTGAACAGGCTACATGCTGTCAAGGATGTCCAAGCTATAGTGCAAGGAAATTCGTGCTGAACAGGCCACAGGCTGTCAAGAAGGTCCAAGCCATAGTGCTGGTATAGTGCAAGGAAGCTCGTGCTGAACAGGCTACAGGCTGTCAAGGAGGTCCAAGCCATAGTGCTGCTATAGTGCAAGGAAACTCTTGCTGAACATGCTACAGGCTGTCAAGTAGGTCCAAGCCATAGTGCTGCTATAGTGCAAGGAAACTCATGCTGAACAGGCTATATGCTGTCAAGGAGGTCCAAGCCATAGTGCTGCTATAGTGCAAGGAAACTCCTGCTGAACAGGCTACAGGCTGTCAAGGAGGTCCAAGCCATAGTGCTACTATAGTGCAAGGAAACTATTGCTGAACAAGCTACAGGCTGTCTAGGAGGTCCAAGCCATAGTGCTGGTATAGTGCAAGGAAACTCGTGCTTAACAGGCTTCAGGCTGTCAAGGAGGTCCAAGCTATAGTACAAGGAAAATCGTGCTGAACAGGCTACAGGCTGTCAAGGAGGTCCAAGCCATAGTGCTGCTATAGTGCAAGGAAACTCGTGCTGAACAGGCTACGGGCTGTCAAGGAGGTCCAAGCCATAGTGCAGCTATAGTGCAAGGGAACTCGTGCTGAACAGGCTACAGGCTGTCAAGGAGGTCCTGGCCATAGTGCTGGTATAGTACATGGAAACTCCTGCTGAACAGGCTACATGCTGTCAAGGAGGTCCAAGCCTTAGTGCTGGTATTGTGAAAGGAAACTCCTGCTCTCAAGGAGGTCTTAGCCATAGTGCTGCTATAGTGCAAGGAAACTCCTGCTGAACAGGCTACAGGTTGTCAAGGAGGTCCAAGCCACAGTGTTGCTATAGTGCAAGGAATCTCCTGCTGAACAGGCAACAGGCTGTCAAGGAGGTCCAAGCCATAGTGCTGCTATAGTGCAAGGAAACTCGTGCTGAACAGGCTACAGGCGGTCAAGGAGGTCCAAGCCATAGTGATGCTATAGTGCAAGGAAACTCGTGCTGAACAGACTACAGGCTGTCAAGGAGGTCGAAGCCATAGTGCTGCTATAGTGCAAGGAAACTCATGCTGAACAGGCTACAGGCATTCAAGGAGGTCCAAGCCATAGTGCTGGTATTGTGCAAGGAAACTCGTGATGATCAGGCTACAGGCGGTCAAGGAGGTCCAAGCCATAGTGCTGCTATAGTGCAAGGAAACTCGTGTTTAACAGGCTACTGGCTGTCAAGGAGGTCCAAGCCATAGCGCTGCTATAGTGCAAGCAAACTCGTGCTGAACAGGCTACAGGCTGTCAATGAGGTCCAAGCCATAGTGCAGCTATAGTGCAAGGAATCTCGTGCTTAACAGGCTACAGGCTGTCAAGGAGGTCCAAGCCATAGTGCTGCTATAGTGCAAGGAAACTCGTGCTGAACAGGCTACAGGCTGTCAAGGAGGTCCAAGCCATAGTGCTGCTATAGTGCAAGGAAACTCGTGCTGAACAGGCTACAGGCTGTCAAGGAGGTCCAAACCATAGTGCTGCTATAGTGCAAGGAAACTCCTGCTGAACAGGCTACAGGCTGTCAAGGAGGTCCAGGCCATAGTGCTGCTATAGTGCAAGGAAAGTCGTGCTGAACAGGCAACAGGCTGTCAAGGAGTTCCAAGCCATAGTGCTGCCATAGTGCAAGGAAACTCGAGCTGAACAGGCTACAGGCTGTCAAGGAGGTCCAAGCCATAGTGCTGCTATAGTTCAAGGAACCTCCTGCTGAACAGGCTACAGGCTGTCAATGAGGTCCAAGCCATAGTGCTGGTATAGTGCAAGGAAATTCGTGCTGAACAGGCTACAGGCTGTCAAGGAGGTCCAAGCTATAGTGCAAGGATACTCGTGCTGAACAGGCTACAGGCTGTCAAGGAGGTCCAAGCCAGAGTGCTGATATAGTGCAAGGAAACTCATGCTGAACAGGCTACAGGCTGTCAAGGAGGTCCAAGCCATAGTGCTGCTATAGTGCAAGGAAACTGCTGCTGAACAGGCTACAGGCTGTCAAGGAGGTCCAAGCCATAGTGCTGCTATAGTGCAAGGAAACTCGTGCTGAACAGGTTACAGACTGTCAAGGAGGTCCAAGCTATAGTGCAAGGAAACTCGTGCTGAACAGGCTACAGGCTGCCAAGGAGGTCCAAGCCATAGCGCTGGTATAGTGCATGGAAACTCGTGCTGAACAGGCTACAGGCTGTCAAGGAGGTCCAAGCCATAGTGCTGCTATAGTGCAAGGAAACTCGTGCTGAACAGGCTACAGGCTGGCAAGGAGGTCCAAGCCATAGTACTGCTATAGTGCTAGGAAACTCGTGCTGAACAGGATACAGGCTGTCAAGGATGTCCAAGCCATATTGCTTGTATAGTGCAAGGAAACTCGTGCTGAACAGGCTACAGGCTGTCAAGGAGGTCCAAGCTATAGTGCAAGGAAACTCGTGCTGAACAGGCCACAGGCTGTCAAGGAGGTCCAAGCCATAGTGCAAGGATACTCGTGCTGAACAGGCCACAGGCTGTCAAGGAGGTCCAAGCCAGAGTGCTGCTATAGTGCAAGGAAACTCCTGCTGAACAAGCTACAGGCTGTCAAGGAGGTCCAAGCCATAGTGCAAGGATACTCGTGCTGAACAGGCTACAGGCTGTCAAGGAGGTCCAAGCCAGAGTGCTGCTATAGTTCGAGGAAACTCATGCTGAAAAGGCTACAGGCTGTCAAGGAGGTCCAAGCCAGAGTGCTGCTATAGTGCAAGGAAACTCATGCTGAACAGGCTACAGGCTGTAAAGGAGGTCCAGGCCATAGTGCTGCTATAGTGCAAGGAAACTCTTGCTGAACATGCTACAGGCTGTCAAGGAGGTCCAAGCTATAGTGCAAGGAAACTCGTGCTGAACAGGCCACAGGCTGTCAAGGAGGTCCAAGCCATAGTGCTGGTATAGTGCAAGGAAACTCATGCTGAACAGGCTATATGCTGTCAAGGAGGTCCAAGCCATAGTGCTGCTATAGTGCAAGGAAACTCCTGCTGAACAGGCTACGGGCTGTCAAGGAGGTCCAAGCTATAGTGCAAGGAAACTCGTGCTGAACAGGCTACAGGCTCTCAAGGGGGTCCAAGCCATAGTGCAGCTATAGTACATGGAAACTCGTGCTGAACAGGCTACAGGCTGTCAAGGAGGTCCAAGTCATTGTGCTGGTATAGTGCAAGGAAACTCCTGCTGAACAGGCTACATGCTGTCAAGGAGGTCCAAGCTATAGTGCAAGGAAACTCGTGCTGAACAGGCTACAGGCTGTCAAGGAGGTCCAAGCCATAGTGCTGCTATAGTGAAAGGAAACTCGTGCTGAACAGGTTACAGGCTGTCAAGCAGGTCCAAGCCATACTGCTGCTATAGTGCAAGGAAACTCGGGTTGAATAGGCTACAGGCTGTCAAGGAGGTCCAAGCCATATTGCTGGTATAGTGCAAGAAAACTCGTGCTCAACAGGCTACAGGCTGTCAAGGAGGTCCAAGCCATAGTGCTGCTATAGTGCAAGGAAACTCCTGCTGAACAGGCTACAGGCTGTCAAGGAGGTCCAAGCCATAGTGCTGCTATAGTGCAAGGAAACTCTTGCTGAACAGGCTACAGGCTGTCAAGGAGGTCCAAGCGATAGAGCTGCTATAGTGCAAGGCAACTCCTGCTGAACATGCTACAGGCTGTCAAGGAGGTCCAAGCCATAGTGCTGCTATAGTGCAAGGAAACTCGTGCTGAACAGGCTACAGGCTGTCAAGGACGTCCAAGCCATAGTGCTGCTATAGTGCAAGGAAACTCGTGCTGATCAGGCTACAGGCTGTCAAGGAGGTCCAAGCCATAGTGCTGCTATAATGCAAGGAAACTCCTGCTGAACAGGCTACAGGCTGTCAAGGAGGTCCAAGCCATAGTGCTGGTATAGTGCAAGGAAACTCGTGCTGAACAGGCTACAGGCTGTCAAGGAGGTCCAAGCTATATTGCAAGCAAACTCGTGCTGAACAGGCTACAGGCTGTCAAGGAGGTCCAAGCCATAGTGCTGCTATAGTGCAAGGAAACTCCTGCTGAACAGGCTGCAGGCTGTCAAGGAGGTCCATGCCATAGTGCTGCTATAGTGCAAGGATACTCCTGCTGAACAGGCTACAGGCTGTCAAGGAGGTCCAAGCCATAGTACTGGTATAGTACAAGGAAACTCGTGCTGAACAGGCTACAGGCTGTCAGGGAGGTCCACGCTATAGTGCAAGGAAACTCGTGCTGAACAGGCTACAGGCTGTCAAGGAGGTCAAGCCATAGTGCTGCTATAGTGCAAGGAAACTGGTGCTGAACAGGCTACAGTCTGTCAAGGAGGTCCAAGCCATAGTGCTGCTATAGTGCAAGGAAACTCGTGCTGAACAGGCTACAGGCCGTCAAGGAGGTCCAAGCCATAGTGCTGGTATAGTGCAAGGAAACTCCTGCTGAACAGGCTACATGCTGTCAAGGAGGTCCAAGCCATAGTGCTGCTATAGTGCAAGGAAACTCGTGCTGAACAGGCTACAGGCCGTCAAGGAGGTCCAAGCCAGAGTGCTGGTATAGTGCAAGGAAACTCCTGCTGAACAGGCAACAGGCTGTCAAGGAGGTCCAAGCCATATTGCTGCTATAGTGCAAGGAAGCTCGTGATGAACAGGCTACAGGCTGTCAAGGAGGTCCAAGCCATAGTGCTGCTATAGTGCAAGGAAACTCGTGCTGAACAGGCTACAGGCTGTCAAGGAGGTCGAAGCCATAGTGCTGTTATAGTGCAAGGAAACTCATGCTTAACAGGCTACAGGTTCTCAAGGAGGTCCAAGCCATAGGGCTGGTATTGTGCAAGGAAACTCGTGTTGATCAGGCTACAGGCTGTCAAGGAGGTCCTAGCCATAGTGCTGCGATAGTGCAAGGAATCTCCTTTTGAACAGGCTACAGGCTGTCAAGGAGGTCCAAACAATAGTTCTGCTATAGTGCAAGGAAACTCCTGCTGAACAGGCTACAGGCTGTCAAGGAGGTCCAAGCCATAGTGCTGCAATAGTGCAAGGAAACTCGTGCTGAACAGGTTACAGGCTGTCAAGGAGGTCCAAGCCATAGTGCTGCCATAGTGCAAGGAAACTCGTGCTGAACAGGCTACAGACTGTCAAGGAGGTCCAAGCCATAGTGCTGCTATAGTGCAAGGAAACTCCTGATGAACAGGCTACAGGCTGTCAAGGAGGTCCAAGCCATAGTGCTGCTATAGTGCAAGGAAACTCCTGCTGAACAGGCTACAGGCTGTCAAGGAGGTCCAAGCCATAGTGCTGCTATAGTGCAAGGAAACTCCTGCTGAACAGGCAACAGGCTGTCAAGGAGGTTTAAGCCATAGTGCTGCTATAGTGCAAGGAAACTCGTGCTGAACAAGCTACAGGCAGTCAAGGAGGTCCAAGCCATAGTGCTGCTATAGTACAAGGAACCTCCTGCTGAACAGGCTACAAGCTGTTAATGAGGTCCAAGCCATAGTGCTGGTATAGTGCAAGGAAACTCTTGCTGAACAGGCTACAGGCTGTCAAGGAGGTCCAAGCCATAGTGCTGCTATAGTGCAAGGAAACTCGTGATGAACAGGCTACAGGCTGTCAAGGAGATCCAAGCCATAGTGCTGCTATAGTGCAAGGAAACTCTTGCTGAACAGGCTACATGCTGTCAAGGAGGTCCAAGCTAAAGTGCAAGGAAATTCGTGCTGAACAAGCCACAGGCTGTCAAGAAGGTCCAAGCCATAGTGCTGGTATAGTGCAAGGAAGCTCGTGCTGAACAGGCTACAGGCTGTCAAGGAGGTCCAAGCCATAGTGCTGCTATAGTGCAAGGAAACTCGTGCTGAACAGGCTACAGGCTAACAAGTAGGTCCAAGCCATAGTGCTGCTATAGTGCAAGGAAACTCATGCTGAACAGGCAACAGGCTGTCAAGGAGGTCCAAGCCATAGTGCTGCTATAGTGCAAGGAAACTCGTGCTGAACAGGCTACAGGCTGTCAAGGAGATCCAAGCCATAGTGCTGCTATAGTGCAAGGAAACTCTTGCTGAACAGGCTACATGCTGTCAAGGAGGTCCAAGCTATAGTGCAAGGAAATTCGTGCTGAACAAGCCACAGGCTGTCAAGAAGGTCCAAGCCATAGTGCTGCTATAGTTCAAGGAACCTCCTGCTGAACAGGCTACAGGCTGTCAAGGAGGTCCAAGCCATAGTGCTGCTATAGTGCAAGGAACCTCGTGCTGAACAGGCTACAGGCTGTCAAGTAGGTCCAATCCATAGTGCTGCTATAGTGCAAGGAAACTCATGCTGAACAGGCTATATGCTGTCAAGGAAGTCCAAGCCATAGTGCTGCTATAGTGCAAGGAAACTCCTGCTGAACTGGCTACAGGCTGTCAAGGAGGTCCAAGCCATAGTGCTACTATAGCGCAAGGAAACTCTTGCTGAACAAGCTACAGGCTGTCTAGGAGGTCCAAGCCATAGTTCTGGTATAGTGCAGGGAAACTCGTGCTTAACAGGCTTCAGGCTGTCAAGGAGGTCCAAGCTATAGTGCAAGGAAACTCGTGCTGAACAGGCTACAGGCTGTCAAGGAGGTCCAAGCCATAGTGCTGCTATAGTGCAAGGAAACTCGTGCTGAACAGGCTACGGGCTGTCAAGGAGGTCCAAGCCATAGTGCAGCTATAGTGCAAGGGAACTCGTGCTGAACAGGCTACAGGCTGTCAAGGAGGTCCTGGCCATAGTGCTGGTATAGTACATGGAAACTCCTGCTGAACAGGCTACATGCTGTCAAGGAGGTCCAAGCCTTAGTGCTGGTATTGTGCAAGGAAACTCCTGCTGTCAAGAAGGTCTTAGCCATAGTGCTGCTATAGTGCAAGGAAACTCCTGCTGAACAGGCTACAGGTTGTCAAGGAGGTCCAAGCCACAGTGTTGCTATAGTGCAAGGAAACTCCTGCTGAACAGGCAACAGGCTGTCAAGGAGGTCCAAGCCATAGTGCTGCTATAGTGCAAGGAATCTCGTGCTGAACAGACTACAGGCTGCCAAGGAGGTCCAAGCCATAGTGCTGCTATAGTGCAAGGAAACTCGTGCTGAACAGACTACAGGCTGTCAAGGAGGTCGAAGCCCTAGTGCTGCTATAGTGCAAGGAAACTCATGCTGAACAGGCTACAGGCTGTCAAGGAGGTCCAAGCCATAGTGCTGGTATTGTGCAAGGAAACTCGTGCTGATCAGGCTACAGGCGGTCAAAGAGGTCCAAGCCATAGTGCTGCTATAGCGCAAGGAATCTCGTGCTTAACAGGCTACAGGCTGTCAAGGAGGTCCAAGCCATAGTGCTGCTATAGTGCAAGGAAACTCGTGCTGAACAGGCTACAGGCTGTCAAGGAGGTCCAAGCCATAGTGCTGCTATAGTGCAAGGAAACTCGTGCTGAACAGGCTACAGGCTGTCAAGGAGGTCCAAACCATAGTGCTGCTATAGTGCAAGGAAACTCCTGCTGAACAGGCTACAGGCTGTCAAGGAGGTCCAGGCCATAGTGCTGCTATAGTGCAAGGAAAGTCGTGCTGAACAGGCTACAGGCTGTCAAGGAGTTCCAAGCCATAGTGCTGCCATAGTGCAAGGAAACTCGTGCTGAACAGGCTACAGGCTGTCAAGGAGGTCCAAGCCATAGTGCTGCTATAGTTCAAGGAACCTCCTGCTGAACAGGCTACAGGCTGTCAATGATGTCCAAGCCATAGTGCTGGTATAGTGCAAGGAAATTCGTGCTGAACAGGCTACAGGCTGTCAACGAGGTCCAAGCTATAGTGCAAGGATACTCGTGCTGAACAGGCTACAGGCTGTCAAGGAGGTCCAAGCCAGAGTGCTGCTATAGTGCAAGGAAACTCATGCTGAACAGGCTACAGGCTGTCAAGGAGGTCCAAGCCATAGTGCTGCTATAGTGCAAGGAAACTCCTGCTGAACAGGCTACAGGCTGTCAAGGAGGTCCAAGCCATAGTGCTGCTATAGTGCAAGGAAGCTCGTGCTGAACAGGCTACAGGCTGTCAAGGAGGTCCAAGCCATAGTGCTGCTATAGTGCAAGGAAACTCGTGCTGAACAGGCTACAGGCTGTCAAGGAGGTCCAAACCATAGTGCTGCTATAGTGCAAGGAAACTCGTGCTGAACAGGTTACAGACTGTCAAGGAGGTCCAAGCTATAGTGCAAGGAAACTCGTGCTGAACAGGCTACAGGGTGCCAAGGAGGTCCAAGCCATAGCGCTGGTATAGTGCAAGGAAACTCGTGCTGAACAGGCTACAGGCTGTCAAGGAGGTCCAAGCCATAGTGCTGCTATAGTGCAAGGAAACTCGTGCTGAACAGGCTGCAGGCTGTCAAGGAGGTCCAAGCCATAGTGCTGCTATAGTGCAAGGAAACTCGTGCTGAACAGGCTACAGGCTGTCAAGGAGGTCCAAACCATAGTGCTGCTATAGTGCAAGGAAACTCCTGCTGAACAGGCTACAGGCTGTCAAGGAGGTCCAGGCCATAGTGCTGCTATAGTGCAAGGAAAGTCGTGCTGAACAGGCTACAGGCTGTCAAGGACTTCCAAGCCATAGTGCTGCCATAGTGCAAGGAAACTCGTGCTGAACAGGCTACAGGCTGTCAAGGAGGTCCAAGCCATAGTGCTGCTATAGTTCAAGGAACCTCCTGCTGAACAGGCTACAGGCTGTCAATGATGTCCAAGCCATAGTGCTGGTATAGTGCAAGGAAATTCGTGCTGAACAGGCTACAGGCTGTCAAGGAGGTCCAAGCTATAGTGCAAGGATACTCGTGCTGAACAGGCTACAGGCTGTCAAGGAGGTCCAAGCCAGAGTGCTGCTATAGTGCAAGGAAACTCATGCTGAACAGGCTACAGGCTGTCAAGGAGGTCCAAGCCATAGTGCTGCTATAGTGCAAGGAAACTCCTGCTGAACAGGCTACAGGCTGTCAAGGAGGTCCAAGCCATAGTGCTGCTATAGTGCAAGGAAACTCGTGCTGAACAGGTTACAGACTGTCAAGGAGGTCCAAGCTATAGTGCAAGGAAACTCGTGCTGAACAGGCTACAGGCTGCCAAGGAGGTCCAAGCCATAGCGCTGGTATAGTGCATGGAAACTCGTGCTGAACAGGCTACAGGCTGTCAAGGAGGTCCAAGCCATAGCGCTGGTATAGTGCATGGAAACTCGTGCTGAACAGGCTACAGGCTGTCAAGGAGGTCCAAGCCATAGTGCTGCTATAGTGCAAGGAAACTCGTGCTGAACAGGCTGCAGGCTGTCAAGGAGGTCCAAGCCATAGTGCTGCTATAGTGCAAGGAAACTCGTGCTGAACAGGCTACAGGCTGTCAAGGAGGTCCAAACCATAGTGCTGCTATAGTGCAAGGAAACTCCTGCTGAACAGGCTACAGGCTGTCAAGGAGGTCCAGGCCATAGTGCTGCTATAGTGCAAGGAAAGTCGTGCTGAACAGGCTACAGGCTGTCAAGGAGTTCCAAGCCATAGTGCTGCCATAGTGCAAGGAAACTCGTGCTGAACAGGCTACAGGCTGTCAAGGAGGTCCAAGCCATAGTGCTGCTATAGTTCAAGGAACCTCCTGCTGAACAGGCTACAGGCTGTCAATGATGTCCAAGCCATAGTGCTGGTATAGTGCAAGGAAATTCGTGCTGAACAGGCTACAGGCTGTCAAGGAGGTCCAAGCTATAGTGCAAGGATACTCGTGCTGAACAGGCTACAGGCTGTCAAGGAGGTCCAAGCCAGAGTGCTGCTATAGTGCAAGGAAACTCATGCTGAACAGGCTACAGGCTGTCAAGGAGGTCCAAGCCATAGTGCTGCTATAGTGCAAGGAAACTCCTGCTGAACAGGCTACAGGCTGTCAAGGAGGTCCAAGCCATAGTGTTGCTATAGTGCAAGGAAACTCGTGCTGAACAGGTTACAGACTGTCAAGGAGGTCCAAGCTATAGTGCAAGGAAACTCGTGCTGAACAGGCTACAGGCTGCCAAGGAGGTCCAAGCCATAGCGCTGGTATAGTGCATGGAAACTCGTGCTGAACAGGCTACAGGCTGTCAAGGAGGTCCAAGCCATAGTGCTGCTATAGTGCAAGGAAACTCTTGCTGAACAGGCTGTCAAGGATGTCCAAGCCATATTGCTTGTATAGTGCAAGGAAACTCGTGCTGAACAGGCTACAGGCTGTCAAGGAGGTCCAAGCTATAGTGCAAGGAAACTCGTGCTGAACAGGCCACAGGCTGTCAAGGAGGTCCAAGCCATAGTGCAAGGATACTCGTGCTGAACAGGCTACAGGCTGTCAAGGAGGTCCAAGCCAGAGTGCTGCTATAGTGCAAGGAAACTCCTGCTGAACAAGCTACAGGCTGTCAAGGAGGTCCAAGCCATAGTGCAAGGATACTCGTGCTGAACATGCTACAGGCTATCAAGGAGGTCCAAGCCAGAGTGCTGCTATAGTTCAAGGAAACTCATGCTGAACAGGCTACAGGCTGTCAAGGAGGTCCAAGCCAGAGTGCTGCTATAGTGCAAGGAAACTCATGCTGAACAGGCTACAGGCTGTAAAGGAGGTCCAGGCCATAGTGCTGCTATAGTGCAAGGAAACTCTTGCTGAACATGCTACAGGCTGTCAAGGAGGTCCAAGCTATAGTGCAAGGAAACTCGTGCTGAACAGGCCACAGGCTGTCAAGGAGGTCCAAGCCATAGTGCTGGTATAGTGCAAGGAAACTCGTGCTGAACAGGCTACAGGCTGTCAAGGAGGTCCAATCCATAGTGCTGCTATAGTGCAAGGAAACTCGTGCTGAACAGGCTACAGGCTGTCAAGGAGGTCCAAACCATAGTGCTGCTATAGTGCAAGGAAACCCATGCTGAACAGGCTATATGCTGTCAAGGAGGTCCAAGCCATAGTGCTGCTATAGTGCAAGGAAACTCCTGCTGAACAGGCTACAGGCTGTCAAGGAGGTCCAAGCCATAGTGCTGCTATAGTGCAAGGAAACTCCTGCTGAAAAAGCTACAGGCTGTCAAAGAGGTCCATGCCATAGTGCAAGGAAACTCGTGCTGAACAGGCTACAGGCTGTCAAGGAGGTCCAAGCTATAGTGCAAGGAAACTCGTGCTGAACAGGCTACAGGCTGTCAAGGAGGTCCAAGCCATAATGCTGCTATAGTGCAAGGAAACTCGTGCTGAACAGGCTACAGGCTCTCAAGGGGGTCCAAGCCATAGTGCTGGTATATTGCAAGGAAACTCCTGCTGAACAGGCTATATGATGTCAATGAGGTCCAAGCCATAGTGCTGCTATAGTGCAAGGAAACTCCTGCTGAACAGGCTACAGGCTGTCAAGGAGGTCCAAGCCATAGTGCTGCTATAGTGCAAGGAAACTCCTGCTGAACAGGCAACAGGCTGTCAAGGAGGTCCAAGCCATAGTGCTGGTATTCTGCAAGGAAACTCATGCTGAACAGGCTACAGGCTGTCAAGGAGGTCCAAGCCATAGTGCTGCTATAGTGCAAGGAAACTCCTGCTGAACAGGCAACAGGCTGTCAAGGAGGTCCAAGCCATAGTGCTGGTATTCTGCAAGGAAACTCATGCTGAACAGGCTACAGGCTGTCAAGGAGGTCCAAGCCATAGTGCTGCTTTAGTGCAAGGAAACTCGTGCTGAACAGGCTACAGGCTGTCAAGGAGGTCGAAGCCATAGTGCTGCTATAGTGCAATGAAACTCATGCTGAACTGGCTACAGGCTGTCAAGGAGGTCCAAGCCATAGTGCTGGTATTCTGCAAGGAAACTCGTGCTGATCAGGCTACAGGCTGTCAAGGAGGTCCAAGCCATAGTGCTGCTATAGTGCAAGGAAACTCGTGCTTAACAGGCTACAGGCCGTCAAGGAGGTCCAAGCCATAGTGCTGCTATAGTGCAAGGAATCTCGTGCTGAACAGGCTACAGGCTGTCAAGGAGGTCCAAGCCATAGTACTGGTATAGTGCAAGGAAACTCGTGCTGAACAGGCTACAGGCTGTCAAGGAGGTCCAAGCTATAGTGCAAGGAAACTCGTGCTGAACAGGCTACAGGCTGTCAATGAGGTCCAAGCCATACTGCTGCTATAGTGCAACTAAACTTGTGCTGAACAGGCTACAGGCTGTCAAGGAGGTCCAAGCCATAGTGCTGCTATAATGCAAGGAAACTCGTGCTGAACAGGCTACAGGCTGTCAAGGAGGTCCAAGCCAGAGTGCTGGTATAGTGCAAGGAAACTCCTGCTGAACAGGCTACAGGCTGTCAAGGCCGACACGACTCCAGACACTTTGGAATCGTTTGCTCAAGCCCATAGAACTTACAAAAATCTTTTATAGAAAAGGAAGCAGGGAGACCAGGACGAACAGGATAAGAGGAGGACTGGGGAAGCAGAACGGCATCCGTATAAAACTCTCCTCCCACGGATGCCCTCCTTTCTCAGGGATATACCCATGGGCATGGAAAAATCACATGGGGCGGGTCCTACAATCGAATGACACCAGGCCGACAAGACCTTGCGGTAGCCAAGAGGAGGAAGTAACAATTTTCGAGTCAGTCACAGTGGAAGAGATAGAGGAGGCAATTAATAAATCGCCTACAGATAAAATATATGGATCGGACGGAATTTGCAATGAACACCTCAAGGATGCTTTACCTTTGCTAATGGGGACATAGACATCTCTGATAAATGAATGCCTGCAGTGAGGAAAGATACCGGAGGCCTGGCGGAAGTTAGATATCAGAAGGCTGTATAAAGGCAAAGGGAATGTCGGAGATCCATATGCCTAGAGAGTGATAGCCCTTGAATGAGCTTTATTCATGATCATTACTGGCATTCTAACAAAACGCCTAACCATGCTAACGGAACTCTACATAACAGAACAGCAGTTTGGCTTCCGAAGAGGCCGATCTGACTACTCGCTGTAAACTGTTTACTTCCCAAAGGGAAAATTACATGTAATTTTCATTGATTTCTCCAAACCTTCGACACATTGGCAGGACATTGCTGACGGTTATACTGGAACACCAGATGGGAAAAGAACACTACCTGACGGCTATGTTAAAGGATATTCTAACCCGAAACGATGTGGGCATCCAGGATGGAACTTCCACATCACAGCCAATAACACAGATGACTGGAGTACTACAGGGTGACCCTACGAGCCCACTTCTCTTCTAGATCCCTACGGCTGACGTGACACGGATTCTAGAAGGCAACGCCAAGCTTTACATGTATGCGGACGATATGGCTCTGGCCTCCCCGTGCTGAGAGGCACTCCAAGATAACTTTAATCGATTTGTTCAATGGGTGGATGAGAATGATTTGAAACTCAATGAGGATAAAACCGTGTACATGACATTCAGACGAGGAGGCAGACCTACAGGAAAGGATAAGATCATGATTGAAAATCGAGAGCTGGATAAAGTTAACAATTTCAAATACCTTGGTGTCACACTCCAGACGAGGGGTAACTCTTTCAACAGTCATGTCACAGATCGTACAACCCTGGCAATCAGAGCCAAACATGATGCGAAAGACATAACTAAGATGGCGATGACAGCAGCAATAAAGCTTATTCACATTAAGTTTTCACCCATAGCCACATACGGTCTTCAGATCATTTGGGATCACCTAGATCCCAATAGCCTTAGACTACTCAAGAAAGTGAAATCGACATACCTGAAAAAAAAGCAGCGGACCTATCAAAGTATGCGCCTTCACACACAGTATGCGAATTAACAAGGGAGCCTTCCTTCATAGAGGAGCTCCGACTTAAATAATGTCTGCCCAATACAGCGAGCTATAACTCAGTGCTGACCGACCTACAACAGAAGAAAGAGATCATCTGGCCCGAGTTTTATTCCACAGATGCCATGATCAATAACGAGTGGAACAGGTAGAATTACGAGCTGCGCCACATGGTGACCCGTCTAGCAATACGTGGCTTTCATTACAGACTGTGCGTAACGAAAGCTTTTCACGACTCAAGATCCGGCTGTGTGTGCGAACGGTGTGCAAGATCAGAGGACAGTCCTTAACAGGATTTTGTACAGATTGATGATATTGATGTTAATTTATGTAATAATGTAAGTGTACTGTGATTCATGGCCATTGGCTGCTATTAAATCTTTATTGATAGAAGGTTCTTTGCCGGCAATACTCATTCCTCTGGCTCGGTGGAAAGTAACAAAGCCTTTAGACAGATTTCTCTCCTCGTTGCATCTAGTCTGATACATTTAGGCCTAGTTGACTTGAAGACTCTTTCAAACAAACAACGCTATTGCTTGTCAAATCTCTGTGCTTCGAGTTGGTTTACTTACTTTTATCTTCATTCATTCAATCCAGTCATATATTTATTTATTTACTTACGAATTTATTTAATTATTTATATTAATTCGTAAACGAAAGTTTTGATGCTTTTCAGTCGGTCAACACGATTGTACCCAGATGAGATGGGTTATTCCTTAATCCTGAAAACCATCTACATGAGATTAATAAATACACTCGGATGACCAGTTACGATCGTCAAGCGATTATCATCTGATCCATTACACTTAGGATATACAATTTATTTCTGTAAGTATGGGTAACATGTTTAAAATTTGTACCTTATATAGTTTCAGTATTAGTTGAGATAATTCAAATCGTCGATATTCATTAGTTATAATCTATGTGATGTTTTGTTAAAATACTGAAAGTGGTGATTGACCTCCACACTTGTTTGTTTAGAGAGAATATGTGATCGTATTTAAATGGCCAATTCCGGTTGTATTGAACAGGCTACTTATCTGATTGAGTCTTGCGCGTCCTGGTGATAGCAGTTATCTTCTTCACTGTCTACTCTCAACTGCGGAAGGTTCCTGTGTGCCAGGGTCTCTTATATACCTGAGTACATCCCGTCTCGCATTCCTAAGTTTCTATGTTCGTCGTAGAAATGTGACAGTGTGTGGCCAATCTAGTCTGCCTAATGTGGTGTATGTTACTCTATACAGGTAAATCTGCAACTATTAAAAACCAGGTTACATCCTCGCCACGCGTATGCCAAGAAGCCATATAAGCGCTGCCCGGTGTAATGGGAATGCCCCAGCACCTTTAATACCGGCCTCGGTTTATTAATGAAAAAGATACAGCGTACATCCTGATCCAATAACCCGTTTCCCTTATTAATCCATTATCTAGCTTGCCTAATTGTTATGTTATTGGATCAGGATGTACGATGTATCTTTTTCTTTAATAAACCGAGAAAACAACACACAGATTATAACTAAATCTATATCGACGAGTTGAATTATCTCAACTAATACTGCAACTAAATAAGTGTACATAATTGGAAATATTTTACCCATATTTAATACATAAATTTTATAGCCTAAGTGTAATGGATCTGATGATGATCGCTTGACGATCGAAACTGGTAATCCAAGTGTATTTATTAATCTCCTATACAGTTTTTTAGGGAATAACCCATCTCCTGTCTTGTTGACCGACAGAAAAGCATCAAACTTCCGTTTACTAAGGCAACACTGAAAATGGCTCAAACACCAGAATTTTCGGTTGTATTTATTTGTTTATTTACCTATTTACATAGCGGTATTAGTGGAGAAGGTAACAACTCACTTGGCAGGTGGAAGCGCACGCAACCACAGGTCTTCGCCGAGTAGTTGGCGAAACACTCCATCAAGCAGTTCTCTTGCGTGTAGATTTTAAAGAAACGCAGGTCTCTCTCGTTCTCGAAGAAACATTGGCGTACTGTTGGATTGTAATTGCGTAACTCCTGGGAGGCGGAGATCATCTTGGGATGCACTGCCACCCTCACATCTCGTCTGGACGGGATTCGAAAGAACTGCTGTGATACATCCGGGAATACTGCCGGATTGTGCACCACCATCTAGGAACACATTCGCTCAGTGCAATTTTGAGAAATTTCTTAATTTTTTAAAATTCCTTAACAACTGAAATAGCCCATCTCCTTTGCGTCAACATGTAAGAACAAAGGGCAAGGCTATCTCCGACTCGTAAATAAATAAATAAATAAAATAATAATCATTAAATGAACGAAAAAGTAAATAAATAAACAAATAAATAAATAATTGAATAAATAAATAATCCATACTAATATATAAAAATGAGATGGTGTGTGGCTGTCTGTCTGTATGTCTGTGTGTTACTCAATCGCGGAAGAACCACTTGTCCGTGGGTAGGTTTTGGCCAGGGTTAAACACAACCCCCAAGGGAAGATGAAGAGAAAAGGAAAGGGAAATGGGTTTCGGACTGAGGAACAAGTGTGGGTAAATAGGAAGAGAGTCCAACACCAAACAAAATGAATTTGAGCAAGTATTCAGTGACGAGTGTCACCGCAAAGCCCATGAAGCACCTAAAGGGGGTATGGATCTGGACGCAGCTAACGGGAGATGCGGCTGAAGCTTGGGCTATTTGCAAGCAAGCGACGAAAGTACTTTCCCTTCCAAGATTATATTTGACTACTATGGGGAAGGGTGGTAGTCTGGCAAGACAAAGAATGACAAATTTACTGTATATCCTTTCAAAGGAGTCGGATTTAATCGAAGGTTTTGAAAGGCGGAAATAATTTGAATTCGCCGTGATGTTTTTAGTTCTTGGAATTGTAGAATTTCCAAGGAGCGATCGAATGTTTCCAGGAAGGGTAGCGATGAAGCAGTTATAGTGCTTTTGGGAAAAATTTGATTGTTTTTGAAAATTTTTGGTTTTAAATTTTTGTAAGAACACCAATGGTTGCATTCAAGAATGGCTAAGCTTTTGCCCAGCAAAGCGCCGACTAAAAGTTTAGACAAGAAGAAAAACTTAAATTTTGAAAACCAACCATAAGTTATAGAGAAAATCTCAACAAGCAGGAAGCTGGTGGAGCTAGCTATACTTGCCTTACTGGTTCGTTAGAATTAGCTAAAAAAGGCTAAGAACGACTTTGAAAAAGTTTATGCGGAGAGTTTTTGTTCAAATGCAACAAATTTTGGAACCTTCTTTAATTTGATGCTTGATTTTCTTAACGCGAGCAAGAGCTTTTGGGTAGAGTTGGTGTATTCTTTGAATACACGGTACCTGAGATATAATTTTTATTGCTCTTTGCATGTTCATTTCTTCCTTCCTCTTTGTCAAACACCAACAGTGATCATCTGTTTTCTCCTTGTTGGGCATATCTCTTATGTCTTCATCAGTATGTTTCAGATATATAACTTCTGTGATCCACCTAGCGTCATCTAGTAGCAAACCTCTGAAGCTACTCAATTCCTCATCGTGCAAGAGGACTTACTTATCCATTTGGCTACCAGATCTCGTTACCATCGTCAGCTATTTTCTCCTTGAGCAAGAGGACTACGTCTACTTCTTTACTCACCATGCTGCGCTAGTATCATCTATCAACTCTTAGAAGACCATCCATCAAGAAGAAAATTATTATTTTTTGCTAAGTTGGTTATGCTGATATGTATACCTTTTGTTTCCTACCCCCACTCTTTCCCCTTCCGTGGTCTCTCCGTGCTCCGTTGAGCTGCTCTCACTTCTCCGTCTGCAGTTGACTCGTTCAGTCAAAGCTCCGCTCGAGCTGGCCTCCTCAAACCAAGAGGCACACACTATTCCACGCCATGTTGGCTAGATAGTCTTCATAAGGAACTCCGACTTCAACATGAAATCGAGATAAGTACCATTTTTAAAAAAGTTTTAACCTCATCTTCATGGTTTTAACTTCCAAGTGCTTTTAATTATAGGCAGTGTGAAATTATTTACTTGGGGCAATAATCATTCTTCGTGGGTTTTGCCATGTTGAGCTTTTACTTGTATAAGCCAACCTTACTATAAAAGAGCTTTTCTTAAGCGATTCAAACGAGAAATCCTCTCGCTACGTGGGATATTATCTAATACCCGCTGCCTATAATTTTAAAACTATTTCCTCCGTTGGATTTTCTCAACCCCATTTTCTGCTAAGGTCGTTCTGGAACCTTCTAGAACTTGTTCTCTATCTGCGAGTCTTGTCGTCAAGTATTGTTCACGCACTGTGAAAATGCTAGTTAAAATGAGGAATCTTCCTTATAAATTTTTGCAATAGCTAACTTTCTTCCACCGCTGGAACCTCTGGAAAATTCTATGGCGCATTTATTTGTAAATTACAACTTTTTCAAGAAATAGACTCTCATCTATATAGTGCAATCAGTTCTTTCCATAATTGCAATAACTTTCTTTTTCATGAACTTTAGTGTTTCTATAGTGAACTTTGAATCCATCTTCATAGATTACAGTGATAAACAGTGCCTTCTCCACGTTTCTACCGCGTCGCGATCGTCCGGTTATATTAAATACGGCCATGAACATTGATCCTATATCCCAATGATCTTTCCTTAACCTTCTACTAACAACCATTATTTATAAAATTGAAACTTCTCTATAAGGTGTCACTCACGAGGTGCCCTTCCAACTTTGCTAGTTTAACATTAAGTAAATTCTGCATAATTGCTTGTGTGATACAAGTTTTAAATTCACGTTGTTCCTTTCCCATAATCAGGGAAAACAATTCTCTAAGCTCTTGAGCGAGTCATGTTCAGGTTTCACGAAATGGAAACTGCCCCATTTTTCTCATGATTCCTAATTAAACATAGGAAGTCTAGAAACTTCCTCTTCACTTTCTCCAGGTTTCACAGTAAGTGACCTGCCCTCTTTGTATAATTCTCATATAGTAATTCTGTTTAAATATAAGAAGTTGTAGAAACTTCCTTTTTGTTCTTTATGTTTTACATTTTGCTATGTTCGAAATTGTTATTCTCGTTAGAATGTTCTTTCGGAGGTTTCGTATAGTACACTGCCTGTACTCCTGTAAATGTTAAAACTTTAATTATTCCATTTTGCCTATTTATGAAATCTTACCAAGATTTTTATACACGGTTTAAAAAACCTTAAAATTGTCAATTGCCTGGAGCAACTGTTTGATGTTAAGAGGTCTGCGACCCTATTTGTTAAAAAGTTCAAATGAACTATGTTTATTAAACTTATATTGCATAATTGTTAATTTCCTCAAACTTCCTGCATTGTTAAATAAATTAAATATTTGTTTTTGGATTCATCATTTCTTTGATAATACAGTTAGGCAGGATCCTGGCTTTCCTAGCTCTTCCTAGGTTTATGCCCTCGTTCATATACAATAAATCGTTTACTATCTGTCTGGCCAGATCATCACCCTTCCCTATAGTACTTTTATTCGTGCTTGGAAGGAAACACACTAAAGCCTCTCTCTGGCAAACTGCCCAAGCCTTAGCTGCGGTTCCGTCAGCTTCGACCAAGCTCGTACCTACTTTAGGTATCCGAGCACATATTTGCGGTGGCAACCGCTTATAAATGGATTAAAAGTCAAATTAATAACTTTTGTGGGACTCTCCTCCTATTTTTCTATCCTTCTTTTCCAATCCCAAATCTACTTCCTTCTCTTAATCATCTTCCCTTGGTGGGTGGGTTATTCCCTAGCCTATAATCTACCCAAGAGTCAGAGGAAGTAGGATCCTGCCTAATCGTTATTTTATAGAAAATGATGAAGAAAAAGGATATAGTTTGATTTATTTAACAATGCGTAGAAATATGATAAATTTAACAAATATAAAAGGTACAATTTGATTTTTAAACCTTTGAGGTCTCAGACCTCTAAAATTGTTGAAGTTTGCACTAGGCAATTAACAAAATTTGGTTTGGAACCACTTGTAAGCACCAAATCATCATAAGATTTTAAAATAGTGCTGAGATTAACAAATTTAAAGTTTAACAACAATTAGCGCACCTAAAACTTTAACAATAAATCAGGTACGATATATGTACTTTGAGAATTCCTATATGGAAGTTCTAAAAGTTTGAACAAATAACAATTCGAAATTATAACAAAGAGAGAGAAAATAAGAAGAAGTTTCTATAACTTCTTGTATATAAACAGGGATCACGAGGAAAATGGGGCCAGTACCCATTCGTGAAACCTGGAAAAGGAGGGTTAGAAAACTCCCTTATGAGTAGAAAATAGAATTCCCCAATTGAAGAGGGAAAGAATTATAAAGTGGACTTGCCACAGATAAGCAGAAGTTAATTCGTTGAATGTGAAACAAAGTTGGGAGGGCACTTGATAGCAAGCGAGGCCTCTTAGAAATTGACATAAGTTGTAGTTTAAACAGCTAGGTACATCAGTTGACTTAAATTTAAAGCTTAATTAGATAAAGTTAGTAAGGTGTTTAGGAAAAGGAAATAGGAAATTTAGGAGAAAATGTATGGCCGTATTTATTGCTTTCGTTCGAACGCGACACGGATGGTTGTTGAACAAGCACTGTTATGCACTGTAGTGCGTTGAAAAGTTCACCATTGCAACACGGAAAGTTTATAAGACGAAAAGTTACTGCAATAGTGGAGATCACTAGTTTAATTTACTTTGAGAAAGTTTATTGCGTTGTGACGTTTATAGATTGTAGTTGAATGCAGCGGACAATTTCCAACGAAGGAAGACAAATTATGGTGATTATAGGTATTATCAGCATAAATTCCTCAGTGAGGAACAAGCGTTTCCATATTTAGGTGGAAAGTACTTGACGGCATTACTTGCAAAAAGATAACTTGATGTAGAAAATTCTAGAGTTGTGAGAACAGTAGAATTGGGCAGAATATACCGCGGAGGTGAAAGCTAAATTTTTATAGACAGTGGGTTTAATAAGACTCCCACGGTGTGAGAACTCATACCCAGATAATCAGTACAAGAAGTACTTTTTCATTTTAGAAAGCTGGCTGAAGTAGCCACACATAAATCAAGAAGATCTTTTGAAGGCAGATATTGCATCATATATAGCAATTTCACACTGTCTATAAAATCAGATTAAAACATTTAGCTATTAAAACCAATTAAATCATGGTGAAAACCATTAAAGATTTACATAGCTCATTTCTGAAGAGTAGGCGATGTTCCTGGTGACGGTTGGTTTCAAAATCCAGACATGGCGTCTGATTTAAAAGATGTCTCTCGAGGAGAGGAGACAAGCTCGGGAAGAGCTTTGACTCTACGTGTAAACGTTTGACAAACAAGTGAGAGTGAGAGCAGTTGCTCTCGGCACGGAGACAAGAAGTCAAGTGGGCGAGTGGAGTGACGCACCGATGGAGGAGAGCGACAACGCACACGTCAGAAATAGGCGGGCGAGGAGAAGGGGAAAGCGAGCGGGTAAGGGGAGGGAACAGCAGAGTTTACATAAACATAGCAAACATTGTAAAAGAAAACTTCTTCTTGGAGCGGTGTCTTCACGTAGTTGTTGGTTAGAGAAGAACACGACGCCTGGCGGATTCATGACGAAGTCTTCGTGACTTGAGGCGATTGATGTTTAGAGGGCAGCTGCAAGACGCTGCCAAGCTGGTTCCGAGGAATATGCGTTTCTGGAACAGACTTACACCGCAAATGAACACATATACGGGGCAAACAGGATGTGAGAGTTCGATGTTGGTGTTTGCGGGAAGGAAATTTAAATAAATGAAATAATGTGAAATAATAAAGAGCAGCCAAAGCAAACTCTGCCATACCGTGTATTTCCAAAAATATACCAGTCCGATTTAAATGAAATTTTGCATGGAAGTAGCTGATTTACCTGGTTAACCTATAGGTTACTTTTGATTTCCATGTTTTGCACTATTTAAAAATGGTGACCATTTTAGTGACGTCACTACACCCTTTTGTTTCAAAATTTTATATTTCCATTTCAAATAAAAAGTGAACGCTAAGAAATATCAAACGTTTGATGGCATATACGAGGTTTAAAATTTAATTTTCTATCCGAAAGATCCTTATCACTTTTCGTGTATCTCCAACTGTTAGCAAGTAAAACCTAAATTTGTGCTATAAAATACGGTCAACACCGAGCGATATTAGTCTATGTTATTCCCTACATGAACTGTTTTTATAGAGGTGATTTGTGGGGTCTGAAACGAGGCGTCAAATTCTAGGGCAGTATCATCCCCTAGCACGTGAAGTGTGACCAAACGCCCGTGGGATGGTGACAGGGACTGGTGCTATTTCTACCCATTTTGTGAATAATAAATAAATTGGTTTAAAATAAAGTCTATCGCCTAACGAGGCGTGATTTTGTGTCTAATTTTATACTTTTTGTGCCGGTTATTGTATGTGAGTATTTGGATCTTTACGCTGTTTCACCGTGTTATAATGCTTTCTACTTTGCACGGTACGCTTTCTTACATTTTATAGATTTGTTTTTTGTTAACTGAATATTTCTGTTGGCTAATATTTATCTGCTTTTTGTTGTTTTTTACCATGATCAAAAACCCAAATTCACAGACGAATGTGTCGAAGTCTACCGACTGTCACATTAATTTATTTAGTTTTCATAATTAATCTTACTGCAGAACTGGGCAAACTTATTTCAATAAAGCTGGTATTTTGCCTTTCACGGCCAATGAAATCCCGCACAAAATACGGCGTAAACCTAGAAACGTTGCTGAGTTTTAATTGCTTGGCCCTGAAATTCAATATACAATCATTTTGGAAGCCTTTATAGGGAAGTGGTATGAGGACATTAAAGATAGGTGTTCAATATTTAAGAAAGGTTATTTAAGTTTTACTACATATAATATGATATTTATTTCCAATATATAAACGCACCTTCCTACCTACAAAGCGGAGGAAAAATTTCATTCCAGCAATAATCTCAACTATCATTTCATTTCATCTTTCATTCATTTAATCATTGCCCCAGGGGAGTGCGACAGGCTTCGGCAGCCGGCACAGTTCATATCTTCGCTGCTAGATGGGGTTTCATTCATTCCATTCCCTGATCCGGTCGGTCGACGGAATGCAGGCTGTGGAATTTCACTTTCCTACCTCTGATTAATAATTGGGTGAGTGAAAATGCATGTAGCCTTCACATGTAGTTCTTAACATGGAAATAACATAACTTCATTACGAATGTGTGATTATATGAATGATTTAGGCCAGCAAGTACTAAAAGCCGTTCGAAGAAAGGGTACTTCAACTAGTGAATAAACAAATGAACAAACATTGCGAGGTTTGAAGCCAGTTTTTCAGTGTTGCCTAAGTAAACAAAAGTTTGGTGCTTTTCAGTCGGTCAACACAAATGCTGGGTTATGCCCTAATCCTAAAATAAATTATATGAGATTAATAAATACACTAGGATGACCAGTTTCGATCGTCAAGCGATCATCATTAGATCAATTACACTTAGGCTATAACATCAATGTTTGAGAATACAGGTGCAAAATATATACAATATGTACAATTATTTAGTTGCAGTGTTGGTAATGCAACTGTCGGTGTATGCTAAATGTAGTATATCTAACGTTAGGTGAACTTCTAAAATGGTGATAAAAATCCGGAATTTGTCTGTTTGGGGTGATTATATGGTTATACAAATTCAACTATGGTTATACTGTTATAATACAGGCTGATACTTATCCGGTTGTCTCCCAAACTGGAACTTCAAGCAGTTTCGTGTTCACTCTGGCACCAGTTATGGTCGACTAACCCGAGTTTTAACTGGGCGGAACTGGGTTTTCCTTGTCTCCCCCTTTTGTTCCTACGTTCATTCTGATGTCAGTGCCATGTTTATTTGCGTGACGTTGCTAAATCTAGATAAGAATGTATGTTATTGAATACAGGAAGATCTTCAACTATTAAAGACCGTAGAACTATCTTCGCCACGCGTGGACTAAAAAGCCATTCAATTAAGCGGTACACGGTCTATTGAAGACGTCCGGGCAACTTCAATACTGCCGGGCATACCGGCCTAGGGTTATTGCAGAAAAAAAGTACATAGTACACCTGATCCAAATAACATTTACCTATAACCACCGCTATATTCCCCATTTTTATCTAGCTTGGCTGTATTGCTAAGTTGTGTCTTGCTTTCGACAGGGTGTGCTTTTTAGTAGAGTGAAAAGGGGTGAACTCTCCATGCTTCCTTTATGTCGAGAGCTCTGCCTTTCGATTCGTGATGATTTATTTTTAGGTCAGTCTCAATTTTAGTAAATTGTTATTAGTAGAGGAGCAAGGAGGGTTCTGCTTCAAATACCGTTATTTATGCAAATGAGGGGGGCGTGGCAAGGTCAATGACCTTGAGGTAGGTCATGGTCAATGACCTTGAGGTAGGTCATTGACCCCCAAGGTCGCCGGGACCCCGGAAGGTAAACAAACCTTGGAGGGTCCAGGAACCGGTTTGAGGGGGTGTGGGTGGAGGGGGAGGAGTGGGGGTGGGGAGGGAGGGTGGGGGAGGGAGGGGGAGGGAAGGGTGGGGTGGGGGACGAGGGGGAAGGATGGAAGAGGCTCTGCACGAGACCCTCCTCGACCCAGTCTCTCTCTTGGACAGAGCGCCTTCTCTGATATTATCCTGGGCTATATAGCTTTGCCTTATGCCCGATGAGATCCGAGTGTTGCCGAAGGTTTCCGAATCCTTGGTTGTGAATGATTCGTCAGAGAATTGAACGGTCAACTGGTGTGTGTGTGACGTCACAGCAGATTACGGGATGTGAGGTAGGTCATGGACGGGAGTGTTTTGAATGGAAAACATGAATGGCGGTGGATGGCGGCGGTTGTTGAACCCTGACGTGCTAGGTTGGCGGGTAATCAAACGTGAATGAAGATGGAACTGTGAATGGAGGTTGGGACGTCACAGGCAGAATGTAGTGTAGGTCATGGATGGGATTGTTTTTTTCTAATACTTAACGGTAAACAAATTGTTAATGGGTGGGGGATACAAAACGCATGGCATGTCGGTTCAGCCAGCTCGACATGAAATAAAAACAAGATGGTGTAATGTCTATTGATGACATTGGAATATTCCATCTAGTTGTGAAGATATGAACTGTGCCGACTGTCGAAGCCTATCGCACTCCTCTGAGTCAGCGATTGAATAAATGACTGATAAAATTAAATGATGGTGGAGAGTGTTGGTAGAATGAAAGTTTGTCTGGAAAACTAGGGTACCCGGAGAAAAACCAGTCTGCTTCTGTTTTGTCCAGCACAGATTTTACATGGAGTAACTGGGATTTGAAACACAGACCCAGCGGTGAGAGGTTGGCATGCTTCTCCCTAAGCCATGGAGGCATAATCACAGAGACCTAGTGCAGCCGAAGGATTTTCATTTATGCTGACTTGGGAGATTTGAATTTATGTGTTATGGAGCTGAGGATATGGAAGGCGTGCTAGATGGTTAATGGACATGGATGGGTGTTAGAATGAATAATCTGATTTGAACGGTCAACCGATGTGTGATGTCACAGGAGTGAATTTCTGAGATTGACACCTGACATGTTGGCTCGCTCAGCTTCATATAAAAAAAAAATGGGAATGATAGACAAATAAATCAATCAAAACAAGAATATTTTTTATTATTATTTTTTTTTCTTTTTTGTTACATTTATTTTTTATTTTTTTGTGGCTTCTTCTTCCTCTACCTCTTCATTTGCACTGTCATTTTCATTTTCACTTTCGTTTTCTGCCTCGGCCTCCATCATTAACATCATCTGCATGAAAAACTCTGCGATGACGCGGTCATTCGAAAAACTATAAAATAGAAAAAATGTCTATCAATGTCATTAGAATACCCAATCTAGCGGCGAGGATATAAACTGTCTTGATGTTTGTGTCAGGGAAAATTAAAGTACACAGAAGAAAACCTCCTAAGTTATGGAGGCATACTCCTTGCACTTCTCTGCATCAATGATTAAATGACAGGCAGAAGGTAGGAAATAATGGGAAAAGAAGACTGGCCTCTTGCAGAAGGAGGGAATCAGAAAAGATGTGGCAAGGGCCTTGGATACTCTAATACTGTTGGAGTTGGAAGAGAACAAGAGTTGACCAAGCGAGGTTGATAGGAAAGAAGACAGAGAGGAGCTTGACACAAGTAAGTGGAAGCAATGCTGAACTCGGCTGTCACCTCTGTAGTTGTAAAATCCGCGTTCTGCTATATGTAAGCTTTTGGAAGCTGAGTTTAAAAAATGTTTTGCAAGAAGAGAATAATACTGTTAATTTTGTTATCCTTAATTCAACCTTCTTGATTACTCATGCTTCAAAGATCCTGTCCAGAATGATTTACAAGAGGATTGAAAGCCAAATAGAAACAGAGTTGGGTGAAGATCAGTTTGGTTTCAGGAGAAATGTAGGAACAAGGGAAGCTGTACTAAGTCTTAGGCTGATTTTAGAAGATAGAATAAGGAAAGACAAGAGAACGTTCATGGCTTTTGTAGATTTAGAAAATGCTTTTGATAAAGTTGATTGGACTAAATTGTTTGACATTTTGAAATCATAAATCAGAAACCTCTATGGAGATCAAATTGACAGGTGAAAAGCTGAAGGAAGTAGGAGACTTCTGTTACTTAGGAAGCAGAATAACCAGTGATGGACGAAGCAAGTAGGTTGGCTCAGACAAAGAAAGCATTTCTACAAAAAAAGGAATCTGCTGACATCGAATATAGATTTAGGTATTAGGAAGTCATTTTTGAAAGCCTTTGTCTGGAGCGTGGCGCTCTATGGAAGTGAAACTTGGACTATTGGTGCAGTAGAAAAGAGGAGAATAGAAGCATTTGAAATGTGGTGTTACAGGAGAATGATGAAGATCAGATGGATAGATAGGGTTACAAACAAAGAGGTATTAAGACGAGTGGGAGAGGAGAGATGTTTCTGGCGACTGCTAATGAAGAGAAGAGATAGGTTGGTAGGACACATACTAAGACACCCAGGAATAGCAAGCTTAGTTATGGAAGGAAGGGTCGAGGACAAGAACTGTAGGGGTAGACCAAGGTTAGAATATGTTAATCAGATTGCCTCCGATGTAGGGATGTTGGAGCTATGTAGAGATTAAACGATTAGCTCAGGACAGGGAGACATGGAGAGCTGCATCAAACCAGTCAAAAGACTGAAGACTCAAACAACAACAATTCAACTTTTGCGGTACCATACACAGATCTCACATGAAGTAAGTGAGATTTAAACTTTAGATCAGCGGTGAGAGCCGGTATACTACTGCTAATTTACATAACAGCCCAACACAATTTTAATGATACTGTCACAATTCTAAGATATTGAAAGCCTGTTTGACATTAGACTGGTATCAAGATTGAGGATGTAGGCTATTAACTTTTATTTTTGTTAAAGCAGTATGTCTTGGCAATAAATTTAACATGTCTTCAACCGGTAATACAATTTGCATTAAATTACAATAAATTAGTCATGTTTCTTAAGTGGGACTGGGGGAAAAAAAGAAAGTTTTTTTTCCAACTAGTCTGTAGCGCAACATTAGGTCACGGTCCAAGCTCTCTGCTGACCCGGTAGACGCGTGTGTTCGAGCCCCACCGTCGGCCGTCCTTGAAATGGTTTTCCGTGGTTTCCCATTTTCAACACCAGGCAAATGCTGGGACGGTACCTTCTGATAGGCCGCGGCCGATTCCTTCCACATGCAAATGCTGGGACGGTACCTTCTGATAGGCCACGGCCGATTCCTTCCACATCCTTGCCCAGTTTCATCTTCAGCCACTCCATACCGACGCGCAGCTCGCCCACGGACGTCGAATAGAAAGACCTGCACTCCACACGACAAAAAAAACTAGCCATGAAATTCAATTAAATTGCTTGGTAGGAGGGACTCGGTAGACGCGTGGGTTCGAGTCCCACCGTCGGCCGTCCTTGAAATGGTTTTCCGTGGTTTCCCATTTTCAACACCAGGCAAATGCTGGGACGGTACTTTCTGATAGGCCGCGGCCGATTCCTTCCACATGCAAATGCTGGGACGGTACCTTCTGATAGGCCACGGCCGATTCCTTCCACATGCAAATGCTGGGACGGTACCTTCTGATAGGCCACGGCCGATTCCTTCCACATCCTTGCCCAGTTTCATCTTCATATACTCCATAGCGACGCGCAGGTCACCCACGGACGTCGAATAGAAAGACCTGCACTCGGCCTCTGAGTAGGTCACACGACAAAAAAACTAGCTATGAAATTCAATTAAAAGCTTGTCAGGACGGACTCGGTAGACGCGTGGGTTCAAGCCCCACCGTCGGCCGTCCTTGAAATGGTTTTCCGTGGTTTCCCATTTTCAACACCAGGCAAATGCTGGGACGGTACCTTCTGATAGGCCACGGCCGATTCCTTCCACATGCAAATGCTGGGACGGTACCTTCTGATAGGCCACGGCCGATTCCTTCCACATCCTTGCCCAGTTTCATCTTCATATACTCCATAGCGACGCGCAGGTCACCCACGGACGTCGAATAGAAAGACCTGCACTCGGCCTCTGAGTAGGTCACACGACAAAAAAAACTAGCTATGAAATTCAATTAAAAGCTTGTCAGGACGGACTCGGTAGACGCGTGGGTTCGAGCCCCACCGTCGGCCGTCCTTGGGCTACACCCGGCTAAGTATATAAAACCTTAACACCTATCTAAGTGTTCAAAGCTACTTGACCACAATTTGACAAACGCTATTAACATTAACAGCAATAGTGTTAGCCAAGCTTGACATTGCATTTAAACAATAGTGTAATAATTAACTTGACTGCTTATTGCGAGACAAGATACAACTATGTGTTTAGCTGTGTGGCTCAACTATACTGTTCTTGGCTGCTGTTAGACTCTGAACTGGAGGGTCCTGGGTTAGATTTTTGGGAGGTCTGTGGGGATTGTATTTTCTGGTGATTAATTCCCCTGGCTTGGGGACCGGGTGTTTGTATTGTCTTAATTAAAAATATATTCCGGTCCCATGGTTAATTGGTTAGCGTTCTAGGCTTTGATTTAATTTTTTTAGTCTGGTATCAATTTTAAAAAAATGAATATTACTTACATGAAAATGTCCAAAGACGAGTCCCAATTTGCGGATTCTTCATCATCACCATGATGGGTGTTTTCCTGATCTGACATAGCAGCAGTGAATGACAATTCTTTGTAAAGTAGCAGGTTCATTTATACTAAATATGGAGGTCATCCAGTTACTGAGAAAGCGGACACTAAATATGGAGGTCATCCAGTTACTGAGAAAGCGGACAAACCGGCGTGTTGCCTCTGATTGTAAGGGTATATAAGCCCTGACATTATTGTTGCTAGTCAGAGAAGTCCACGAGTTGGTAGTATACACATCGCTTTGCTGCAAAGATCTTCTATCAGGTAATATTGAACACAGTACCTTTAGTTTCTCTAACTGTCGATGGTTATACAGTTGACCTTAAATATTTATCAAGTGGATAATAATAATATCAAATGGGTATATAAAACTATTATTGCAACTAACAGTCATTACCAGGCTTGACGTCAGTCAAAAGAGATATTACCTTATCTCGCTCTATCCGACTGATTACTGGGACTGAGCGCTGTTTAGGAGACTCCTCGTCTTCGCAAATAAGTTTTGTATACACATTTGATGGTTTAGTCTATAGATCAGGGTTTGAGTTAATGTGCTAATAAATAAAGGTGGAGGGTACCTGAACCTTTTTAATAGTTTACCTAAACACTTTATAATTACCTTTCAGAACCAATATGTCTGCTATAACAGTTGCGAATCTCATTGGCAGAGCAACCGGTCTGGAGACTAAACGTTTACAGGACCTGCCAGTTAACGAGTCTTATTTGGTGACAGCTGTTCGCAAAGTAAACACGAAATATGGCAGAAGAATTGTTTGCGAACTAGAAGATTTCGCTGTCTTCTTACCTGCGAGGTTCATGGAACTCAACGACGAAGCTGTAAATGACCTCAACAAAGGAACCATCTACCTTAAATATTTGGGAGTAGAAAATAAAAGATGTTTGGTAGAATTTATTGAAGAATCAAATAAAATTTAAAATTTGTTAATGTTAAAACAGAATTTGCAGAGACAATAAACTTTGTTTGTTTTCATTCTCTGCAAACTGTTCAGTGATTTGCTGTTTTTGTAGTAAATGTAATTACTGTAAGTGTCATGATGTCAGCATCAGAACTTAGTTGGCAGAACGTGGATAGTTGTTTTAATAATAAGTTATGTAGCTTAAAAATTAATAATGATGCTAAATTTTTAGACCCAAATGAATTTTTAAACGCTAGCTACAACATTTTTCAAAATAAAATGCAAGACTGTTTAAGAGAACATGTAGCGTTAAAGATTAACGCTGAGTTATTATGTGATTTTGTTATTTTAAAACAAGGTGTTGAAATAACCAAACCGATTTATTTACATACGAAAATGTGTGAATTGTACCGCACTGATAATATACACAGTTGGTATAGTAAAAACATTGTCGATAAGCTCATGACGCGCTTTGCCGAGTTTCAAGAATTGGAAAGTGGCAAATCGCTGGAAGCTATCAATCATCTTAAAATTAATGTATGCACCTTTGATCCCATAAATAGTGGTTCATCTCATGTTAATTTGCCTAAACAGTTGGAAAACCGTCACGCAGTTATCAATGTGGATAATAATGATGTTTTCTGCTTTGTGTGGTCCTTGGCTGCTGGGTTAAGTCCTGCAACTGAAAATGTTCACAGAATGGGAAAATATCACCAGAAATTTATGGAATTAATGATCAGTCTAAATTTAGCAGACATAGAATTCCCAATGGACCTCAACGCCATTTCTCGTTTTGAATCTAAAAATCCGCTTTACTCCATTAATGTATACGGAGTTGAAGGGGACAAAGTTATTGGTCCATTGTATGTGACAAAGGGAAAAAAAGAAAAGCATTTTAATTTACTGTACATTGAAGGGGAATTGTGCAACCATTATTGTTATATCAAAGATCTTTCTAGACTAGTTCGTTCACAAGTTACAAAAAAAAAAATAGGGTACATATATTTGATCGCTGTTTGCAATATTTTACTAGCAATCAAAAGTTGACAGCACATACTATTGATTGCATCACACAACCAGCGGTAAAAATTATATTTCCAGAAAAGGATAAAGCCAGTATGAAATTTCAAAATGTGTCTCGTCAAGAACCGCTTCCATTTACAGTATATGCAGATTTTGAATGTTTAACCACACCCATTGACACATGTAAACCAGATCCGACACGTCCGTACACTCAACAAGTACAGCAACATGTGCCATTCAGTTGTGCCCTAAACGTGATTTGTTCATACGACCCTTCACTTTCATACTTCAAATCTTATCGCGATGCAGATGCTGCTGCTTGGTTTTTAAATGAATTGGACGCCTTGGCAGATCGGGTGTACAATATCCTGCAAAATCCAATTCCGCTTCAAATGTCGGACGCAGACGAGGCGGTTTTTGCAACAGCAACCACTTGTCACATTTGTCAAAAACCAATAGCACCTTGTGACACACCAGTGAGAGACCATAATCGGTACACTGGAAAATTTAGAGGAGCGGCTCATAGTGTATGTAATTTGGCGTATAAAAGAGCACGCTATATTTCTTGTTTCTTACACAACATGTCTCGGTATGACAGCCATTTAATTATTAAGGAATTTGCTAACCTTGAAAACCAAAAGTTTAATTTAATTCCACAAAATCATGAAAATTTTATTTCGTTTTCGAAATGGCGAAATGGAATCAGTATACGATTTTTAGATTCGTATAGATTCCTCGCATCATCATTGGATGCGCTTGTTCAAGGGCTTCACCCAAACAATTTGCATTTTGTACGTCAACACTTTACTGATGCCAAACAATTTGAATTATGCATTCGAAAAGGGGTGTTTCCCTATAATTATGTAAACAATTGGGCATGTTTACAGGAAACTGCACTCCCTTCAAAGGACAAATTTTACAATGACTTAACAAAAAGTCATATTTCTGAAGAAGACTATTTACACGCTCAAAAAGTATGGAACGTGTTCAAGATATCAACTTTGGGCGAGTATGCTGATTTATACCTCAAAATTGATACACTACTTTTGACAGACGTGTTTGAACACTTTCGCAAACTGTGTCTTGAAATCTACAATCTAGATCCAGCCCATTACTACACCCTTGCCGGATATAGTTGGGACTGTATGTTGAAGGTGACTGACATAGAACTGGAACTATTAACAGACATCGACATGTTACTCTTTTTTGAACGCGGAATACGTGGTGGTCTTGTTTCGCTTGTACAAAAGCACGCCAAAGCAAATAATCCATATATGGATACATACAAACCAAACCAACCTACAACATACCTCACCTACCTAGATTGTAACAATTTATACGGATAAGCTATGGAAAAACCTCTTCCATATCAAAATTTTCGATGGCTGACTTCAGATGAAGTTTCAAATTTTAATTTAAAAGATGTGTTGAGCAATGACACGCGTGGCTACGTTCTAGAGGTCGACTTATTATATCCCTGTGAGATACACAATGATCATTATGATCTACCATTTTGTGTTGAAAAATTACAACCTCCCAGTTCACGTTCCAACAATAAAAAGTTGCTGGCAACGTTAAATTCAAAAAATCGGTACGTCATACACATTGAAAATTTAATGCAATGTTTGAAACATGGTTTGAAACTGCAATCCATTCACCGCATTATTTGCTTTGACCAAAAACCATGGTTACAACCGTACATGCAATTGAATACTCATCATCGGCAACACGCCAAGACCACATTTGAATCAAATTTTTATAAATTAATGAACAATGCGTGCTACGGTAAATCAATGGAAAATATTCGAAAGCATAGAACTATTCATTTGGTAAACCACTGGGACGGTCGATATGGCGCACGAAAATATATAGCTATGCCTAATTTCCATTCTGTACGAGTTATTGAAACTGATTTAGTAACCATTGAATTGTCAAAGACAGAAATCATGTATAACAAACCAATTTACTTGGGAATGGTGATACTTGACTTTTCAAAATTTGTAATGTATCAATTTCATTATGAGTTTGCCAAACAAAAGTTTGGAGATGTAAAATTACTGTATATGGATACAGACAGTCTTATTTATCAAACCAATAAGATAGATGTTTACTCAGTGATGAGAGAACATCCAAATTACTTTGATACCTCAAACTACGAGGTTAACAATATGTTTGGCATAATTCCCATGAATAAAAAAAAATAGGTCTATTTAAGGATGAGTGCGCCGGTGATGTTATGACAGAATTTGTGGCTTTGGCGCCGAAAATGTACGCATTTTCAACACAAAAGAATAAAGGTCAATGCAAAGCGAAGGGTGTTCTTCGTAGCGTCACACAATTCCTCAATGTTGAGGAATATCGATGTGTACTCTACGCAAACACCTCTCGCTTATACCAGCAAACACGCATTCTTTCAAAGAACCATAATATTTTTACAGTAAATCAAAATAAAACATCGCTGACAACATATGACAATAAACGTCTGTGGGATGGTGTAAATAGCTTGCCTTATGGACATTTCCACACCTTGTAAAAAAGAACACACTTTCATTTTCAATTCTTTTTATTAAAATTGTATGTTTTTTACAAGAAGAAAACTAAACCATATTTTGTGTATACTATGAACTGGTGGACTGACTCTCAAATAAATACTTCACAATATTTGATTCATGTTTATTACTTTGTCCTTTTCCTCACTAATCCACCACCAATCAATAGCTTTGACTTCATCGCTCCTGCTACAATCAAGGCTGCAATCTTCTCACCAATAGAAGCAGTAGATGACATCACACGCTGCATGGCCTTTCTTAGAAGAATGCGGTCTGCAACTCGACGTACTTCTATATTCTTGTTGTTGTAAGCAATGTCATGATCTCTACACGCTGCATCCAATATGTTGATTCCAGAGTTCCCTTGTGCTAGACGTTGGCTTAGTTTAGTTCCAGGTCCACAAAATTGATAGCCAGGAATATGCAGTTCAATGGGAAGTAGATCAATGGCCTTGTTAACTAGACCATGACCAGCAAAGGTCTGGCATATCTTTTTCAAGCGTTGTCTTACTTTTTGGTGCTGGCGATACTGCCGCTGCTGTCTCTTCTTCCTCTTCTTCATCGCAACCATGGAATGATGAAGCAAAGTCTTTACAGGACGGTATATTTGTATGGCCGTGGTACAATTTGATGAGCTGACACGTTCCACACTGTCTAATGGATGGCATTTTAGTAATAGACACTTGCTGGTGATGACTAAAGTCAGTGCATGGTTGTAGTTCACGCAGACCAGGATCTCTGCTCCATTCACTAGGTACACTGTGCCAAATATTTTTCACCGCGTTTGAAGCAACATAAAAAAGGAACGCCTTGGGCAAAGCGTTCAATTCCTCATCTGTGAAACTGTCAAGCTTTTTTTTACAGGCAAAAAACTTGACAATAGCTCGCTCTGTGGGGTTTGAGTCCAAACCTTCAATTGCTGCCATATTACTACACGTCCGCACTGATCACTGGTATGTCTCACACTGAAGCTGACGTTACAACGCTTTGCACTCAACATGCAAGTTTTGACACGCTCTGCGAGCTAGCCAATCAAAAAGCTTCCAAACATTTTGAAGTGTTTTATTTTGTAGAGGTTCATCAGGCACGGACAGGTTGTACAGTGCAGGACATCCCAGATCATGAAGGTCAACAAGTTGACATGTTGAATTAACATACTGACGCAACCATTCCTTTTTTTCACTTCCCTTTACAAATACAAGGTCAGCACCAAACAAGTGAGCTTTCAGAACAAGTGATAGATGATGGTAAGGAATGTCGCCTTCTTTCCAGACTAGTCCCAAATTGCGTTGCAACCACTCTGTTTGTCTTCTGTCCTCGTCTGACTGCAAATGCAATGGAAACGGTGGTTCAAAGACAAAACTGGTTACTCTTGGTGCCCACATGGTTGTGCAGTCAATAATTCCAACTTCTTTAAATACAAACTTGTTTCCGTTCACCTTGAAACCCTGCACGTCGACAATCAATGTTTTCGGCATGGCGACGGATATTACACCTTCCACCACCGCTGCTTCTTAACAACTAACTGATTGGATAGGAGCGGGAAAATAATATACACACAAAGAATCAATTACACAATTTTATTCATAAAGTTATCAGTACATCGCTTACAATTTTTTATCATAGGATTTGGACCATCCCAATCACAGTGAGAATCTCCTCGATGCATAAAGTGTCTACGACAAGGACGGCAGGCTGCAACATCCGCCGACATACGGAGGTGTAATGGTAGCTTATCCCAATTAAGGTCAATGTCGTGTGCACCGTACGCGGTCAGAAATCCAGCTGGTAAATAGGCAATCAGATGCTGCGGCATTTCACGAAGAAATTGTGCTTTATGGTAGGCGCGTATTGCTAAACTCACCAGGGTGCGAAAAATCTCAAATGCTGCATCAGCGTCTCGACTTGTTGAGCAACGATCGCATTTGCAGTCCATACAATCTACCCGCTCTCCAACATGACAAGATGAAGCTTTGGCAACGCCATCGTCCACATTATTTGTTTGATTAGCGATGGGCTTGTTGTTGTAGCCCCTGTCATGAATACCAAACGTAGACATGAATCCATCCGGTAAATAGTGAACCAGATGCGGCGGCATTCTAAGCACAGTATGATTCTTGTGATAGGCAGTTATAGCTTCACTCACTAGGGCGCGATAAATGGTAAACCTTGAATCTTCATCTGAACCTGGTGAATCACTTTCACATTTGCAGACCCACCTCGCAGAGGGGGTTGTGACTTCATCGTAGCTTTCCATGACTGTGAAGGGCAATACAGGAAGACATGCTATTTATACTCTGGTCACCATATTGGACAGCGGTTGATAAAACACTTGCGCCTCGTGAACAATAAGGCAATAGGCTGTTGTTTTTTCTGGAATAACTGTAGATGTTTCAAATTCTAGTCTGATATCAATAGTTGTTTCCTTCATCGACTCCTCCAAATACGAACAGTCCATCACCACCAGAGGCGCCTTGGACTTGAAGTCTTGTGGTGATAATAGCGGACATGCCTCTTTCTGATAATAGGAAGACTGAAAGTTTACAAACATGTCATAGAGCTTACCATATTTGTTCTTGTTAAAGTTTAAATCCATTCCCTCATAGGGAAAGGTAACTCCGTTCAAAAAAAGTCGTATATTTCGTAATTGGATGTGGTCAAATTTTGATGCATCTTTATTCTGTTGATATTTGCGATCTGTTTGAAATCCAACCAGGACGTAGAGTGGCCGCTCTGTATACCGTGAGGTTTTTATAGACCAAGTATGTGTATCGGAGAGTGGTAATACCGGGTATTCATGCAGCTCCCAGCTTCTAAATTGAATGGGTAAAGCTGTATCCTTCTCCACAATCTTGAGCAGACTCAATTTTTTCTGATCTGATAGAGTAACGTGCGGTACTTTCCATAGAATTCGTTGCAGTAGAATTTTTGTATCTATTGGCGCTGTATCAGCTCCCTTTAGCGCATTATAATCACTCCTGTCTCGTACAAGAATCAGATCCTGTCTTGCGTTCACAACAATGCGCTTATGATCCTCTGCAAAGCCTTATATTAATTTTAGAGGTAAATGTCCAGTAAATGTACCATCATCGTTAATCATCCAGTCGTTGGTTGAGTTGGGACACCAACCAGCCATACAAAAAGCTTTACACTCTTCGCTTCCATGCGAGGGATAAAGTTTCATGACACTTGTTATGCCAACATTTCGAGTAGTATCCACTTCAATACCGTTGATCACGTAGCGAACCTCAGAAAACAAAAAGGCCAAAGCATTGTTGGCCAATTTTGACGTTGTTGGAATGGTACCATCCAATTTGGTGAGTTGCCCTTCAATCTGGATGTAACTTTCATGTGGAAGCGTGTAGATATCTTGTTGGTTAATAGTAATGCGAATCTCATCATTATTATTTAGTCCCTGAGTATACGGTTGGTAGGAATGGTGTTCAATTCTTACAATACCCTCCTGTACTTCGACAGGGTTTGTCACGTCTAGAATCGAATTCATGACGTAAGGTGTAACCAAGTTGTTGTAGGATCTGCTTGTTGACACGTGTTAACCTGTACACGTGTTGAGCACAACTAACACCTGCTCTTGACAGCGTTGCCGCTTTATACACTTGTTTCATGCTGGTTTCAAATACAGTTTGTAGGTCACAGGTGTATGAGGGTCTAATCGGATGAGACGTTGGTTTCTATTCACCAGTCTTAAGGTAATATTCCTGATGTTGGTCACACTCACAGGATGATAGAGCACCACCGACGGGTTTTCGCGGATGATATAACCACCAGGTGAAGTAACAATAAAATCATAAAGCGAATGCGAGGGATCTTGATTGGTGTAGACGTCTGTAATAATATTACACGTGACAGATACGTGATGATCTTCAATTATTTTCACCGGTTGGTCAGACTTATGTATCACGTTCGGTACTAACACTTGTGGTGAATAGCCTAACAATGACCCAATCGAATCTGGTTGAGATTTAAAATCAATCCTAAAAGAAGAAAGAATACTGCAGCGATGTGTCACGTTGTTGGCTATGAGTTCAAACTTGCGTGTCCCGTCCAGAAATGCTTTTAGACTAAATTCTTTGGTGAGAGTTGTGTAGATGTAATCGTGAATATCATCTACGGTGTAGCTGCCAGACGGTAGAGTTAACACATAGTCATCGTAGTAGAACTTATCATTGACGTCTTCAATTATGTTGCAGATTCTATTATAGCCTTCAAACGAAACAAGTCCCAGCACGTAGGGTCGTCGTCCCAATTCAATAGGAGGATAAAAGTCAACAGTTACTTCCGCACCTTTTCCGTGCACTGTAAACGTTCTACTTTCTGTTGTCATAATGACCACGTCACCCGCCGTGCTCGGTCTTATATAGAAAAGTCAAACATAGACGACCGCACTGTTGCGTGTTAAAATTTTGCACTCGTTTCACATTATAGTGTATTGTTGCACTGCTTCCAAAATAGCGAACAAGCTCTGTCGGAGGAGGAAGGTTTCCAAAACTGTCAAAGTACCACACGGTTCGCCCATGCTTTATGTAGGTCACATAATGCGTTCCCGGTCCATGACTGTCATCCAAATTAACAACTGCACTTTCATGGCTCCGTGGTCGAGACGGTAGTTGGTTGCGCATAAACACACCTCGAAAGTGGGAGATCTTTAGCTGTTTTGCATATCTTAAAACTTCCTCATGCGTCATGGCTCGTCGTGGCAGTGCATCGATTAACCGTTTTTTGGCGACATGTAAATGCCGAGTCCTTTCTTGTAGGGTGCTAGCTTCATGTTCACACCTTTGCCGCGCAGTGCTATGGCCTCCATAGTTTTATTATGCCTTTCACTTTCCTTCAACTGTTGCTTCGCCTCCTCAACAGCTTTCACCGTTCGTGCTACCGCACTTGCTCCTCCAAGAAGTGAACCCAGGGCTGCTAGTCCAGCAAACAGTGCAGGTAAAAATCCACCACGTTTCGGCACAGGAATAACTCGGGCACGTTTTTTAAAACGTAGTTTACTTTTGGGATTCGCATGCAATCGTGCTGCTCGGAGTGCTTTCTTAATAGCCAACTCACTATTTGTTTCTCCGCGCGAAGCTTGACGTGCCGCATGAAGAATAGCTTTAAAGCCTCCCTTTCTTGACAACTTCTTCCTCTTCTTCACCACATATCTCCGTTTCACCATCGCGACCAAAGAACAAGACAACCTCACACCGCAAAGTATAGAACACAACTAACACTCCTCAGGAAGGGAACCTGTAGTTATTTATTCAATGGTGGCTGTATATTCAAGTTCTATATACAGAGGAAAATCGTTCATCGTTTTCCCCGCCTCTTTTTCTTCAGACGAGAGTTTCAAATAAAAGAATAATTTGTCTCCGGCTTTCACCGGTTGATCAATAAGTGGTTGAACACTACCGTTTAATCGTACCTCTAAATGTTTCAAATCTGGTGCATACTCAATTACACGAATGGCACCATCATACATTAAACGGTAATTGTCATACCCCGAACGTAGTATGTAGGCGAGGTTATTGGGATCTTTTACCGGTTGTTGGTTTACAATGTGAAGCAGAAATATAGAGGGTATTGATTTAATAAAAAGCGATAACCGTTGTTCCAAAAATCGTTTCGTCGTCACGTCGTGAGGTTGCACAGGATCAGCAACTTCTGCTATTCGTCTTCGCTTCATCTGTAGAGCGTTCTCCTTAATTTCCCACACCTTTTCCATTTCAGAGTTTAAAAACCGTTTTGTACAAACATCTTGATCATCTTCAGGATCGGCCACATGCACAAGGCGTGCATTATTTGCTGTATAGCCCTTTGCAGTTAGGGTGGGCACAATACTGAGCACCTGTTTCACCTTGTTATCTACATAGTCCTTTCGAGCAGCGTCCGTGTTGTTTGTTGGAAGAGCCAGCTGAGTGATTCGACGTTGGTGTACGTCATAGTCCTTTGCTTCTGTTAACACCACAGCATTGGTTAACATATAGGCTTTGGTGCACACATCTTGATCGTTCACAGGATCTGCAACGCCTGTAATACGTTTATTCTGAGCCTCATAATCTCCTTTGATACGTCGTAATCGGTAATAATCTACATACTTTTTTGAACATGCGTCCGAGGGTAATACGGGTTCTGTTATATTGGTCAATCGCTTTCCATTAAAGTTGTAATTGCCATCTGTAGTGCGTGACAATACATTAGCATCGACATATCGTTTAGTAGCCGGATCTGTATCATGTTTTGGATCGTTTGTCAAAGCAAATCGTTCATTTGTTTTAAGAGTTCTTCCAAAGGCGTCCATGGTTACACTGGAACTGAAACACCCGTTTGCCTCATGTATATAGAGACCAGCTCTTCCCCTTTCACATTTAGTTGATATGCAGATTATTAAGCAACAACATTCACTTCCGGTGGGAGACTTGGTTTCAAACCTCTTCTCAACATCGTCCGAACAACGTCATGGATCACTCTTCCCATCCTCCATTCGCTGTCTCATCGCCGGCCCGTCGGGATGTGGAAAAACCAATCTTCTGCTTACCCTCATCACCTCCTTAAACGGAGTGCGCTTTCAAAATATCTATATTTTTGCCAAATCGCTGTATCAACCGCTGTATGTGTTCTTGGAACAGGTCATGTCAGGTCTGCGCAACATGGGCTACTTCACATTCGCAGCACACGAAGATGTCATTTCTCCAGACAATGTTCGCCCCCATTCGCTTATGATTTTTGACGATGTGGCCACAGAACGACAGGGTATTATTCAGGCTTACTTTAGCATGGGACGTCATAAATATATTGATTGTTTTTATCTCGCTCAAACCTATTCGCGAATACCAAAACAGTTGATTCGTGACAATGTCAACGTGATTGTTCTCTTCCGTCAGGATGAGCGCAACATGCATCACGTCTACGATGATCACGTGAACCCAGACATGACCTTTCAAGCCTTTACACAGTTGTGTGCCATGTGTTGGAACGCTCATCACCACAGTTGTCTTGTTATTGATAAGCAGAGCAACATCAACAATGGACGCTACCGCATGGGATTTGATCATTTCATTCGTATTTAAGTAGCTGCATTGCTTTTCTGAACATCATTAGTTCAGATGTCATGGCGACAACAGGGAGTCAATTAAAAAAGCACATAATCCGTGCGCGAAATAGCATTCGACAAAAGTTTCGCTATCTAAAACGTGCACATGCCGACAGTGAACTGTTTGTCGAAAAACATTTGAAGTCACCTCTGGAAGCTGTGTTGAAAGGAACATCAAAACCTAGTACACGCTCAAAAGAAACACAAACAATTGAAGAGGAGGAGGAAGAAAATGATGAAGAACCTGAGGATGTTTTTTCTCCATTGCTTCCGTCTTCTAGCTCCAAAGAATCACCGCTGCCCCAGTTTTTGAAAACATCAATAATTGCTGAAACACCCACTAGACTCAAAGAAAAGCAGCCTACTCTTAAAGAAATATTAAATACGCCCGAACAATATGTGCGGTTAAAATCCATTTTACTACAAAATTATGGTGCGTTGGTTACTCCCTTCCTTGAAGATCTTTTTACTAAGAAAACTGATACTACCTCTGGTGTTCGCTATGAAAACAATAGATTTCGAATTGGCGATTCACCAATCAAGATAAGTGACAATGTTTTGATTGTTAAAACAGTTCGTTATAAATTGACGCCAGGTCTTTTAGAACTTTTATTTTCACGTACACCTTCTACCGAGGACTATGATAAAGAAGATCTTGAAAAGTATAAAGACATCTTGATGGCTACAAATGGTTTTAGACGTAATTATAAACATTCTGAAGCAGTAAATGCTAATAAGAGCTTCAAATATAAAACCATCATATCAAAATTGTTTCCCACCTATGCAAGTGTTCGCCGTGCAAATTCAGCGTCCGGTATCACATTTAATACTTTGAAACCTTTCATCGATTTCGCCTATTGGAACAATCCAAATAAGTTGGTTAAACGTCTGCAACTGTTGCGTGCATCAGAACAGGCTGGTCATACCGGACACGAGGCGGAAGTTTTAGAAATAGAAGAGGAGCTTCGTCATGCTGGCATTATTGTCTAATGAGTCAACGTGTTCATACACCCTCGCCTGTTAAGGCTGGCATTGCTCGCGAGTTGCATAGACCAGCTCGTCGTCTCTACCATCGTCGTCATGTCATCACACGGGGCGTTGACGATCTTTGGCAAGCTGATCTGGTTGAAATGATTCCCTATGCCAAAGCTAACAACGGGGTCAACTATCTGCTCACCGTCATCGACGTTTATTCCAAAATGGCCTTTGTTGAACCTGTTCGGAATAAATCTGCACAACTAGTCACCGCTGCATTCAAGACCATCATTCAGCGGTCAAGACGACACCCTCGTTTGCTTCAAACAGATCAAGGCAAAGAATTTTTCAACAAGACTTTTTCCGCTTATCTCAAATCACTTGACATCCATCACTATTCCACTTTTAGCAATCTAAAGGCAAGTGTTGTAGAACGTTTCAACCGCACACTCAAGACGCGCATGTGGGAACAATTTACAGCAAGAGGATCCTATCGCTGGCTTGAACTTGTAGGCGACCTGGTGACACGTTACAACAACACTAAACATAGAACTATCAGAATGAAACCACGCCTTGTAACCAAGAACATTGCGCAATTGGATCGCATTCATCACAAAATCAAAACAGTAGATCCGCGACGTCATCAATTACGTATTGGTGATTATGTGCGCATCAGTAAACATAAAACAATCTTCGCCAAAGGATACACACCAAACTGGAGCACAGAAATATTTCGTATTCGCAAGGTAAAACTTTCTAATCCAGTTGTTTATTTACTTGATGACCTCAACAAGCAGCCAATCCAAGGAGGATTCTACATGGAGGAACTGCAAAGGACGCAATATCCCAAGCATTATCTTGTTGAAAAAATTGTACAAAAACGTGGCAATAAACTTTTTGTTAAGTGGCTAGGTTTTAATGCCACATATAATTCATGGATTAATAAATCAGATCTGGTGTACACCTTCTTGTTTTTATTTCATGTCGAGCTGGCCGAGTCAACATGCCATGCGATTTGTATCCTACCCCCACCCTACCATTTACAGGAAATACTACTCCAGATTCATTGACGTTTGTTTACCATTGAGCACATTCAACAACCAGTTCATTCCCCCTCTCTCTCTCAATTCCATTCACTACTCCAGATACCATTGATGTTTGTTTACCATTGAGCGCTTTCAACCTCATCTTGTTTGTCTCTCAGACCCATTCACACCTAACCAACCTACCACGTCAGGGTTCAACAACCACCGCCATCCACCGCCATTCATGTTTTCCATTCAAAACACTCCCGTCCATGACCTACCTCACATCCCGTAATCTGCTGTGACGTCACACACACACCAGTTGACCGTTCAATTCTCTGACGAATCATTCACAACCAAGGATTCGGAAACCTTCGGCAACACTCGGATCTCATCGGGCATAAGGCAAAGCTATATAGCCCAGGATAATATCAGAGAAGGCGCTCTGTCCAAGAGAGAGACTGGGTCGAGGAGGGTCTCGTGCAGAGCCTCTTCCATCCTTCCCCCTCGTCCCCCACCCCACCCTTCCCTCCCCCTCCCTCCCCCACCCTCCCTCCCCACCCCCACTCCTCCCCCTCCACCCACACCCCCTCAAACCGGTTCCTGGACCCTCCAAGGTTTGTTTACCTTCCGGGGTCCCGGCGACCTTGGGGGTCAATGACCTACCTCAAGGTCATTGACCATGACCTACCTCAAGGTCATTGACCTTGCCACGCCCCCCTCATTTGCATAAATAACGGTATTTGAAGCAGAACCCTCCTTGCTCCTCTACTGTTATTGTTTTAAGGGGGCGGAACAGCAAGGTCATCTGCTGTGCCCCGTGTCACACATATGTTCGCATACGGCTGAATGTGTTCCGTATCTTATCGCATTCCTATGTTCATTATAACGAGTATCTACTCGTCTTCCGCTCTGTCCAATGTAATTAGCTTGGCAACCAGTGTCTTGGCATGTCATAGAATATACCCCTGACTTTTAATACGGGTCTTGTTTATTAAGATGACTGTTTTGCAGGTGTCTCCCGGTCGTATTATTCGTTGTGAATGTTATATTTATGCCTTGCTTTTTGAATAGATTAGTGATTTTATATGTGTTCGCATTCACATAGTTGAAGCGTGTGATTTTTTTCTCATTAATGTCCGGTGCTGGAATCATTTTATCTTAATTTTTATATTTGGCTACAATTTGGTCTATTTTGCGTGGCGGGAAATTGTTTTCCTATGCCATATGTTTAATTGTTCTTATTTCCTTATTATAATAGTCTTTTGACATGGGTATGTTTAAAGCCCTGTGCACCATTGAATTGAACCCCGCTAATTTATGCGTACTGGGGGTGATTAGACTGATCATCGATTGCATGCGAGGTTTGTGTGGATTCTCGGAATATGGAATATGAAAGCTCGTTGTCTTTACGTTCAATAGTTATGTCGAGATAATTTATTTTTCGATCTGTTTCGGATTCCTTGGTGAATTTGATTCAGTGGTGTAGGCTATTAATGGATTGGAGAATTGTTTCTTCGCTTGTTAATTCAGTATCGTAGATGCAAATTACATCATCTACGTTTCTTTTCCATATTACTATTCCCTTTGTTGAAGTATTTTCTAAGAACTCATTTTCTAGGGGATTAATGAAGATATCAGCGATTAGTCCGCTTAGTGGTGACCTCATCGCTAAGCCTTCTGTTTGTGTGTACATTTTATTGTCGAATTGAAACACGTTTTGGATGAGGACGACCCTCAGGAATCTCACAATCTCTTCCGTTTCTTTTGCCGAATTGTTGGATTTTATGTTATTTTCGATAGTGTTGATTGCATCATTAATAGGAATATTGGTGTACATGTTAGTTACATCGAAAGATACAAGCCTCATACAAGCCAAACAGACAAATTCCGGATTTTTATGCATTTTAGAAGTTCACCTAACATTAGATATACTACATTTAGCATACACTGACAGTTGCATTACCAACACTGCAACTAAATAATTGTACATATTGTATATATTTTGCACCTGTATTCTCAAACATTGATGTTATAGCCTAAGTGTAATGGATCTGATGATGATCGCTTGACGATCGAAACTGGACATCCTAGTGTATTTATTAATCTCATATAATTTATTTCAGGATTAGGGCATAACCCAGCTCTATTTGTGTACATTCGTGTTGACCGACTGAAAAGCACCAAACATTTGTTTACTTAGGCAACACTGAAAAAATGGCTTCAATCCTCACACTGTTCACGGCTAGTCAGGCAAATCGTGAAGCCAAGAGGTTCAAAACACTCAGGCTTAAACTCATGAACATAGACAAGTCAATTTGGTTCAACAAAACATGTATAGAAGTAAATCTCACCCCTAAATTCGTACCAATTAAAACCGTACTGATTACACCAGCCTTAATCATTTCAACCAAACAAGCCAAAGCGCTTTGAAAAAAAAATCGAACTAAGATTTGCATACATAAGAAGGCAAAAAATCAACCAACAACTATACGATATTCAATTGCAACTAAGTAACTTCTGGCACGCATCCCAATGGGACAGTTTTACCGAGCACCTACATGACACCATCAAAATCAGAGCAACGAGGAAGCACGAAACGCTAGAATATAAATTAAGAAAACTAGGAGAAACACAGAGTAATCAATCTAATGAACAACGCACGAATACCAATTAATTCAATTTCCACAGCAGGTTAAACAACAGAACGAACGCAACCTTCTCTCAAAATGAATTGAATATGTTAGACAAAGGTTTGAAATACAACTACACAGACGAACACACGAACCATAATATAAAACAGTTAATCACAGATATCGAGATAGCCAGTCACAAGCTCCCAGCGGAAGACAGGGAATTAACCAAAAATCTTGCCACCAACGAAGCAAAAAAATCCTCAAACGAGAGGGCGAAAACCATAACACTCAAAACAACAAACAACTAACAGAACTAAAGTCATTGAAACAAAAATATAAGAACATGACTTAATCATTACAAAAGCAGATAAGGGAAATACCACAGTAATTTTGAACAAAACAGAATACATTAAAATCACAGTCGAATTCCTAAACAACAACGAAATCAAGGAATTAGCAAAAGACCCCACCAACAAACTCCAAAAACAAATAAAAAGTGTATTAAATGAAACAGAATACATATTGACCAAAGCTGAAAAATCAAAACTAATAAACATGAACCCGAAAATACCGTCATTGAGGGGACAACCAAAAATACATAAAAATGAGTGCCCAATGAGACCAATAGTCAATTGTAGGAATGCGCCTAGTTACGAAATCAGCAAAGAGTTACTAAAAAAAAAGCTGCAGAATGGTCAGTAACACCGATACCAGGAGAGCGTTCAAAATAGGCATTCCAATGGAAGAACATGACAGATTGTGTGAGGGAGCATTTTGGCCATAGGACGTCACATGTCGTCCCTTTCGTGACTCCTGGAGGTACAGCGGAAGATCATAAGGTGGAGCCATATCAAGTGAAAGTTCTCAACTGGAATGTAGAAGGACTAGAGGGAGTAACGAATTAACTACCGAGAGACATTTTCAACGATTTCGATATCTGTATACTGACTGAGACATTTATTACCCCAGAATCAAGATGAAACGTGAAGGATTCTATAACATACACGCATTTGGGAGGAAAGAAGAAAGTGGAAGGCCATCAGGTGGGGTAACATGCCTAAATATTCGAAACTTACCCCCTTCGAAATAATTCTCAAGGAAGAAGACCAACTAGTGATTAAAACCAGAATAGGAAAGCTAGTATGCGTATACTATAGGCCAGAGTGCAGCGCGATAGACTTAGTGGACGGTATACAGAGAGCGTTGGACACTATTGAGTCAAATGAAAGAGTGATATTTGTGGGCGATCTGAACTGCCCAATGAATAAAACAGATCGCCAAGTGGAATTAGTTCTAGATTGTCTGTTAGGGGAAGGGCACACATTAGTGAATAACAAAAATACATTCACGTACATATGCCACAATAGAGGAAGCGCCATAGACCTCACACTCATTAGAGGTTTTGATATACTGGAACATAATCTTCTAACAAGCAATGAGGCACAGCTAATCAGGAAACTCATTCCAGTAGGAACGACACTCAGGACAACCATGTCCACGAGACAACTAATGAAGACACAAACGATACAAAGAAGGTTGGAGCCACAAATACTTCAGGAGAATATTGGTAAGGTTCCACGCAAAATCCATGAAGAGGCCATGGCTGGAATAAGGCAATTTATCGAGGAAGGAAACACAGAAATGGAGGGCATCAGGAAAGCTAAAAAATGGTTCGATAAAGGAATGCTACATCGAAATGCGAATTACACTAGAAAAATTTCACATAGCAAGAGGAACAAAAGAAAAGAGAGACCTGGAATGCTCTCACAAAGCGAGGAATAAATTCAAGGAACTAATAAAACTGATGAAACGGGAATTCAGGGAATGGGAAGATGAAATGTTTATAATAAACGCTGAGAGGAATCCCTACAAACACTTAGGCCAAGGCAGCCGCGGATTTCTGCAGACATACCTATGGAAACTTGGGATAATCATATGCGAGGGGTGTTAGCACTTAATGAAACCAGACCGGAATTAAAGGGAAGAAATATGGTGGAAAGAACTACATTTTTCACAAATGAGGAAGTGAGAAAAGTCATCTCAACAAGCAAGGAGTACAAAACACCGGGAATAGCTGGACTCTGTGCAGAACATCTAAAAGTCTCATTACCATTTCTAGAAACAGTATGGACAAGGCTAATGAACAAGTGCGTGGAATCTGGCAACATACCCATTGCGTGGCGAAAGGCAGTCATAAAGCTACTATATAAAGGACAGGGGGACACGAGCAAACCAGAGTCTTACAAGGGTATAGCCTTGGAATCGGTGGGGTTTAAACTACTTACCAAGCTATTAGCACAGAGAATAAGTGATCTAGTGGAACAATTATTACCTGAAGAACAATTCGGATTTCGGAAAGCGAGATCCACATTAGTAGCGGTGAACTGTCTGTTAAAGGACATACCAGAGAGATTACAATCCCACGGGAAAAAGTATGTAATCTTCTTTGATTACGACAAAGCGTTTGACACTGTCAACAGAAGGAAATTGGTGGAGAAACTGGAGAATATCATTGGACGCTCGGATATGACAAATCTAATAGCTAACACACTAGCAGAAATTGAAGTGCAAATCAACGATGGAATATCCCAATCAGGCTGGATAGATCAAACCATTGGCGTGCTTCAGGGAGACTCATGAGTCCCTTAGTATTCAATGTGCTGACTCAGGATCTCCCCACAAATATCAAAGAGGGAGTACAGAATGTGAACATATACATATATGCGGACGACATGGCGCTAGCCCCTGATAATATAAAATATTTAAAAATAGGTATGAACATTCTCACAAAATGGGCAGATGATAATGAACTCAGAATGAACCTACAGAAGACAGAACTTATGGTATTCAGGAGAGGAGGACGTAACGAGGGAAGACTATATTGTCTGCGGAGAACATACACTAGCGCCTAAAAACCAGTTCAAATATCTTGGAATCACACTTCAAGTAACTGGGACGACTTTCTCGGTGCATATAGAGGAAAGATTAGCTGCTGCACTTAGAAGTATAAGTGACATCAAACACCAACAAAGAATGTCACTGAAGACAGCCATGGGACTCTCCCAAGTCAGCGTGCTACCGCACTCACATACGGCTGGGAATTAATTTGGCAATTCCTGTCACGTAGACAGCTGAAAACTGAAAAGCATGAAACCGAGATACATGAAAAGGGTTCTAGGGGTATCAAAATTTGCTCGATCCCGATACGTGCATGTCTTAGCCCGGGAAACCTTTTTTGGTAGAAGACCTAAGACTTCAAATGCAGCTGCAGGGTATCGCCAGTTTGAAAGCCTTGTTAGTTCCCAGGGTTTTGAACTCTTCACACGACATGATACCGTCAATTCCTTTCGAAGTCATGGATTCCTTCGCCCTTTCGTTAGTCGCATTTGCAGACAGGCGACCCACATACAGCCCGGCAATTATTTCTCCGGCTTGAATGATGGAATTTGTTTCATTTATTTCTATGGTGATGTGTCGGCTTTCTTTATATCTGTTCCTCCTCCTACAGACGGACTCCCAATCCTTCTCTTCCTGCTCACTTCTGTCATAAGTTGTGTCATCTCTTTGGACGCCATGACCTACCTGATCATCATCCACTGTACCATTACATCCTTCGTCTTCTTTCGCGAGGATTGTGTTCTTTTGAAAAGTATCTGTCGCCTCATTTGTCTTTCGAAATTCTGATTTCTTAATTGTAAACTCGTTAGATCCAACAATGCAGTTGTCCTTTTCCTCATTATCATTACTACGTACTTGATTGAGTCGCTTTTCCTCTCGTGTAATGTGTATTTCTCAGTTTAGTATTTAGTATCCCATTTGTCATTTTTAGTACTCTTATCCATGGGGTCCGGTTCGCATTCTCGTTACAATGAGATATCTCTGGCCTCGGAGTTTCCTTTCGATTTTGATTGAGCATTTGACCGGCAGATGTAGATTGGCATTGGTCGCCGTTGCTCCCTGAAGCTTCTAAGAGTGGGCCAGCAGATAGCGCACAATGTGAACTTGGTATTTGTTTCTGTGAAGCTTATATTTCATCCGTTATATGACGTTTTGTGTTATTTGTGAGTACATCCATCATTTGATTCATCTTCTGCATGACGTCATCTGTGATTTCCTATTGTAATAAATTGTAGGCCATGAGATGGCTGTTGGGAATACTTGCTAGGCCACTAGATGACAGGAACTGTACGTTGGAGCACGGCCGACTAGATGCGAGTATCGCTTCCAGTAGGTCGTGGTTGGGGTTTATTAGATCCGGGTTGCTGTCGCCAGACTGCGCCACTAGTCCCGTTATACTTCTGTCTTCTCCCTCTGTGTTAACGATATCTTTGCTTATGTAAACCTCATTCCTTGGTAGCATTGTATCTTCCATCTTAACATTTTCACTGTTCATAACATTTTTCAATGCAATAAGATACTTATAAGATACTCACCGCGTTGGTTATGTTTTCCTTCATGTCTTTTTTAGATATCCACCTTTTCCACTAATTTTGTTTTTGTTTTTGTAGAACATTTACCACTCGTTCGTCTGGTTTATCCGCCATCTTTGTTTATTCTATCATAGGCACCATCATAGCACAGTAGAGTAATCATATACAGTATGGACACATCAGGCCTTTGCCATGTAATTTTTTCGCATGGTTTTGAAACGGCCGTCACCGGAAGCACCACACGCACGCACGCATGACGGCGACGGTTCACCATGTATCCGCGAGAGAGCTGTCTACCCATATTCAATGAGGGTGCGGCCTGTCGATTTTGTTTGAAGAAAACATTGATGTAATTATTAAAAACAACTCAGAAATATAAGTTTTCAATTTAACCAATAGCAGAAATGTTTGAAACCAACATTTGTGCGGTAATTTTTCGCGCAGTTCTTATCACAACGGACATACCAGCATTCCAGTTTCCTCGGACATTGGAGCGGTAATACAAATACCAAAAGTTACACCGAATGATTCTGGCTTTAATACCCATGAAATATCAGTCCCTCGAACACCTATCTATTAATTAATAAATTCTTCAGTCCTAATCCAGATATAATGACTGGGTAAAGGCCTGTACTCAGGAGGATTTGCTGGCATACGTGGCAAATCTACACGTCAATGTATAGGGTATGTAGCCTTTATTTCTCAAAGGAAGTGTTTTACACCACAAGGAAGGCAGTGGTAGGCTGAGATTAGGTAATAATGCCCAACAAAAATTAATTTTCCACCTTAGAGAAGCTATAGTCTCCTTTAAAGTGACCGTTTTCTATCCGAAAGGAGGCAAATGGTCTCCTGAATGAAGTTAGTTGATGTTTTTTATTAAATGTAATTTGTTAAGCTGCATCCCTTTACAGTGAATTAAGTGATTTAATTTCAAGCTACAGTGCTCCCTCACCTATGGGACTTGGTGCTATTCCTGAAGAGTTCTGTAGAAGTTTGGATTTCCGTGCACCCAAACCTACAATCTCATAATTGTTGTAAACGACTGAAGGTACTCCAGTCCCTCAGAATTGTAAGTAGTGTTGCTTTCAGAGACAAATTATTGAGGTTATCAACCGCCTCGCTAGGCCTCGGCATGGCTTTAAGTGTGCGTGACTAAGAAAGCAGGGCTGTTAACCTTGATGTTCCTACCTCAAAGACATATCACAATCCCCTTAATTTTATTTAATTTTGTGAGACCACTAAGAATTTTCCCACCCGTGTAAACTATAACCCACCCTATTTCTTAAGTCTCAAATGATACCTGCCTTTCACTTCACACACACACAAATACACTGAGATATATGACCACGATGTCTCAGCCCTTAAAATAAGCAACAACAACTGTAGCTCCGATACACACTAATCAAATTCCTGGATATTTCTGTGCTTTCAGCAACGATCTTAGGATGATTTTTCTTCACTAGGACACATGCAGAACATGGTGCCAAAAAAGCAATACCGTATAGGTATAGGTTTACCTTATTTGAAAATGAATACAGAATAATCATACTAGAGTGGAGCCTTGCATAGGTGAGGAGAGGTAACACCAAACTCTGGGAGTCAACAAGCCTTGCGCTTGTATCACTCGGGACTTGAGAAATTGGGTGGGCTTATTGTGTAATAGTGAAGTGAACTACAGTAGTGTAGCAAGTGGAATGAAAACTTGTACACAACTCCTCAGGATTTACTTGCCTGACGAGTTTAAACCGGAGAAAGTCCCTGCTCGCAGGAGGCCTGCGCCCTTATGGGAGTATCTAGGCTATATTTATTTATTTATTTTTCCCTCCAAAATGCAGAGAAATTTGGGCTGGAAGTGAACGTGGACAAAACTAATGTTGTAGACGGACATACCTTCGAACGAGTTGAAGAGTTCAAGCACCTGGGCTCAATAATAACCAACAAAAGTGAAGTGATGAAAGAAGTTCATCAACGCATATCAAGTGCTAATCGTGTGTTCTTTAGTCTGAACAATATCTTCAAATCTCGTCTGATATCTCAGAATAACAAAGTCAATCTGTACACGACACTGGTGAGACCAGCACTTTTATACGGCTGTGAAACTTGGGCGACATCTGCAACGACAGAAAATTCAATATGTGCTTTTGAAAGAAAGGTACTTCGAAAGATCTATGTACCCGTCTATAATAACATGGATGGTAAATGGGAGAGAAGAAAGAAAGAAGACCTGTACCAGAGGTTTGGAAAGCCACACATTGGACGGATATTGGGACAGAGGCGACTACAATGGTTTGGACACATCTTACGAGCGGACGGATCCCTTCCTAAGAGAGTCCTCCAATCTCAACCCACGGGAAAACACCCGATAGGACGCCCAAGAACACGATGGAAGGATCGAGTGACGACGATCCTTCAAGAAGTGGAACCGACAGCCGTGGAGGATGATGCTAGAGACTGGAAAAGGTGGAGTGCCATCTGCAGCAAATACCTCCTCTCATGATTGACTGACTTTCCTTTCATTGGATCTTTTTTGTGTTTTGTAGTATTATTTCCTTTGTAATATGTTTTGGTTTTTGTAATATTTATATTTTCCTTTTGTTATTCTGTTGCCTGATTAATGCAATAAATGATTATGATGATTTTTTTAAATTTATTGTGCGATAACTTGTGTTACTGTGGTGGCTGTACTTGTGTGTGTATTTTTAAATTGGGGATAGGATTGGCCTTAAGTTAACAACCATCCTGTGAACATGAACTGTATCGAACATGCATGGAAAGAGATTAAGAGGGCAGTTTCGCACTGTCCCAATCCTCTAACAAACAAACATTGAGCAACTGATTGAAGCTGCTGTCCAAGAGTGGGATAATCTGCCCCAAACCAGGTTGGTTCGTTGGTTCTCAGTACGTTATACCTCGTTGTCGGCAAGCATGCCTTAGGGCTCGTGGTGACCTTACTTGGTATGCCCCAACATGAAAAAGATTATCACTTTTGTTATTCTTTTAGAGTTTGTATCTTTTGCACAGCATATTGTGTGTTGTTTTTCTTTGTGTGTACCCAATATTGTGTATAACGTCAATACATACAAATGGTAAAACAGTAAATCGCAATGTGCAAAACCTTTTTTTGAGTACGGTACTGTTAAAGTTACAATCACTGCTAGTCACCACAACACTGATTATCAAATACCATGCACACACAAGTACACGGGTCATAGACCAAAGAGGTCCTAATTGGAACTATAATAATATATACAGTACAGGTGTATCAAAAAATATGGTCATATAAATTACTCCAGATTATAGCTTTCCAAGAGGCATACATACTTTGAAACTTAAGTGTTTAAAATAAGTCTGCTGTTGCGACTTGGAACTGAATCCCAGCACTCTGCACAGTGTGTGAACTGATTATATCACGATAGCCCTTTGTTAACTCTTGACGTAGGCCTACCGGTGCCAACTGAAAAGACCTGCACCAGGCCTCTCCAAAAGCCACACAGCATTATTAGCCTAACACTTCTCTAATCCAGGTGTAAACACCATCCATTGCATGGATAACTGATCTTACATCGTCTCCAATCCTGCAGAATGGGAAGGATAAGGAGTAAACAAGTAAAAAGTGCGGTGCGGTTAGATGGCAACTTATTAGTCGTGACAAGGTTAATGTTAGGTCTGATTGGTGTCAAGCTAAGGTTAGAGCAAGTTTAGGAGTGGGTGTTTTACTTGATTGATAGGCGACACCATTGTACATAGTGTTACTCTCCGGCTATATTACATTATTACATTCACTAGAGACTGAAAGCAAAGCAAACTTGTATCTTCACGAGATAATCCTGTCCCCTCACATCAACACGACTTTTTAATTGACTAAGTAAATTCCCGGGTATTTACGTTAGGAATGTGAGAGTATTAAAATTAACACTTATTTATAGTTACTGCATTATATCTGACCACAAAAGTTTATTAAACAAAAACCACAAATTCCCTACACTTTTCAATATATCGTTTTCAATATTATCATAACCTTTCATCGTTACGATGCAATCACAATGAGACACCACAGGACTGGAGGAATGTGGTGTTAAACATTAAACTCCACACTTCTTACAATTAAAAGTCAGTAATATTAACACTTTCTACTTTATTTATTAATTTCTTAAACTATCTGATTATAAAGAGAGGTAGTGTGTTGAAATCGAGTTAAACACATTACATAAACATTAATATAAATTCAGAACCCAGCTGTTTATCATGTGTTTGTCCATAAGTGATGCTACCAAGCGGCGTACAGGTGAATTGCTGCTGCCCCTTATCAATTGTTTTTTGGAAAATCCGTTCTTCTGGTTTTGCCTAAGTCACAGTATAGATATCAATACAGTAAGGACACATCAGGCCTTTACCATGCAATTTTTTCGTCATGGTTTTGAATCGGCCGGTTCCGGAAGCACCGCACGCACGCACGCATGGCGGCGACGGTTCACCATGTATCCGCGAGAGAGCAGTCTATCCGTATTCATTGAGTGCGGCCTGTCGATTTTGTCTGAAGAAAACATTCTTTGTAATTATTAAAATCAACTCAGAAATATAATTTTGCATTTTAACCAATGGCAGAAATGTGGGAAACCAACATCTGTGCGGTAATTTTTTGCGCAGTTCTTGTCACACTGGACATAACAGCATTCCGGTCTCCTCGTGCATTGGAGCGGTAAATACAAATATCACACGTTTCATCGAATAATTCTGGTTTTAATACCCATGAGATGTCAGTCCCTCAAACACCTATCCATTAATTCTCAAATTCCTCATTCCTAATCCAGATATAATGACTGGATAAAGGCCTGTAATCAGGAGGATTTACTGTCATACGTGGCAAATCTACACGTCAATATATAGGGTATGTAGCCTTTATTTCTCAAAGGAAGTGTTTTAAACCACAAGGAGGGCAGTGCTGGACTGAGATTAGGTAATAATGCCCAACAAACATTAAATCTCCACCCTAGAGAAGCTATTGTCTCCTTTAAAGTGTCCGTTTTCTAACCCCACTTAGCCTAGGAGGCAAATGGTTTCCTGACTGAAGTTAGTTGATGTGTTTTATTAAATGTAATTTGTTAAGCTGCAGCCCTTTACAGTGAATTAAGTGCTTTAATTACAAGGTACAATGCAAATCAGATTTAACATTTGCCCCCTCACCTATGGGACTTTGTGCTATTCCTGAAGAGTTCTGGAGAAGTTTGGATTGTCTTGTACCCAAAGCTACAATCCCATGAAATGACTGAAGGTACTCCAGTCCCTCAAAATTGTAAATAGTGTTGCTTTCAGAGACAAACTATTGAGGTTAGCAACCCCCTCACTACGCTAGGCATGGCATTAAGGCTGTGTGACTTAAAAACCAGGGCTGTTAACCTTGATGTTCCTACCTCATAGACATATCACAATGCCCTTAATTTTATTTAATTCTGTAAGACCACTAAAAGTTTGCCTACCCATGTAAATGATAAGCCCACCCAATTTCTTCTCAAGTGATACCTCCCTCTCATTCCACACACGCCCAAATACACGGGGATATATGACCACGAAGTCTCAGCCCTTAAAATAAGCCACAACTGTATCTTCGATATACACTAATCAAATTCCTGGATACTTCTATACTTTCAGCAACGATCCTAGGGATGATTTTTCTTCACTATGTCACATGCAGAACATGGTGCCACTAAAGCAATACCGTATAGGTCCATGTTATTTGAAAATGAATACCGGTACATAATAATCATACAAGAGTGGAGCCTTGCATAAGTGAGATGTAACACCAAACTCTGGGTGTCAACATGCCATACACTATCACTCGGGAATTGAGAAATTGGGTGGGCATATTGTGTGATAACCTGTGTTACTGTGGTGGCTGTGTGTGTATTTGTAAATTGGGGCTAGGATTGGGAAGGAGGTGGCTGTGTCCTTAAGTTAACAACCATCCCAGCATTTGCCTTAAGTAGGGAAACCACTTCCAGGATGGCCGAGGTGGGAATCGAACCCTCCTCTTCTCAGTTTTGCCTCACGAGGCTGACTGTACCCCATTCCAGCCCTAAGGCCAGACTGCTAGTTGCTACACCACGAGGTGATCTACAGTAAGTGAAAAGGGATGGATTCTAATCCACCTCTTGGTCCTAATATAAGTGAATTTCTATGGTTTCTAATTCCCCTTCCCCCCTCCCAGAATGCTCCGTGCACCAAACATTCCATCTTCAAATTATTTTGCATGCCCAATTAAATGGAGTAATATAGCTCGGGTGGTGTTGGGGTAGCATGCCTGCCTCGCACCAGGAGACCTCGGGTTCGATTCGAGGCTCCGTCAGGGATTTCAGAAACCGGCGTGAGGGCTGGAACAGGGTGTACACAGCCTCGCAAGGACAATTGAATAGCTGTCTGACAATGAGGCAGCGCCACGCTCATGGAGACCAAGATTAACGGCCGAGGGGATCCGAGGCGCTCACCACATAATCTGCAGGCCAAATGGCTGGGTGGCGATCGCTTGGTAGGCCTAGGCCCTTCATGGACTGTAGTGCCACGGGGTTTGTTGTTTCGTTTTAATGGTAGTTCGGAGACTATGGTTTCAATAGTCTTCTTAGAATGTACAGTATATGGATGTTATCTTTAAAAATACCCGCACGAGTCTCTCTGGAGGACTAACACATTATTACTATTACGTAAACATATCTTGCATAAGAATCATGGCCCTACTAATAATATAGTTCATCCTATCTTGGTGAGAAAAAATACTGTACCTGTATGTGCATTTGCTCAAAGAACTTTTTCTTTTTTGAATTTTTATTCCATACATATTATTTTTGTTTGTTTTATTAATATTAGGCGTCCACCTAAAAATTTTAAATCAACTAAAATTTGTATTATTTTGTGTTAAGAGGGACAGATGACCTTGCAGTTCCGCCCCTTAAACAACAATAACTATCCATACTATGTGTGATGTTAATGAGCAATTCTGAGAATATTTACAGCGGATCTAGATTGCAGTCATGGACCACTTTGCGGCGTAGTGACTACCATTCTTGGCTGTTGCCCCAGAGGTCTGGGTTTGATTCCCGGCTCTGCCAAGAAATTTAATTCTGGTCTGAGGGCTGCAACAGGGCACACTTAGTCTCGTGAGGCACAACTGAGAAGAGGAGGGTTTGATTCCCACCTCAGCCATCTTGGAAGTGGTCTTCCGAGATTTCCCACTTCTACTGCAGGCAAATGCTGTGATGGTTCCTAAGTTAAAGCCAATGCCGCCTCCTTACCAATCCTCACCGGAATTGAAAATACACATACTAAGACAGGCATCACAATAACACAGGTTATCAATCAAAATTCCACACTCGCCCAAGTACACAGGGCTAAACGACCACGATGGCCAGGCCCCTGAAATGAAACAACAGATTGCAGTCGATGTACAGAAGTTGTCTAACATGGTGGCCAGATTGCTCCTTAGTGCCTCTTGGTCTATTGGAATGGCTGTAACATCCGGTGCATTATCATACCATAGCCAAACTGTTCCTCTATTGGAGCACGAAGATTGGGATGCTCTGCCGTCACTGTCTCATGAAGCCATAGCCAGGTGGCTATGGTAATGCTTGTTGTTTCATGTAGGAGGTTGTACATCATGGTCGTCAGCCCTGTGTACTTGGGCGTGAGAAGAAACCCATACAACAGGAGCAATCGAGTGTGGCAACGGGTGGGTGAAAGATTTCACAAGCTCTTCATCCAGGAACGCCTCCAACAGCAAGGAAATTCAGTCATGTTTTGTTGTGGGATCATGTTTGGTCGACGTACGCCTCTAATTCCTATCCACGGTAACATGACCGGTCTGGTATACAGAGACAACATCCTCAAACCTGTCGTTACAGGATTCGCTGCCACAATGGGCGAGGGCTTTACACTAGTGGACGATAATGCCCATCGAGCTAGGGTGGCCAATCAGTTCCTTCAGATGCAAGACATACGGAGAATGGAGTGGCCTGCATATTCTGCGGACATGAACAGTATCGAACATGCATGGGAAAAGATTAAGAGTGCAGTTTCGCACTGTCCCAATCCTCTAACAAACAAACAAACAAACAAACATTCAGCAACTGATTGAAGCTGCTTTCCAAGAGTGGGATAATCTGCCCCAAACCAGGTTGGTTCGTTGGTTCTCAATACGGTATGCCTCTTTGTCGGCAAGCATGCCTTAGGGCTCGTGGTGGCCATACATGGTATTGATATGCCCCAACATGAAAAAGATTGCCACTTTTGTTATGCTTTTAGTGTTTGTCTCTTTTGCACAGCATATTGTGTGCTGTTTTTCTTTGTATGTCATTACATACTACCCTACCAGGGAATTGTTACTGCTAGACGTGGAGCACGGCTGTTGTGTATACATTACGCCAGCTCGCCTCGTTATGGCTGCCGCGAGCGGTTGCTGGGCAAGAGGGAGAACGCATGTACAATCATACAATGAGAATACATCGCACAGCGCACGACCCAGCATGAATCATGCACACAAATGACGTGCGATGAGGTTTCGCTGGCGACAACTGCACGTCTATCGCAGGCGTGTGGCTGGGCGGAGCGCATTAGTTCCGATTTCCGCCACCGGTAACAATTCGCTGGTAGGATAGTACACATAGCAAAACACTAAATCGCAATATGCAAAACCTTTTTTTGAGTACTGTTCAAGTTACAAACACTGCTAGTCACCACAACAATCTAGGGACAGATGACCTCGAAGTTCCGCCCCTTAAAACAACAATTACATTACATTCACCACAACACTGATTATCAAATACCATGCACACACAAGTACACGGGTCATAGACCAAAGAGGTCCTAATTGGAACTATAATAATATATACAGTACCGGTATATGGTTATATAAATGACTGCAGATTATAGCTTACCAAGAGGCTTACATACTTTGAACCGGCCTCGGTGGCCGAGAGCGCTAACGTGCTACCTAGTGCCTCGCTGGCATCGGGAGAGCGTGAGTTCGAATCCCACCTCTACCGTCCTGAAAATGGTTTTGGTGGTTTCCCATTTTCACTACCAGGCAAATGCCGGGACGGTTCCTTTCAATAAATCCACGGCCAATTTCCCTCCAATATCCCTTCCCTGACCCGTCCTGAAAAGAAAAGTGCATGGCCATTGGCTGCATTAATAAAATTATACATACTTTGAAACTTTAGTGTTTAAAATAAGACTGCTGTTACGACTTGAAACTGAATCCCAGCACTCTGCGCAGAGTGTGAACTGATTACACCACGATAGCCCTTTGTTAACTCTTGACGTAGGCCTGGTAATTGAAGCTATGGCATATAGTTAGGCCTCCTAATGACCAGTATTAATTCCACTATGATGTACATGTCGCTTACAGGTACCAACTGGAAAGACCTGCCCCAGGCCTCTCCAAAAGCCACACAGCATTATGAGCCTAACACTTCTCTCATCCAGGTGTAAAAACCATCCATCGCATGGAAAACTCATCCTACATTATCTCCATTTCTGCAGAATGGGGAGAATAAGGAGTTGACGTACCACTGACAAGTAAAAAGTGCGGTGCGGATAGATGGCAACTTATTAGTCGTGACGAGGTTAAAGTTAGGTCTGATTGGTGTTAAGCTATGGTTAGAGCAAGTTTAGGACTGAGCGTTTTTCTTGATTGATTGGCGACACCATTGCACAAAGTGTTATTTACCAGTTATATTACTTGATTACATTCACTAGCGACAGAAAGCAAAGCAAACTTGTAGCTTCATGTGGCTCTCGTGATCATAAGCCACAGAACCTTTCTTTTTTATATTTGGAATTTGAACCACTCGATGCAACTCGGAAATTCTAACATGCATTAACCAAGAATCAAACCCCAATCCAAAACTATAATATGACGACTTTAGGATCTCCGAATGGAGATCTGGGTGTGACCTTGGCTTCTAGGATTAAAGAAGCAGGCCTCTGTACGAAGGGTGGTTGGCCGGTTTACTTCACTGTAAGCCCTGAGCTTGTATTTCAGCTTTACTTTACTTATTTTTAGGCCATCTGTGGGCTAAACAAAACAATCTACCAGTAAATGTATAGTCTATTTGTTGAATCTGAAAGCTACTTGTTGCTCCTATAATAGCCACACAAAGACGTGGAACTAATAAAGGTAATGAAAAGAGATTCCTTAGCACATGACTTACAGTACCGGTATTGAATTCTTCTTGGAACACAAGATAATGAACGGAAGTGTGAGTAGGCTAAGAAATGAGAAGTAAGAAGTAGCCTAGGCATATCATGAAATGTGAAAATAACACTGCATAATAAGGCTGTCCCCACCCATCAACATGACTTTTTTATTGACTAAATAAATTCCCGGGTATTTACGTTAGGAAGCTAAGAACATTAAAAATTAACACTTATTTACAGTTACTGTAGAAAACTTGAATTGCATTATCTCAGACCACAAAAGTTTAAGAAACAAAATCCACATTTCCCCCACACTTTTCAATATATCGTGTGTTAATTTAATCATTAAAACATATCATAACCTTTCATCGTTACGATGCAATCACAATGCGACACCACAGGACTGGAGGAATGTGGTGTTGAACATTAAATTCCACACTTCTTAGAATTAAAACACAGTAGTATTAACACTTTCTATTTTCTTGTTATTTATTTTCTTAAAATATCTGATTATAAAGAGAGCTAGTGTGTTGAAATAGAGTCAAATAAATGACATAAAATATACATTCATCAATCAGCTGATTATCATGTGTTTGTCCATAAGTGGTGCTACCTAGCGGCTTACAGGTGTATTGGTGCTCCCCCTTATCAATTGTTTTTTTGAAAATCCGTTCTTCCGGTTTTGCCGAAGTGTCCATACTGTATTGGTATCTATACTGTGCCTAAGTGTCCATACTGTAATGATATCTATGCTGTGATCATAGTGTGTGCTAGTGGTGGCACAGCTGAACATTGATCGCTCCAGGAAATATAAATAATGATTGAATAAATAAATAATAAATAAATAAATTACAGCTGTCAATTTAATCGATCAATCGAACCGATTGAAATAGTAGTGTGGTGAACGAAAAGTAATTGTTTTGCGTAGCACAATTCTTCCATCGAACAGACACATGGCAGAGAAGAGATTAATATCAACCACCGACAAGCTGAATCAAGCCAACTTATTTGACGATTTCACTAAACTGTTCGGAAGCTGGGAGGAAAAAGGGTTCATTGAGAAGATAACGTATGAGGGATTTTCTACCACATAGACCGCTGATAAAGCCAAACAGTTGACGACCCCAGTTCGACCGGTGTTTGATGCTTCATGCATCACAGAGTCACGCGTGTCTCTCAATGAATATCTTGAGAAAGGATCTATCTATGTGCAAATGATCCCCAAAATACTGCTAAGATTTCGAGAGAAGAAGATTTGTGTAACGTCTGATAGAAGGAAGGCGTTTCAGATGATTGAGGTAGCGCCAGAATATCATAACCACCTCGGTTTTCTATGGTGGAAGGATAAACAATTTGGAGAAATCAAGGTCTACAGACATGCAAGAGTAGTGTTGGAAACGACTTGCAGCCCATTCATATTAGGTGCAGTATTAGACTATCAACTATCGAATGTTCTTGGAGATGACGAAGGAACAGCACACAAACTGAAGGAATCACTATAAGTGGACAACTGTGTGACCTCGGTAGTTTCTATAGAGGAGTATAAGAGGTTCTGTAATGAAATTACAAGAATACTGGCAGAAGCACACATGGGGCTGAGAAATTGGGAGAGTACCATGGAAGATGTATCGAGGGACGATAAGGAGGGTGGAGAAGCATACGTTACGGAAATCCTAGGTCTGGAATGGAATAGAAGAGCGGATACGTTGACATGTCATATAAACTCAAAGCTTACAATGTTAGCAGAAGATGTCAGTAAGAGAGAAAATCTTTGATGTCATTGGATTCCTTTCACCAGCATTGCTTCCATTCAAATTGTTGCTGAGGGAAGCATGGAAAGTTGAAGCAGCAAGCAAACCAACTCAAACGAGAGGAAGATCTAGTTGCGATTCTCCATTACCTGAATTGATATCTGGTGATTTTCAAAAACGCTACGCAGAAGTACCGTGTTTAGGAGAGGTAAAGGTTTCTCGTTTAGTTACAAGTGGTGCAGTGAATAAAGTAGATCGGTCGCTTCGTACATTTACTGATGTCACTCAACATGCTTATGCGGCAGCTGTCTTCTTAAGAACAGAAAGACCAGATGGAGTTTCCGTCGAGTTGGTGCTAGCCAAAGCCAGGTTAGCGCCCCTTAAGACGATTACCATTCCAAAGATGGAATTGTTGGGATGTCTGATAGGAAGCTGGTTGACTTCCTTAGTAAGATCGTCATTACACTTAGAATATGTTAAAGAGTATTTATGGACGGATTCCTCAACAGCCTTGACTTGGATAAAACGAAACGAGACTTGGGGAACCTTCGTTGAAAATTGAGTTCAAGAGTTTAGAAAACTGACACAGCCTGAGGCCTGGAGACACATACCGGGGATATACCCCTAATCCTGCTGACTTGGTACCCCGTGAATGTTATCCTTCACAGTTAAAAGTATCTCAATGGTGGAAAGGACCAGGATGCTTAAGAAATCCTATGTACCAGTGGCCGTCTGTTCCAGCGGAAGACGAAGATAATGATCAAGTTATTATGTCAGAGAAAAGGAGGGAGCCTATAGGTACATGTGTGACAATGGCAACCTTGAAAATGGCTAGGAACTTGACTTACTCGCAAATATTGTGAGTCGGAGCTTGGATAATGAGATTCTGCAACAATGAAAGAAAAGAGAACACAGAGTTTACTGGATCACTGACCTACTTGGAAATTAAGAACACAGAATTACATTTCATCAAAAGCGTTCAGCAGGAATCATTTCCACAACATTTTTAACGGCATTGCGGTTACCAGAGATGAGCAGGATCTTATTCGTGTAAAAACGAAGATTTTAATGAGAAACGACTTGTTGGATTTCAAGTATCCCCTGTTGTTACCCAAAAGGCATGAGCTGGTTGTTGCGTTCATTGAAGAACAACATCGACTGCATTGTCATGCTGGAGTACAGTTCTTGATGACTCATATTAGGAAAAGGTTCTAGATATTGCAGAGTAAAATATATATTAAAAGAGTGATATCAAGATGTATGCAATGCAATCGACACAAAGTTAAAAGTGCTGAATCGTAACCAGGTCCTCTACCAAATGACGGAGTCAAAGACGCACGTGTATTAGAAATAATTGGTATTGACATGGTTGGAACTCTCTTCCCAAAAGACTGGTCGAAGATGTGGATTACTCTCTAGACATGTGCTGTTTTCAGAGCCGTTCACCTTGAACTAGTAACATCGCTCAGTACTAACGCCTTTGTATTGTCGTTAAGACGATTCATCTCCAGAAGAAGTCGTCCTGCAGTTATTCGGACAATGGAACAAATTGTGTTGGTGCTGCAAGAGCCTTAAAATGCTTAAATCACCAGGGGCTACAGAATACTTCTGGTTATCAAGACATTGAGCGGAAATTCAATCCTCCAACAGCATGTTGGTGGGGAGGATGGTGGGAGCGCCTGGCACGTACGTCCAAAGGAGTGCTGAGGAGAATGCTCGGAAGATACGTTTTGACTTACGAGGAACTGTTGACTTCGTTATGTGATATAGTGTCTGTTATCAATGGAAGACCTTTAACATATATTTCAGAGGATCCAGAAAATTTGAGCACATTGACGCCAGCAATGTTTCTACAAGACGCTGGAGAGAAAGGCATCGCAGACTTCGACCAACTCGAAAATAGCAAGTTTCAGTCTCGCTTACGTTTTCGACAACATCTGCTTCAAGTGTTCAAACAACGTTTTAGAAAAGAATATCTTTCCCAACTTGTACAGGCACCAAAGGGGGAGAAGAAAATACCCCTCAAGGAAGGTGGCATAGTGTTGCTTGGAACCGAGAAGGTGAAAAGAGTGGAATAGCTGTTGGCAAGGATTTTAAAATTTATTCGTGGCGGAGATGGTGTCTCCCGTACAGTAAAGCTAACAACACAGAATGGTATAATACTGCGTCCGATAGAAAGACTATACTCCCTGGAGATTGGCAGCCCAGAAGATATTGTGTGCAAGCCCAAATTAACCGCAGAGATAACCAAGACTCAGCCTGTGTATACAACTAGGAGTGGGAGAAAAGTAGTGCCAAATGTGAAATACTAATAGATATTTCTTAATAAAAAATTAACTTAATGTATTGTGTTTTGTTTTTTGTTTTGAAATTGTCAAAGAATTCTTGTAGATAAATTGGTCACACAATTTCAACGTGGGAGCGTGTGCTGGGAATTGGGAGTGTGTTCTCTGCTCATTGGTTTTAGGCATCGTGTATGATGAAATAAAAAGATGGGGTCAGAACTATCACGAGGCTTCTAACAAATATTTTCAGTAATTTACAACAGTAACTTATTATTATTATTTTTAATGATAACGTGGAGGCATGATAAGGAGGACGTTGGCGGAAAAATGTAAGCGAGGTGGATATGACTATTTTTTGTTAATTATATTAAAACCAGCTATCAGGGATTTGACGATATCTAAATATGAGCTTGGCTTAGTTGAATGGCTATATGGGCAAGCATTTGACAGTAAACCATAAGAATTGTGATGACAGTAAAATAAATCTGCGAACTTATTTAAACAAATATTTAAACAAATATTTAAATTAATATTTAAACAAATATAAATAAATGCAAGCATAAATAAGTAATGAAAAGTATGTAAATAAACAATTAAATTATGTTTTGTTAAAGTAACGATAAAGGAGCGAGGAGAGTAGGAATGTTGTGCATCATAATACTATTTTAAATATACGGTTTAAAAAATCGTAATATGATAGTGGAATGGAGGTAGCCTATGTGTTAATGAAAGTTCGGCGAGCAGTTTGAACTGAAAAGCAGAAGAAAGAAGGAAGGTGATAGAACACTTTATGAAGTGATTCTAAGATGTAAAAAAGTGTATAAAGTAAATGTAACTGTACGGTGAATGTTGATATTCGAGATGGAAGAGGAAGCAGCTGATCGGTAGATGCTAATTTTTGAGCAGAGGTGTTATGAAGCTCTCTCCCCCCTCCCCCCTAGATAGAACTTTGAGAACGGAGTCATTAATGTATAGATTAATAGAAGCATTGTTATAAGAGAAATTCAGTGGTTTCAATTATATTAAAATTACTAGCTGAAGTACCCGTGCTTCGCTACGGGTCGTAAATAAATTAAAATGTGATGGTGACAGTTAAAACAGGGGATAGGCGAGGTGCTGCGCAGAGGGAGATTAAGGATGGAACATTTTGTCCAACTACACCGCTCTGCCTTGACCGTGTTTTATAGCACACATTTAGGTTTTACTCGCTAACGGTTGGAGATACATTTCGGATAGAAAATGCAATTTTTAACCTCGTACATGCCATCAAAAGTTTGCTATTTCTTAGCGTTCTCTTTTTATTTGAAATGGAAATATGAAAGTTTAAAACCAAAGGGTAGAGTGACGTCACTAAAATGGTCGCCATCTTTAATTAGTGCAAAGTATTGAAATCAAAAGTAACCTGTATGTTAACCAGGTAGATCTGCTACTTCCATGTAAAATTTATGTAAATCGGACCAGTGGTACTTGCGTGATTGAGTAATACACAGACACACACCATCTCATTTTTAGTCTCGCTTCGCTCGCGTCATAGTCGTGTCATATGTTATTCAATGAAATGCAGGTTTAACCCCGTTAACACCCCATTAGAACCTGAATATCCAAAAATCCCTCCTTAGTAGATGTTTTCGACACACGACAAACATATCCTCAAAATATAATTCTTCTAACATTAATAGTTTTGGTTGGTCGATGAGAGTGAACATCCAAAAATCCTTCCTTAGTGGACGTTTTTCTTCCAGAATTTCACCCCTCCCCATAGGCCCCTTAAATTGGATTTATGAAAAGACGGTCGAACACCTGTTTATTTTATTTATTTATTTATTTATTTATTTTAAGCTGATTGATTTCCTCAGAGTTTCAAACTCCTCGCCTATGTCGTTTAAGAGATACACGCTCCGTTAAGAATCTTTCAACCCCCACTTTTCATCCCTTTCACCTCATAATATACACTATATCGAAAAACCATTAGACATGTGTCAGCTTATTTTTAATGATTAGTATATATGCCAAGTATCAATCCCCAAATGAAACCACTCGTGAGATATTGTTGTTCAATGAAATGCACGTTTACCCCCTTAACACCTATTTAGAACCTGAATATTCAAAACTCTTACCTTAGTGGACGTTTCCGACATAAAACGAACATATGCCCAAAATTTCATGTTTCCAACTTCAATAATTTTGGCTGGGCGATGATGAGTGAGTGAGTCAGTCAGGACATTTTCTTTCATTTATATTTGATAATTTCACCCCTCCCCATGAACCCCTTAAATTGGATTTATGAAACAAACGGTCGAACACCTATTTACTTATTTAAAGCTGATTTCCCCCTGAGTTTGATGAGTGAGTAAGTGAGTCAATCAGTTAGGACACTTTCTTTCCTGTTTTATCCCCCCAGAATTTCACCCCTCTCCAAGGGCCCCTTAAATTGGATTTATGAAAAAACGGTCGAACACCTACTTACTTGTATTTTAAGCTGATTTTTCCGCCGAATTTCAAACTTCTCGCCTATGTCGTTTAAGAGATACACGCTCAGTTAAGAATCCCTCAATCCCCAATTTTCACCCCTTTCACCTCATAATATACACGACATCGATACACCTTTAGATATATGTCTGATTATTTTTAATGATTAGTTTATATACCGAATATCACATCCCCAAAGAAACAACTCATGAGATATCGTTATTCAATGAAATGCACGTTTACCCCCTTAACATCTCTTTAAAACCCGAATAAAGAAAAATCATTCCTTAGTTGACGTTTTGACGTACAGCGAACATATTCCCAAAATTTCATTTTTCCAACATTAATAGTTTTCGCTGGGCGTGATGAGTGAGTGAGTCAAACAAACATTTTCCTTCAATTATTTTTACCAGAATTTCTCCCCTCCCCATGGGCCCCTTAAATTGGATTGATGAAAAAACGCTTGAACACCTATTAACTTATTTTTTTAGCTGTCTTTTTCCCCTGAGTTTGATGAGTGAGTGAGTTAGTCAGTCAGTTAGGACACTTTCTCTCCTTTTTCCCCCCAGAATTTCACCCCACCCCATTGGCCCCTTAAATTAATTTATGAAAAAACAGTCGAACACCGATTTACTTAATTTTTTAGCTGATTTTTTTTCGCTTAGTTTCAAATTTCTTGCCTATGTCGTTTAAGAGATAGGGCTACACGCTCCGTTAGGAATCCTTCAACCCCCAATTTTCACCCCTTTCACCTCATAATAATACACCACAGCGAAAAACCCTTAGACACATGTCTGCTTACTTTTAATGATTAGTTTATATGCCGAGTATCCCATCCACAAATGAAACCACTCGTGAGATATTGTTATTCAATGAAATGCAGGTTTAAGACCCCTTTAGAGCCTGAATATCAAAAAATCCTCCCTTAGTGTACGGTTTTGAGATACAACGAACATATCCCCAGAATGCCATGGTTCCAACTTCAATATTTTTGACTGGGCGATCATGAGTGAATGAGTCAGGACATTTTCTTTCATTTTTTTCCTTCAGTATTTCATCCCTCCCGATGAACCCCTTCAATATGATTGATCAAAAAAACTGTCGAACAGCTATTAACTTACTTTAAAGCAGTCCCCCCCCCCGAGTTTGATGAGTGAGTCAGTCAATCAGTTAGGACACTTTATTTCCTGTTTCACCCCCCCCCCCCCCAGAATTTCACCCCTCCCCATGGGCCCCTTAAATTGGATTTATGAAAAAACGGTCAAACACATATTTACTTATTTTTTATGCTGATTGTTTTCCGCTGAGTTTCAAACTCCTCACCTATGTCGTTTAAGAGATACACGCTCCGTTAGGAATCTTTCAATCCCCACTTTTCACCCCTTTCACCTCATGATATACACCACATCCAAAAACCCTCAGACTCGTGTCTTCTTATTTTTAAGGATGAGTTTACGTGCCGAGTATCACATCCCCCAATGAAACCAATCGGGAGATATTGCAATTCAATGAAATGCAGGTCTAGCCCCTTAACACCCCTTTAGAACCTGAATATCCAAAAATCCTCACTTAGTGGGCATTTGCGGCCCTTTGGGAAGCTGCATACCAAATTTCATTCCAATCCGTCGGTGGCTTCTGAGATTTCGTGATGAATGAATGAGAGAGTGAGTGGTATTTGACAAATATATATAGTAGATGATAGTGTCAAGTCTTTGTTATGCTAAACTCGGTTGACAGTGCTGTGTGAGTAGTTGAGTAACTAACGGGATTTCAAGTAAAGATCCTCTTTTTCTATACCGGTAGTGCAGAGCAGAACTGGCATCCAGTCGGCCGTGTCTCGACTTTAGCTATGTTGCCATGGAAACTATCTGGCTTGCCATTCCTTCATGAGCATATTTTATGATTTGATTAGCCTGTGCTTGAGTGCAAAAGGGCCGAAATCAGAAGAATGAGAAAGACTATCGAAAATTCAATTAGCCAGCGGTTCCTTCTGGATCCTAAACTATATGTATGCAAAATTTGGTTGAGATTGGAGGAACGGTGTAGATTTGTATACGGAACAGACCCACATACATACCCACATACATACAGACTTTCACTTTTATATATAAGATTATTCTTATTAAAAGAATATAATGTTACTTTTGGAAGTCCGGAACAGCTGAGAGGATATTGCGCGTCATTATATTCGACGATGTTTTGAATTCGTGGATGGAATTCTATTTTAATTTAACTGTAATGTCTTTATTAATGCATTTATTTCGTCCTTTTTTTATACATCAACTTTCGTGATTTACATTAATTATAGAGAGATTGTGTTATGGAAATATATCAGGTATAAGGCACCCATTTTCCAGATCCCGTATCGCCCCAAGGATGGTAAGTTTCTCACTCTCCCAATGTTCTTGCCCCAGTAGAGAAGTCCATAACACAATCGCAGGATTGTTGTATCCTCATGTTGTGCTTGTCGGTAGTATTTTCAGTTTTTTCTAGCCGGAGACCTTCAAGATTCTACGATCCAGTCGATCTTCGGATCTCGACTGGTACATCCTCATGATTATACGGGTACAGTACCTAACGTAAGGCCACGACCGCCTCCTCCCCTCTTCCTTGCCTATCCCTCTCAATCTTCCCTTTCTTTCCCATTCGTCATAAGGCCCCTGTTCGCTTTGCAGGTGAGGCCGCCTGGGCGAAGTGCTCGACCTTTCTCCTCAGTTGTATCCCTCAGCTCAATGTTTCAAACTAAAATTTGGAAATTCTTGGAATTAACTGGCAGATTTTAGGTTGATCTCTTACGTCTACTCGACATTCGAATTTTCCTCCAGGTCTTGTTAGTTGTATTCTCTATTTCTTGTGGTTCACTGACGAAGTGTTATTTCCCCAGAAAAGTATACAAGTGACGATTTCGTCATCACAAGGTTCCAATTCTAGTTCCTTTGCTGTTCTATGTAACAAGTATGATCGCTGTGAACCACTGTCTAAGAAAGCTCTCACTGTTTTTTGTTTATATTTATCGCGGATGTTAACCATCAAAGTCGGTAGTACAACTTGTTTTACGCAAGTAAAATTAGCAAGATCGGACGTCGTCAACTGATCCGTATATTCCTTTCTCATTGACTGTTCATTACAGTGAATAGTCATCTTGGGCACATAACCGTTACGTGTCAATCTATTACTACAAATCAAACATTGTATACAGTATTCATCCTGCAATTGTTTGATAGATTATTCGCCCGTAAACATGTCTAACAGTGTTTTTTCACTTTTACTTTCTGAGTTCTTTGATCAAGTGTCATATACTTTGGTTTGAAACAATTCTCACTGTCGTGGAATTTTCTTCAGTATATACTGAACTCTTGTAAAGAAGCATAATAGGACTCTGTTTCGGGGAAGTGTTTCGGTCCATACGCTTGTTGTTAAGAATAATTTTGCTTCTAAAATTTACAAGGTAACATAGAGTAAAATAAAATATCAGAAAGGAAAGTGAAACCAATTTTAACGAAAACAATTTAATAACAGATCAAGTAATCAAATAAACACAAATAAAACACGTCAACTCCCTTAAATTTACACCAAGTTAACCATGAATTAGATCAATATCTGTTTCAAGAGATTACAATAAAATTAGGACGTGAAACTTGGTCCTGTCATTCGTTCAACCATGTGTGTGATATTGTGACGATTCGTGCAGAAATGATTAAGTACAATTATAAGTGAATCGCAACCATCAGGCAAGCCGTCAAGCCGCGAATACGTATTTATATGAAATAGACCGGCACTTGGGAACATAACACAACTAACAAAATGACATAATAATACCCGACACTCACTATCCTTAATTAATTACACTTAGATGCCCGCTCGGAATCTTGACCACGTACCAGAGCAATAACAAGCTGCCTTAAACAGGACTTCACAAAAATAACCAAGGTAATGTGAGTGACCACTCTACACTGACAACAAACACAGATAACCGAATGTCATCTTTAAATATACACAAGAGGTGTCAATCCCAAATCAAAACACTAAATGAATAAACCAGAAAATCACAATGCCAAACGGCGATTATTTACAACAAAATTTTAATTTTGACGAGACGCATGCATTTACAGTCTAGGCATGGAGAACAATCCCCTTTAACTCAAGTTCAATAGACAGGCAGTCTAATTTAAGCATCTGGGTCACGGACTGAGCCGGCCTCCTCATCATCATTAGTGAGTCTTATCTTAGATATATGTGCTACCGTGGACCGCCGACTGTCAATCACCCAGTGTGTACAAAAATATCTCGGGTCACTCCACAGCAGTGACACAAGAACGCAGATCCAACAACTGTACTCCACCACAACGAATATGTGTGTGTCAAGAAAATTATCAATTTGGTCCCAATAATTCTCTCGGAATTATAATACACGTTGGGATCGATCAGGGTCTTCGCAAATCACTACCTGTCGTCCATAATGCAGCAGTCGAGGAAATGGTCGCAAGGCCATAAATCCCCCGCGCAAATAAACACACAATAAGACACACTACACACGTAACACACCATGGGCTTGACTTGACCTAAAAAAAACAGAAATATAATCCACTCATACGCCTATCAGATCTAAGACTCAACGTAAAGATATAAATACTTTCTTCAAATAAATCAACTTCGTTACAGAAGAACAGACGGTTCTTCTCAAATAAAATATTGGAACTAGGCAATCCACAATGATTAAGAGTAGCCTGTTTATTTAAACAGCAATAACAAATAGCTTCTTTCCCCCTGAATTCTATAATTACTTTATTTTTAATCCGCTCCACTTGTCACCTAATATGTAGCTCATGTCCTCGCAAAATCAAAATATTACAATCATTGTACACGCAGTACATGAATTACATTACACTTGAATAATTATACAGATCAACTAGTTGTCACGGCACACTACACAATTTACATATGAGTGTGTGATGCAAGAAAATCCTACACACAAAATTGCCTTAAAACAAAACACAAGAAATATTTACCTTGTTCCCGGCCCAAATCTATCTACAACTACATTAATAAATCAATGTTTTGTACTCATCACTTCTGGATCATCAATCAACGAATGTCACCCGCCATGACCCAACAGGTTTCTACACCATGATGGACATCTCCTAGGTAGAACGTGTGGACATTATCCCAAATGTCGACCAAGTCTCGACCATCTTGATGCTTTCTTCAAATGATGAAAATACAAAGTTCAATTATTTAAATATACAAATCACTATCAAAGACCTGCTAAAGTTGCATACGAGTTGTTTAATTCGCTCACAATGTCCTGCGCAATTTATATCGCTGACAATTTCCCTCAATAAAAACATAAATGTCCTAACTTCACATGCAAACATTCACTCGTGGTATTCATTCTGCAGAAAAATGTTAAGTAACAAGATATTCAGTAAAGAACATATAGCCTACTTTCTCCTAAATGCATGGGTATTGTTATAACTCTTTGTCCTTTTCAAGGAGTATGATTGAATGTTGGTTGTAGTAGCTTGTTGAAATACAACGTGCTATAGGGATATTAAACATGAATATGAGGTGCCCTTTGCTAGTGCTACCGCTGTACCAAATTTCGTTCAATTCGGTTTCACCGTGTTTGAATTGATAGGGGGAATCGATTTACACAAATACTTGGCCACCATCTGCAAACTATTGGGCTGATGTTCTTGCAGTTTGGTCAGGATATGTTTCCCACATAAAGATATGGTGTTGCAAAATTTGGTAGAGACTAGATTATTAGGTTGGTCGTAATTACATTTTAGCTTTTAACATTTGGGTGGCCGCGATTACGTTTCCGTCAAGATAGCGGTGATATAAAACATGACACTGAGGTGCCCATTGCTAGTGCTACCTCTGTACCAAATTTCGTATCATTCGGTTTCACCGTGTTCGAATTGATAAGGGGAATCGATTTTCACACAAAGATGGCCGCTATCAGCAAAATATTAGGCTAATGACCTATTAGTTTGGTCAAAGGATGCTCCCTCCATAAAGGTATGTTGTTGCTAAATTTGCTAGAGATCGGATGAATAGGCTAATCGTAATTTGATTTAAGCTTTGAACATTTGTGTGGCCGCCATTACGTTTCCGTCAAGATGGCGGCGATATAAAACATGACACTGAGGTGCCCTTTGCTAGTGCTACCTCTGTACCAAATTTCGTTCATTCGGTTCCACCGTGTTCGAATTAATAGGGGGAATCAATTTTGACATAAAGATGGCCGCCATACGAAAACTATTAGGCCAATGACCTATTAGATTGGTCAAAGGATGCTCCCTCCATAAAGGTATGTTGTTGCAAAGTTTGGTAGAGATCGGATGGTTATGTTAGTCGTAATTTAACTTAAGCTTTGAACATTTGTGTGGCCGCCATTACGTTTCTGTCAATATGGCGGCGATATAAAACATGACACTGAGATGCCCTTCGCTAGTGCTACCTCTGTACCATATTTCGTTCCATTCGGTTTCACCGTGTTTGAATTAATAGGGGGAATTGATTTTCACACAAAGATGGCCGCCATCCGCAAACTATTAGGTTAATGACCTATTCATTTGGTCAAAGGATGCTTCCTCTATAAAGGTATGTTGTTGCAAAATTTGGTAGAGATCGGATAATTAGGTTAATCGTAATTTGATTTAAGCTTTGAACATTTGTGTGGCCGCCATTACGTTTCCGTCAAGAGGGCGGCGTTATAAAACATGACACTGAGGTGCCTTTTGTTAGTACTACCTCTGTACCAAATTTCGTTCCAATCGGTTGCACCGTGTTCGAATTAATAGGGGGAATCGATTTTCACACAAAGATGGCCGCCATCCGCAAACTAGTACGCTGATGACCTATTAGTTTGGTCAAAGGATGGTTCCCCCAAAAAGGTATGTTGTTGCAAAATTTGGTAGAGATCGGATGATTAGGTTAATCGTAATTTGATTTAAGCTTTGAACATTTGTGTGGCCGCCATTACGTTTCCGTCAAGATGGCGGCGATATAAAACATGACACTGAGGTGCCTTTTGTCAGTACTACCTCTGTACCAAATTTCGTTCCATTCGGTTGCACCGTGTTCGAATTAATAGGGGGAATCGATTTTCACACAAAGATGGCCGCCATCCGCAAACTATTACGCTGATGACCTATTAGTTTGGTCAAAGGATGCTCCCCCGACAAAGGTATGTTGTTGCAAAATTTGGTAGAAATCGGATGATTAGGTTAGTCGTAATTTGATTTAAGCTTTGAACATTTGTATGGCCGCCATTACGTTTCCGTCAAGATGGCGGCGATATAAAACATGACACTGTGTGGTGTCCTTTGCTAGTGCTACCATTGTACCAAATTTCGTTCAATTCGCATTCACCGTGTTCGAATTGGTAGGGGGGGACAAACATTCAGAGTACACACACTCACACACACACACACACACACACACACACACACACACAGACTCACACACACACATACACACACACAGACAGACACACTTTTTTCGCCCTGTGTTGATCTCATAAGTCTACTTTCATTTTTTGCAAAAATCGAATGTAGGCTAAAAATGTTATTGCTTCAAGACCGAAGTCTGATATCAAATTTTATAAGTTCACTTGCAGAACCATAGTCTCCTCTGAGACATTAACTAACGTGACCTCTCCTCAGAGAGCCAAGAATTATGAACGTGATCACTCCACAGAGACACAAATTAATTAACACTTTGACCAGCCCAGTGGCCTACGTTATACAGATCTGGAGCAAAATACATTGGTGGGTACATTTTAAAATTAATTAATTAATTGAAGAAATTGGATTAGGAACTTGCGACTTGTATCACTGATCTTCAAATATCACACAGATTACAGTTCTGCCGTGCAGAAGTCGACCCGATCGGGGATTAATTTAATATCACTTTCCCTCGCAAATCTGAGCCAAGCCACATTCGCGGGCAAATAAGTCGTCACCTCCCTGATTGGTCAATTCAATTTTTCAACGTTGCTACAAATTCATAGACTCCTCCCAGAAAACGTCACAACTCGTTCTCTTTCTCCCTTGCTCCAAGCCAACCCTCTTCGTCTACTCCTCGCTGACAAAGGGAGCTCCATCCCCTACTTCACCACTGACGCGAAGCTTCATGGCTCGTTGACCTGCCAATTCTCGGAACTTGCTACGAATAACTTGGCTTCCTCTCCTGCTGTAAGCACCTGTCGTGTTGCGAAATTGAGCAGTAAATTTTCAACCTGGGCTCCAATGATTCCTTCACTGAATAAATTAAATTATGAAGCATTATTATGAGGCACTTATAATAAGGGTTCAATACAAGTTTTGGAACTATTATTGACAAGCGCCGCCACCGTTGGTGAGTTTGTTTTATATTTGCATAACATCTTCTCCGATCTGGACGTATCTAACCTCTCGTCATGTTTTTCTTGCAGTTCTAGGCTACCAGATCATGCCTGGGCCAGGGGAATTTGTTGTTCGCTTTGTACTTCAGATTTGAGAAAATCCATTAAATAATCTAGTCGTGAAGTGGGTTGGTCTACCTGGGTTTCATCCTTACCCGCTCTTTGACATTTCTTGAGAACTGACTTCTTTGTCATGCTCTTCGTGTTTCCTCCGGTAAGCTGCATTCTACTAATGGAAACAACCAAATACCGGAATCCGCACATGCTACATTTAGAATATTAAGTCAGCGCAGGCGTGAATCCAACTGAATAAATAAGGCTGGCAGAGGGCGCTTGTCCTTATGCGTGGCATTGTAAATAACTAGTTTCAACAATTCCCTCATGTATACTTGTCGCACATGCAGACACGGAGCCAGAGTGTTATGACATTAAACGTTTGCTTTGGATGCTTTGGTGTGCGTAAGGGTGCACGGGCCTGACCGCTCGAGCTGAGCCGTCACCTGATTACATCATATGTTTAACAGTTGTGGTTCACTTTTAGAGTACCGTATTTCTGGACACTTGCGACCATAAGTGTCCTATATCAAATTACTTGTCTCAATGCCATCCACGTGGCTACATAGAGTTTTAAATGTTAATAAGAATTACCCTATATATACAACATCAATGCATGATCACCGATGGTTTACTTTAGTTCGCAACTATGTTTGCACAAATCGTTTTTAATTTAATAATAATACTGAAGTTTACAACTGTGAAGCCTCCGTGGCTTAGGCGGCAGCACGCCGGCCTCTCACCGCTGGCTTAGTGGTTCAAATCCCGGTCACTCCATGTGAGATCTGTGCTGGACAAAACGGAGGCAGACTGGTTTTTCTCCGGGTACACCCGTTTTCCCTGTCATAATTTCATTCCAGCAACACTCTCCACTATGATTTCATTTTATATGTCATTCATTAATCATTGCCCCAGGGGAGTGCGTCAGGCCTCGGCAGCCGGCACAGTTCATATATCCTCGCCGCTAGATGGGGGCTTCATTCATTCCATTCCTGACCCGGTCGGAGACTGGAAGCAGGCTGTGGATTTTCATTTCACTGAAGTTTACAACTCCTTACTGATCGTTTCTATTAATTATTGCTAAAATGCAATACTTGGTGTATTCTTTGGAATACACGGTAAGACAGAGTTAGCCTTCGCTGCTCTTTGCTTTATTTATTTCTTCCCTTTTTTCTCAAATCACCAAGAGTGATTTCTTACCTTTTCTTATTTGCGCACCTTGTTCACTCTGTTTAAAAGTTTGTTGTAGATATAACTTCCATGATCAACCTAGCGGCATCTAGCAGCTAACTGCTGAAGTTCCTCAACATCTCTATGCTAAAGAGGACTTCCTTCCCAATCCAGGCACAAGATGTCGCCGTTATCTTCAGCTAACATCTCCATGCTCAAGAGGACTTCGTCTACATTCCCTTCCACCAGGCTTCGTTATTGACGCCTACTATCAACTCCTTGAAGATTACTTTTAGTTTTATTTCTAATGTTGGTATTTCATATGTATATTCCTTTGTTTTTTCCCCCAACCCCTTCCCTCCTTGGTACCTCTGTGTTACGTTGAGCGGTCTTCACTTGTGTGTCAAACGTTTACACGTAGAGTCGAAGCTCTTCCCGAGCTTGTCTCCTCTCCTCGAGAGACATCTTTTAAATCAGACGCCATGTTTGGATTTTGAAACCAACCGTCACCAGGAACATTGCCTACTGTAGTATTACACTCACCGGTGTATCGCAGGTTCTTATCTTAATTTCTGTAAGGAGAAATTATCACTTCAAAGGGTACAATTTACTAATACTTCAGGATGCCATTTTTAACTAGGGCCTACTATGAAAACAATCGACATTCGAAAATCAAACAATGCAAAGAGTAACCTACAGATAAAACATAGCATCCTCCCACCTTGAGTTGCAGGACAACTCAACACAGTCCTACGTCCTCCAAGTATCCAAACGTTCTCTCTAAGAGCACTCACATGACACATCTCTTCGTGCTTCTCTAGAATCATCTTTACAACTTCATGATTTGCAGGCAAAATAATAGGATATCTGAAGTTAATTCTGTCTTTTATTTGCGTAATCTTGGTTTTCATCCGTACAATTCCACCTTCATCTGTGTAGGGTCTTAAGGATGAAATGCGAGGACTCTCAACATCAACATTGGCTTCTCGCTGAATATATTTCAGCACTATCTTTTCAGCATCATTAAATTCAGATACTGAAAGATCACCCGGCCTTTTGTGATTGTCTTTCTTACAATTGGTCACGAAACGACATATCCAAGCTATCATGCGTATCACTTTCCGATATCGTGAAAAATACTCATACCACCACCTTACATTGTTTGGCTCATCCTTGTTGGTACAGGTAACAGAAGAAGTCACACGTTTTTTCTTTTCATTTCTTACCTGTTCTTCATCAGAGATGGGTCTAGCACTAGGCCACATAGTAGATGGTTGCTTAAGCCAAACAGGGTCCTCCCACCATCTGGACAAGAGCAAATGTTGTCCTGAACAACCTCTGGATGGGAGATCGGCTGGATTCATACTACCAGGTAGATGTCGCCATTGCCCTTGTCCACTCAATCTCCTAATTTCCGTCACTCGATTGTAGCCGAAAACTCCCCACTCTTCATTTCTATGAATCCAAGATAGGACAGTGGAGGAGTCACTCCAATAATAAATAGTCATGTCTGGGATTGAAATATCCTTAACCACAAAAGCACATAACGTAGCCCCTATTGTAGTAGTTAGCAGCTCAAGTCGGGGAATAGTCATTTTCATTACAGGTGCCACCCGAGATTTGGCTTGCACTAACTGTATGGATACTCCAAGACCCGTTTGAACTCGAATAAATACTGTTGTTGCAAAAGCAGCCTGACTAGCATCACAAAACATGTGCACGCTACATTCACCAATATGTACACCCCCACCTGTTATCCATCTAGGAACTTGAACACAAGCTACATACTTCAAATCATTGAGCCAGTCTTTAAAATTCTGTTTGATGTGTTCATCAACCTCAGCATCCCAGGCAACTTTGGATTCCCAAGTTTGTTGCAATAAGATCTTGGGACAATGAGATACTGGACACCAAAATCCTATAGGATCATATATATGCTGAGCAGCAGAAAGAATCACTCTTTTGGTTATCACTTCTATGTGAATATCCCTAAAACATTTAGGATCTATCTGCAGTGTATCTGCACAACGATTCCAGGTAAGTCCTAAAACATGTGATGTTTCAACAGGGCTCGCTGCTAATATCTCCGTAGGTATCGTATACTCCCATCCCCTCAAATCGAATTTCCGAACAGCCATTTGTCTTTGAGCTTCCACTCCCACCTGGTGGTAAGCCTCGTAACAACCATCAGACTTTAATTTAAGCACTGTTGATTTCAGTCTTTTCTTTGCAATGTTGTAATTTCTTGGTAATGGTGGGTGTCCTTCTACCTAAGGCATATGTACTTCGTAACGACCTTCTGAATTGACACACACTGTATCCAGGAAGTGTTTCTTTGTTGCAACAGCCAACTCTTCTTTGCATTTCTTCTCCACAGGATCTGTAATTCCAAGTACATCTAAGCTCCATGAGTCTGATAGGCAATCGCCTTTAAAAAAACAGAGAATTCACCATCATAGTAGTATTCTTATTAGCTCTCGATCCACCGGGCACCTTCCCCATTAAGGTCCAACCTAGACGAGTTTCAATGGCAACAAGGCCTGATGCTAACTCTTCACGACGACCTGTTAGTAATCTTCCTGCAACGTCTGCTCCTATAAGGACTGCTATCGGGTCATCAGTGCAGCCAACATCCGTCAGTGAAATGTCTTTCTTCTTTAATTCCGTCATCCATGGTTCATTTTCAACGGAAGGCATCTCTTGACATATAACAGGCTAGTCTAAGGCCGTTAGTTGCAAGAGAAACCTCCGCTAAGGTTACCTAACCTTATCTGGTAACAATGATGCTTGCAACTTTCAGTATTTATACCTCCAAACAATGAATGGATTACAGCTTCTTCCCGTTGAGGTAAATACTGCATTTCTTTCGCAATATCCTTCAATATATAGGACTTCTGAGATCCTGTGTCAATGAGAGCCCGTACACAAGATTCTTGACAGTTAGATGCAATCTTCACCTTCAAAGTTTGTAAGAAAACTTTGGGACTGTGGGAGAAATTCGCCAATGCTACGTTTCCAAAATCTGACTTGGTTGTTGTGTCAATATGAGGCTTCAATTCCTCACACATCAAAGTCACATGATGGTTTCCACACACCCAACATCTTAAAACAGCTCGACATTTTTTAGTTACATGCCCTGGATTCAAACAAGAAAAACAACAACCTCTCTCTTTCAGTATTTTCTGCTTCTCTGCTACATTCATGCTTTGAGCTGTGAAACAGTCAGAACTATTATGAGACTTGTCACAAAATATACAAATCTTCTTCGCTTCTTTAACATCTCCAGTCGACAATAATCCTGCTGCTGAAGGTACGTTCTCTTTAGGGTAGAATTTGTGATTTGATCTCTTATTGACACTAGTTTTAGCTTCACAGCATCCTAAACCAAAACCAGTCAGAGCAAGAGTAATTCTTTCTTCCCCTTCTACTTCTTGTCTCAGAAACTCCATCAAGTTGCTGAGTCTTTCTTTAGCATTCTTCATCTCCCCCATACTAGCACTTCTATGCCATGCGTTCAAAAACTCTTCAGGGAGGCATGACTCTATTAAAGGGAATAGCATAACAGAACATTTATCTGTCGTGACACCTAGTGTTTCAAGAGCTCTCAAATATGATTCAAGTTTATCATACAGTGAAGCCAAAACTATTGATTCCTTTGATTGATGGGTAGACAAAATTAGCTTCAAAACTTCTCTAACATACACCTCAACTAACAAGTCGTCCCTTCCGAACCTCGATTTCAGACTAGTTACTGCTTTGGAGTAGTTTTCAGCTGTAGGAGGAAAACGTTCCACAACTTCTCTTGCTCATGATCCCTGTGTAGTAGATTGAATTAGGTATTGGAATTTGTCCTCAGGTGCAATATCAACATCTTGATCAATCTTTTGAAACTGGCTCCAGAAAGGCAACCATTCCCTTACATCACCTCCAAATTTTCTTAATTCCAGTTTGTGCAACTTAAACTTTCTTTCTTGTTGATGATTAGCGCTGGGAACACTTCCATCACAGTCATAATTAGCGAGTATCTGTGACGTTCTTACCTTCACCTTCATATCAATAAACTTACTCCGATAATCTTCTGCCACCTCCATTTCATTATCAAAATCAACCTCGTCGTCATCTAGCAACAAGTCCATTATTTTGGCATCTGATTCTTGCAGTTCCGCGGCTCTTTCTTCAAGCACAGTAAAAGAGACTTGCACAGAAATCATATCAATCTGCGATGCTTCCATTGCAGCTTTCAACTTATTTAAAGCTCTCGTAAACGCCGCTCGAAAACCTCTTCTCTGACGCACTAATCGGTCCATGTTGCTTCGTTTAATGTTATTTTACGTGCCGTAAAAGCGTCTTGTTACTGGTCGCCAATATGTAGTATTACACTCACCGGTGTATCGCAGGTTCTTATCTTAATTTCTATAAGGAGAAGTTATCACTTCAAAGGGTAAATTTATTAATACTTCAGGATGCCATTTTTAACAAGGGCCTACTATGAAAACAATCGACACTCGAAAATAAAATAATGCAAATGGTAACCTACAGACAAAACTTAACACCTACTCTTCAGAAATTAGCTAAGTAAATCTTTAATGGTTTTTACCATGTTTTACAGTGCATAACAGTGCCCATTCAACAACCATCCGTGTCGCGTTCGAACGAAAGCAATAAATACGGCCATAAACTTTCTCCTAAAGTTCCTATTTCCTTTTCCTAAACACCTTACTAACTTTATCTAATTAAGCTTTAAATTTAAGTATACTGGTGTACCTAGCTGTTTAAACTACAACTTATGTCAATTTCTAAGAGGCCTCGCTTGCTATCAAGCGCCCTCCCAACTTTGTTTCACATTCAATGAATTAACTTCTGTTTATCTGTGGCAAGTCCGCATTATAATTATTTCCCTCTTAAATTGGGGAATTCTATTGTCTACTCATAAGTGAGTTTTCTAACTCTCCTTTTCCAGGTTTCACGAAAGGGTACTGGCCCCATTTTCCTCGTGATCCCAGTTTAAATACAAGAAGTTATAGGAACTTCTTCTTATTTTCTCTCTCTTTGTTATAATTTCGAATTGTTATTTGTTCATACGTTTTGAACTTCCATATAGGAATTCTCAAAGTACATATATCGTACCTGATTTATTGTTAAACTTTAAATTTGTTAATCTCAGCACTATTTTAAAATCTTATGCAGATTTGGTGCTTACAAGAGGTTCTATACCAAATTTTGTTAATTGCCTAGTGCAAACTTCAGCAATTTTAGAGGTCTGAGACCTCAAGGGTTTAAAATCAAATTGTACCTTTTATATTTGATAAATTTATCATATTTCTACGCTTTGTTAAATAAATCAAACTATATCCTTTTGCTTCATCATTTTCTATAAAATAAGAATTAGGCAGGATCCTACTTCCCCTGACTCTACCCAAAAGCTCATGCTCGCGTTAAGAAAATCAAGCATCAAATTTAAAAAGGTTCCACTATTTGTTGCATTTGAACAAAAACTCTCGGCAAAAACTTTTTCAAGGTCGCTCTTAGCTTTTTTTAGCTAATTATAACTAGCCAGTAAGGCAAGTATAGCTAGCTCCGCCAGCTTCCTGCTTTCTTGAGATTTTCTCTATGGTTGGTTTTTCATGTCTAAAATTTTAGTCGGCGCTTTGCTGGGTAAAATCGTAGCCTTTCTTGAATGCAACCATTGGTGTTCTTACCAAAATTTAAAAACAAAAATGTTCTAAAACAATCACATTGTTCCCAAAGGCACTATAGCTGCTTCATCGCTACCCTTCCTGGAAATATTCGATCGCTCCTTGGAAATTCTACAATTCCAAGAACTAAAAACATCACGGCAAATTCAAATTTTTTGCTCCTTTCAAAACCTTCGATTAAGCCCGACTCCTTTGAAAGGATATACAGTAAATTTGTCATTCTTTGTCTTGCCAGACTACCACCCTTCCCCATAGTAGTCAAATATAGGCTTGGAAGGGAAAGTACTTTCGTTGCTTGCTTACAAATAGCCCAAGCTCCAGCCGCATCTCCCGTTGGCTGCGTCCAGGTCCATACTCTTTTTAGGTGCTTCACGGGTTTTGCGGTGACACTCGTCACTAACTACTTGCTCAAGTTCATTTTGTTTGGTGTTGGACTCTCGTCCTATTTACCCACACTTGTTCCTCAGTCCGAAACCCACTTCCCTTTCCTTTTCTCTTCATCTTCCCTTGGGGGTAGTGTTTAAACCTGGCCAAAACCTACCCAAACTTTGGTCCCAGAAACCCGGGCGAGTCCATTTGTCAATATTTTGCAAATCATTAATTTCTATTTTTAATTTTTCAGCTATATCTTCACCGTGCAAAGCTTGTGAAGGGGAAAGAGGCCGCTCCTGTCTCCTTTGGTGTGTCCCTTTCTTTCAACTTGTTTGCTGTTGCCAGTCTGACAGCATTTCCAAGGTTCCACAGTTTCGTATGTTATACTATAATTTACCTATTTCGCCATGGATCCGACAGAAAAAGACAAGGATGGTAGGGATGAAAAACTTACTTCCAAACGAGATTCTTATAAAGGGCAAATCACCAGATTCAGAAAATACATCAAAGAGCTAGATCCTTCACAAGCTCAACTAGATTTGTTAAAACATCGCGTAAAGGATTTTGAACGTTCATATGAAAATTATTGCAACATCCAAACTGAAATCGAAACTTGTATGCTCAATAAAACTGATGATCGAGTAGAAGTAGAAAACCAATTTTACGAAGGCATAGGTTCTGCCTTTAAAATAATACGCCAACTCGAAGAAGAACAGGAAAAGGACGGTTCTGTTCTTGGTTCCCTTCACGAACAACAAACCCCTTTTCGTGAGGATACTCACAAACCCAAACCAATTCTACCTAAGATTAATTTACCCCACTTCTCTGGAGACGACTCTACTTGGGATTCTTTCTATGAACTTTTGTGTTCCCTTGTTCATGACAATGAAGACATTCAAATCATTTACAAGTTTCATTATTTGCGATCTATTCTCCGCGGTCAAGCCCTGCAGTTGGTTGAAGCACTCCCATTAAGTGCTGAAAACTACCGCATTGCCTTTAACCAGTTGAAAGAAAGATACGGTAATTTACGGTTACGTATTCAACGCTACATGAAGGCTCTATTCAATTTACCTGCGTCACAGCACAATGGCGTCACTAGTTTGCGTACTCTTATTGATACGGCACAACTTCACGTAAAAGCTTTGTCCCAATTAGATCAACCCACTGACCACTGGGACACTTTCCTAATACATTTTGTGGTTCTAAAGTCGATGTTGCCACCCTCAAAGCTTGGGAAATTGAACTTTCCAAAGACGACGATTAGTCTTACGAGTATTTAGTCACCTTCATAAATGCTAGTTGCCAACTCTTAACTGCTTTAGCTAACCAAAGTGAACCCTCATCCCCTAGTTCTAAATTTGAATTATTGTCTCCTAAATCTAAAATCGAACGCTCAGCGTCTATTAACCAGAAACCCGGGTCCAGCTCGTCTAAACTCAAGTCAAACGCCACTGGTTACCCAACTAGGTATAGTGAACGCCGTATTGCTAGTTCTCTCGCTTTAAACACTCAAAGCAAATCCCGTAAGAGTCAACTGAACCATTAAAGAGCATACTTTGCAAAGATTCCCACGCCTTATATCTATGTAAATCCTTTATAGAACTGTCAGTCGACGACAGAAGAAAATTAGTTTCCCAGAATAAACATTGCTTCAACTGACTTTCACCCAAGCATTCTGCTTCTAATTGTAAGTCTTCTAGACTTTGTTTTCATTGTGAAAAACCTCATCACACTTTACTGCATCGTCATGACCAATGAAAGTCATCAGCAGCATCCACTTCTCAGAAAAGTGATGATACCAGCAATTCTAGTGCTTCATCTTACATTCAAAATGCCAAGTCCTTACGTAGTGCCCTAGTAATATTGTCCACTGTCCAAATGGAAGTCCAGGATAATTTTGGCAACTGGGTCCATGCACGTGGTCTTCTTGATTCGGCGGCAACCCATGATTTCGTTTCTAATTCATTAATCAAAAAACTAGGCCTACCTGTAAACCCTACTTCTATTAATGAATCAGGTATCAACAGCCTAAAATCACAAGCTTTAGAGTTTTCTAAACTAACCATAAGAGACACTTGTCACAGAAATAATTTTCTAAAATGTAATTGCCTCATCCTCAACAGTATCGGAGAGGTACTCCTTGTCACTCCGTCGATATCTCAGGTCTGAATATTCCTTCTCATTTAAGGTTAGCTGATCCTCTGTTCAATATACAAGGCCCCATTGACATACACTTTAGTGCCAATGTTTTTTGGAATTGTCTTCATAAACAAATTCGTAAGCTATCATCAAACGTGGTCGCCTGAGACACTATTTTTGGTTGGATTGTTACTGGTCAACTTCCTCATTATTTCCCCAACCCGTATCGCAATGTTATTTCGCTAGTACCGATTTGGAACAGTTCTGGAGGCTTGAAAGCGTTGATTCTCCTAACGTAACCTCTTCAGAAAACGAATTCTGTGAGCAATGTTTCATGAACACCACCACTCGTTCTCCTGAAGGCCGGTTCATTGTTCAGATGCCAAGATTACTCAATCACCCAAACTTATCAATTCTCAACCTAAAGCTCGAAAAGCTCTCTTTGCTATCGAGAGCAAATTCAAGAAAGAATCCCTCGTTAAACAACAGTACACTGATTTCATGGACGAATACGAAAGCTTAGATCATATGGAAGTTGTCAGCAAATCTGATGACGAATTGCTCCCCCAATTGAAACGGTTTTCTTAAATCATCATCCCGTGGGGAAAACCCCTATTGTAAAGGATAAAATCCGAGTCGTTTTTAATGGGTCATCACCTGACGTTAATGGCAACAGTCTTAACGATATTCTTTACTCTGGTCCCGCTATTCAGTCAGATTTATCTGCTATACTCTTAAATTTTCGATTATTTCCCATAGCTGTTATAGCGGACATCAAAGAGATATACCGTCAGGTTTTAATTCAGCCCGAACAACAAGATCTCCAAAGAATCTTGTGGCGCGACGAAATCAGCAAGCCCATTAAAATATTTCGCTTAAAGACGGTCACTTATGGGTTAAAACTTTCCGCTTTCCTTGCTATCCGATCCCTACATATGTTAGACTCTCAAGATGGTCATTTATTTGATTCTAAAGTTTCTGAAGCCCTAACTACATCTTTTTATGTAGACGATTATCTCCAGTCCTTCGCGACTCTTGAGGAAGCTTCTTTCGTGTCTCTAGAACTTCAGGCATTGTTAAAGAATGGAGGATTCCCACTTCATAAGTGAAATTCAAACTCCCATGAGTTTCTTGCCCTGTTTCCCATAGAAGATGTAGACCCCTCTTCCGTCGAAATCTGCGGAGATTCTGAATCCATAAAAACTTTTGGAGTTCACCGGTGCACTCGCACTGATACTCTCATCTACAAAGTCTCGCTTTCCGAAGTGCTCCCCAACACAAAAAGGCGAATTATCTCCGAAATTGCAAATATTTTTGATCCGCTTCCATTCCTTGCTCCGGTTATTGTTATAGCCAAGCTTTTAATGCAAGAGCTATGGTCGCCCAAATGTGAATGGGACGAAACTGTTCCCCTTCCCTTTCTTAATAGATGGCTTTCTTTTCGTAAAAGTTTGGTTGATCTTTCGCTCATTGAAATTCCAAGAAATTTACTTAACGCTCATCCTAACACATCTTTCTTCCTCCATGTGTTTGCCGACAGCTCCGAGAAAGCTTACGGTTGCTGTGCATATTTGGTTTATCGCAATTCACTAAATGAATCTTCATTTTCAAACCTTGTTTGCTCTAAGTCAAAAGTTGCTCCTCTTAAAACTATTACTTTGCCTAGGCTTGAACTGTGTGCTGCACTAATGGCCCCTGAACTTGCCAAAAAACTGCAGAAAGTTTTAAAAGTCGAATTTTCGCAAACCTATTTGTGGAGCGATTCTATGATTACTGTTTCTTGGATCGCAAACAACCCCACCCACTGGCAAACCTTTGTTGCAAACAGAGTTTCTAGAATTCAAACCCTTTCCTCTGGATGTCAATGGAGACATGTACCCAGTGCTGATAACCCCGCTGACATCATCTCACGTGGTTGTTTACCCTCTCATTGGCAGCATCTCAATTGTACTGGTATGGGCCCCCGTGGTTAATTGAAGACTCTTCTTGTTGGCCTTCAAAACCTCCAGTCACAAACTCCAACTTGCCTGACGCTAAAGTATCTACAGTAAATCTACTGCTTCGTGTCTTGTTTCCAACCCTTCGTTTCCCTTGTTGGCACGCTATTCTTCTTTTTATAAACTGATACGAATTTTTGCCTATATACTCAGATGGAAATATCTTGTTGTTGATCAACCTGCTCTTCCTAAACCGCATCTAACCAATCATGAATTAAATCTCGCCACAATTAAAAGTTTTGCAGCTAACACAGCAACAGGCCTTTTCTTCTGAATTGTCTTTGCTCTTAGCTAACAAAGATTTTCCTAAATCTAGTTGTCTTCGCGCTTTAGCCCCTTTCCTTGAAGACAACGGGTTACTCAGGGAAGGTGGTAGGCTTTCGCATTCTTCACTTTCTGAAGACAAAAAGCATCCTGTTATTTTGCCTTCTAAGCATCACGTAACTTTCTTAATCATACGTGCCTTCCATTATCGCAACCTGCACGTTGGCACACGCACACTGTTTGCTTCTTAAGGGAAAAGTACTGGATCATAAATGGAGTTCATGAAGTTTCCTCTGTAATTCACAAATGCATTCCTTGCTTCAAAGCGAAAACTAAAGTTAATACTCAATTAATGAGCGATCTACCCTCTTTCCGCTCTTCTCCTATACGTCCTTTTGCTTTAACTGGTGTGGACTCTATGGGTCCATTTCAATATCAATGCAATTCCCCTGAAGCTAAACGCAAATTGTTTGGAAAACTCTATGTTTCTCTTTTCGTTTGCATGGTTACTGGCGCGATTCATCTGGAACTAGTAACAAATGCCTTTGCTTCTTACTTTTTGTCAGCCGTCTCTCGCTTCACTGCTAGGCGTGGCGTTCCCTCTGAGATGTTCTCCGATAACGCCTCCACTTTTCAAGGCGCAGCTTCCTTGTGGAAGATAGCTCTTACATCTTCTCCTGCCATGGAACAGATTTCTAATTTTTCCTACTCAAAGGGTTTCAAATGGCGGTTTATACCTCCCTACGCCCCTCATCACGGTGGTAGGTAGGAATCCTGTGTCAAGCTGACCAAACGTCATCTAAAAAAGGTGTTAGGCAATCGCATCCTAATTTATGAGGAATGTAACTCTCAGTCTATTTTGATTGAAGGTGTTGTTAATTCTCGTCCTTTGATGATCCGCTTCCATTGACACCTGGTCACTTTCTTATAGGCACTTCTCTTTCCTCCCCTCCTCCCCTTCCCAACTCTTGTAGATATTCTAACCTGCCTATTGTTTGGCGTAAACTTGAAGCTCTTCGCCATTCTTTCTGGAAGAGGTGGAAACTGGAATACTTAACTTCCTTGCAACGGAGACAGAAGTGGCTTCTTTCTAATCCTGACATTCAAGTGGGGGACTTGGTCCTTGTTAAAGAAGCTTCCCCTCCATTGGTCTGGATCTCCGGTAGAGTGACCGAGTGTTACCTGGGAAGGGATGGGAGAGTCAGGGTGGCTAGTATCTTGACCACAAATGGGCATATTACAAGACCCCTGTCTTTAATTGCCCTCCTACCTTTAAATATTTAACATTGTGTTTCTTGTTCTCTGTTGGCGTTTGCTCCTCCCAGCTTGGTGTATTCTTTTGAATACACGGTAAGACAGAGTTAGCCTTCGCTGCTCTTTGCTTAATTTATTTCTTCCCTTTTTTCTCAAATCACCAAGAGTGATTTCTTACCTTTTCTTTTATTTGCGCACCTTGTTCACTCTGTTTAAAAGTTTGTTGTAGATATAACTTCCATGATCAACCTAGCGGCATCTAGCAGCTAACTGGTGAAGTTCCTCAACATCTCTATGCTAAAGAGGACTTCCTTCCCAATCCAGGCACAAGATGTCGCCGTTATCTTCAGCTAACATCTCCATGCTCAAGAGGACTTCGTCTACATTCCCTTCCACCAGGCTTCGCTATTGACGCCTACTATCAACTCCTTGAAGATTACTTTTAGTTTTATTTCTAAAGTTGGTATTTCATATGTATGTTCTTTGTTTTTCCCCCACCCCCTTCCCTCCTTGGTACCTCTGTGCTTCGTTCAGCGGTCTTCACTTGTGTGTCAAACATTTACACGTAGAGTCGAAGCTCTTCCCGAGCATGTCTCCTCTCCTCGAGAGACATCTTTTAAATCAGACCCCATGTTTGGATTTTGAAACCAACCGTCACCAGGAACATTGCATACTCTTCATAAATGAGCTAAGTAAATCTTTAATGGTTTTTACCACGATTAAATTGGTTTTAACAGCTAAATGTTTTAACCTGATTTTATAGACAGTGTGAAATTGCTATATGTGATGCAATATCTGCCTTCAAATGATCTTCTTGATTTATATGTGGCTACTTCAGCTAGCTTTCTAAATGAAAAAGTACTTCTTGTACTGATTACCTGGGAATGAGTTCTCACACCGTGGGAATCTTATTAAACCCACTGTCTATAAAAACTTAACTTTCACCTCCGCGTGATATTCTGCCCAATTCTACTGTTCTCACAACTCTAGAATTTTTTACAGCAAGTTATCTTTTTGCAAGTAATGCCGTCAAGTACTTTCCACCTAAATATGGAAACGCTTCTTCCTCACTGAGGAATTTATGCTGAAAATACCTCTAATCAGCATAATTTGTCTTCCTTCGTTGGAAAGTGTCCGCTGCATTCAACTACAATCTATAAACGTCACAACGCAATAAACTTTCTCAAACTAAAATTCAACTAGTGATCTCCACAATTGCAATAACTTTTCGTCTTATAAACTTTCCGTGTTGCAATAGTGATCTTTTCAACGGACTACAGTGCATAACAGTGCCCATTCAACAACCATCCGTGTCGCGTTCGAACGAAAGCAATAAATACGGCCATAAACTTTCTCCTAAAGTTCCTATTTCCTTTTCCTTAACACCTTACTAACTTTATCTGATTAAGCTTTAAATTTAAGTATACTGGTGTACCTAGCTGTTTAAACTACAACTTATGTCAATTTCTAAGAGGTCTCGCTTGCTATCAAGCGCCCTCCCAACTTTGTTTCACATTCAATGAATTAACTTCTGTTTATCTGTGGCAAGTCCGCATTATAATTATTTCCCTCTTAAATTGGGGAATTCTATTGTCTACTCATAAGTGAGTTTTCTAACTCTCCTTTTCCAGGTTTCACGAAAGGGTACTGGCCCCATTTTCCTCGTGATCCCAGTTTAAATACAAGAAGTTATAGGAACTTCTTCTTATTTTCTCTCCCTTTGTTATAATTTCGAATTGTTATTTGTTCATACTTTTTGAACTTCCATATAGGAATTCTCAAAGTACATATATCGTAACTGATTTATTGTTAAACTTTAAATTTGTTAATCTCAGCACTATTTTAAAATCTTATGCAGATTTGGTGCTTACAAGAGGTTCTATACCAAATTTTGTTAATTGCCTAGTGCAAACTTCAACAATTTTACAGGTCTGAGACCTCAAGGGTTTAAAATCAAATTGTACCTTTTATATTTGATAAATTTATCATATTTCTACGCTTTGTTAAATAAATCAAACTATATCCTTTTGCTTCATCATTTTCTATAAAATAAGAATTAGGCAGGATCCTACTTCCCCTGACTCTACCCAAGAGCTCATGCTCGCGTTAAGAATATCAAGCATCAAATTTAAAAAAGGTTCCACTATTTGTTGCATTTGAACAAAAACTCTCCGCAAAAACTTTTTCAAGTTCGCTCTTAGCTTTTTAAGATAATTCTAACTAGTCAGTAAGCCAAGTATAGCTAGCTCCCCCAGCTTCCTGCTTCTTGAGATTTTCTCTATGGTTGGTTTTCCAAATTTAAGTTTCTCTTCTTGTCTAAACTTTTAGTCGGCGCTTTGCTGGGTAAAAGTTTAGCCTTTCTTGAATGCAACCATTGGTGTTCTTACCAAAATTTAAAAACAAAAATTTTCTAAAACAATCAAATTGTTCCCAAAGGTACTATTGCTGCTTCATCGCTACCCTTCCTGGAAACATTCGATCACTCCTTGGAAATTCTACAATTCCAAGAACTAAAAACATCACGGCAAATTCAAATTATTTGCTCCTTTCAAAACCTTCGATTAAGCCCGACTCCTTTGAAAGGATATACAGTAAATTTGTCATTCTTTGTCTTGCCAGACTACCACCCTTCCCCATAGTAGTCAAATATAGGCTTGGAAGGGAAAGTACTTTCGTTGCTTGCTTACAAATAGCCCAAGCTCCAGCTGCATCTCCCGTTAGCTGCGTCCAGGTCCATACCCACTTTAGGTGCTTCTCGGGTTTTGCGGTGACGCTCGTCACTAAATACTTGCTCAAATTCATTTTGTTTGGTGTTGGACTCTCGTCCTATTTACCCACACTTGTTCCTCAGTTCGAAACTTCCCTTTCCTTTTCTCTTCATCTTCCCTTGGGGGTAGTGTTTAACCCTGGCCAAAACCTACCCAATACTAATGTCAACAACAATGCATAACGTTGCAATAAGCTTCAATAACAATTATGTTATTCAGTGTCCATGTGTCCAACATATCATAATTTATACTGGATTTTGAAATCCCCTAAATCTCGAATATAAATGTATATTCCTCTCAAATGGGACTAATTCTGAAGTATAATTAAATTCAAGAAACAACAAAGCTTTCTATTAATAATAATTAATTCAAATTCATTTAAACGTGATTACCGTTCCAGTTCTATTCATCTTTATGGCAATATAACGTTTAACAATACATTCGAAAATGTTCTTGCATAGATCGTCGTAATCGTATTAATAAACAAGATGTTCAGTAAAGAACATATAGCCTACTTTCTCCTAAATACATGGGTATTGTTATAACTCTTTGTCCTTTTCAAGGAGTATGATTGAATGTTGGTTGTAGTAGCTTGTTGAAATACAACGTGCTATAGGGATATTAAACATGAATATGAGGTGCCCTTTGCTAGTGCTACCTCTGTACCAAATTTCGTTCAATTCGGTTTCGCCGTGTTTGAATTGATAGGGGGAATCGATTTGCACACATACTTGGCCACCATCTGCAAACTATTGGGCTGATGTTCTTGCAGTTTGGTCAGAATATGTTTCCCACATAAAGATATGGTGTTGCAAAATTTGGTAGAGACTAGATTATTAGGTTGGTCGTAATTACATTTTAGCTTTTAACATTTGGGTGGCCGCGATTACGTTTCCGTCAAGATAGCGGTGATATAAAACATGACACTGAGGTGCCTCTTGCTAGTGCTACCTCTGTACCAAATTTCGTTCATTCGGTTCCACCGTGTTCGAATTAATAGGGGGAATCAATTTTGACATAAAGATGGCCGCCATCCGCAAACTATTAGGCTAATGACCTATTAGATTGGTCAAAGGATGCTCCCTCCATAAAGGTATGTTGTTGCAAAGTTTGGTAGAGATCGAATGGTTATGTTAGTCGTAATTTGATTTAAGCTTTAAACATTTGTGTGGCCGCTATTACGTTTCTGTCAATATGGCGGCGATATTAATCATGACACTGAGATGCCCTTTGCTAGTGCTATCTCTGTACCAAATTTCGTTCCATTCTGTTTCACCGTGTTTGAATTAATAGGGTGAATCGATTCTGACACAGAGATGGCCACCATCCGCAAACTATTAGGCGAATGACCTATTAGATTGGTCAATGGATGCTCCCTCCATAAAGGTATGTAGTTGCAAAATTTGGTTGAGATCGGATGATTAGGTTAATCGTAATTTGATTTAAGCTTTGAACATTCGTGTGGCCGCCATTACGTTTCAGTCAAGACGGCGGCGATATAAAACATGACACTGAGGTGCCCTTTGCTAGTGCTACCTCTGTACCAAATTTCGTTCCATTAGGTTCCTCCGTGTTCGAATTAATAGGGGGAATCAATTTTGACATAAAGATGGCCGCCATCCGCAAACTATTAGGCTAATAACCTATTCGATTGGTCAAAGGATGCTCCCTCCAAAAAGGTATTTTGTTGCAAAGTTTGGTAGAGATCGGATGGTTATGTTAGTCGTAATTTAACTTAAGCTTTGAACATTTGTGTGGCCGCCATTACGTTTCTGTCAATATGGCGGCGATATAAAACATGACACTGAGATGCCCTTTGCTAGTGCTACCTCTGTACCAAATTTCGTTCCATTCGGTTTCACCGTGTTTGAATTAACAGGGGGAATTGATTTTCACACAAAGATGGCCGCCATCCGCAAACTATTACTCTGATGACCTATTAGTTTGGTCAAAGGATGCCCCCCATAAAGGTATGTTGTTGCAAAATTTGGTAGAGATCGGATGATTAGGTTAGTCGTAATTTGATTTAAGCTTTGAACATTTGTGTGGCCGCCATTACGTTTCCGTCAAGATGGCGGCGATATAAAACATGACACTGAGGTGCCTTTTGTTAGTACTACCTCTGTACCAAATTTCGTTCCATTTGGTTGCACCGTGTTCGAATTAATAGGGGGAATCGATTTTCACACAAAGATGGCCGCCATCCGCAAACTATTACTCTGATGACCTATTAGTTTGGTCAAAGGATGCCCCCCCATAAAGGTATGTTGTTGCAAAATTTGGTAGAGATCGGATGATTAGGTTAGTCGTAATTTGATTTAAGCTTTGAACATTTGTGTGGCCGCCATGACGTTTCCGTCAAGATGGCTGTGATATAAAACATGACACTGAGGTGCCTTTCGTTAGTACTACTTCCGTACCAAATTTCGTTCCATTCGGTTGCACCGTGTTCGAATTAATAGGGTGAATCGATTTTCACTCAAAGATGGCCGCCATCCGTAAACTATTACGCTGATGACCTATTGGTTTGGTCAAAGGATGCTCCCCCCATAAAGGTATGTTGTTGCAAAATTTGGTAGAGATCGGATGATTAGGTTAGTCGTAATTTGATTTAAGCTTTGAACATTTGTGAGGCCGCCATTACGTTTCCGTCAAGATGGCGGCGATATAAAACATGACACTGAGGTGTCCTTTGCTAGTGCTACCTTTGTACCAAATTTCGTTCAATTCGCATTCACCGTGTTCGAATTGATAGGGGGGGGACACACATTCAGAGTACACACACTCACACACACACCGACACACACACACACAGACACACACACAGACAGACACACTTTTTTCGCCCTGTGTTGATCTCATAAGTCTACTTTCATTTTTTGCAAAAATCGAAAGTAGGCTAAAAAGCACAATTATATTTTATTCGAAGTGTTGATCGTAATATTCTTCTTCCTAGCTATATTCTTCTTACAACTGAGATTCCCAAACTCTTCATTCCAAACGAAAACTGTTAATAAAAAAATTAGAAAGCATTCTTGAAATTTTAATCGAAAATAGTTAATAAAACTACTGTAGTTAAAAAAGATTTAAGAACATTCCTAAATTGAATGATCGAAAGTTCTAGAATTCTAAAATTCAAAAATTCTGTTTCATTTCTCTAAAGTCAAAATCGTAGTTAGAAATGATGAATATAAATTATCAATTACATTTTCGGATGATGAAAATCCAAATCTAATCCAAATTAGAATAATAATTAAATTAATGAAAACATGGCAAAGTAGCTTGCTCTAAACGTTTAAAAACTACATTAATCTACTGATAATTAAATCGTCTTCTACCTTTCGAAGCATCTAGATGTATATCGGTATAGGTAACACCATGATGATCAGCAATCTCTATCCTGGCGAGTCTTGTGTCTTCCTTCATCTTCATCCGTGCGAACTGATCCACTGGGTCTCGAACTGCGTTCCCCTGATCTTCCGATTCTAATGTACCAGTCATAATGCTTTAGATTGGGATCGTCCCTAACCTCATCTCCTTCGTCTCTTCTTAGCGCAAATCGCCAAGACGTCGTCTTCTTCTTTTAAATTTGATACTCATTTCTGAGAATTTACGTCTCATTTTCATCATAATTTCGAATAATTTATTTCATTGCAGCGTTTGTTGTTACTGTCGTTGCTCCAAGTATCCATCATACCTCTCTATACAATGTATTCCTAGCGCATAATTATCTACTCTTACATACTCACTTCGATAATGTACTTAGTCAGCATTCCTCTCAACGTCGAATCAATAAACATAGTGTAAATGATTAAAGTATGTAATTGCACTACTTATTCTCACGTCGATGATGTTCATGAAATTACGTCGGGTTGTATGATGCTTGTGTGATAACGTTGCTATAACTTATGGTCGTCACTGATCGTAGCTCTAAATATGCTTTTATTGAATGCGCAATGTTTGTAAAACACGTCTAATTAAAGTCCTCTTTTTAGCGAATGGGGTAAAATATTTATGTTTGCTGCCTCAATTGTCCGTAATTCACAATGCCGAAAGTTTATTTCATTACTGTGTTATCATTCAATTATGTCGAAATCGATACTGTATTATTTCACTTTGAAATTCACTCATGTTATTGCTATAGGCCTACATGTATGCTCAATGATCGACTTCACTATAAACCTCGATTCTTGCTTGCTATCCCCCTCCTTGACTTCTGTTTTAGCGCCAATTTCTAATTTCGCGGGAACCTGACGCGGTGAACTGCAGAATGCTTAGTATACATCGTACTGCATATTTGTCTTCTGAATAAAAATGACGATAAGTTTCAACATTCATTTCTGCATCTTTTCATATATATTAATATCTTATAGATGTACTGTACCCGAATTACAGGAGCCACCGTAATTACAGTTTTGCGTTATGAACAGCGGCACGTATTTATGAAGTTGGAACAGAGAGCTCAGACAGCTAGTTCACCGCGCCGAGCAAGAAAATGCTCTAGGAAGAAGACCTGTGGCGCCGACGGGCGAGCTATTCAACTCATTGATGATAAAATAAAATCGTCGATTCGCGGTCTAGAAACTAGTAGATATTATTGGCTATGGAATTTTAGGAATGTCAGGAGAGATTTGAGGAAAATCGGACCAGTCGCTCGAGAGTTATGAGTATTAGCCTACTTTCGATTTTTGCAAAAAATGAAAGTAGACTTATGAGATCAACACAGGGCGAAAAAAAGTGTGTCTGTCTGTGTGTGTGTATGTGTGTGTGTGTGTATGTGTGTGTGTGTGTATGTGTGTGTGTGTGTGTGTCTGTGTGTGTGTGAGTGTGTGTACTCTGAATGTCTGTCCCCCCCTATCAATTCGAACACGGTGAAACCGAATTGAACGAAATTTGGTACAGAGGTAGCACTAGTAAAGGACACCTCAGTGTCATACTTTATATCGCCGCCATCTTTACCAAAACAGAATGGCGGCCACTCAAATGTTCAAAACGTAAAATCAAATTACGGCTAAACTAATCATCCGATCTCTACCAAATTTGGTGACAACATACCTTTATATAGAACGCGTCTTGCAACCAAAATTCAAGGTCATCGGCCCTGCCATTTCAGGATGGCGGCCGTGTGAATTATGCAACCATTTTAATAAATAGCTTAAGACCCACCAATTCCGATTATCGAGCCTAGGGGGGTTTAAGCTATCCTGAAGGTCGTGATCCGTTATTTATTATAATTTAATATTATAATATTATACAGTATGAGTGGCTTAAAAGAGCTGAGCCGTTTGTGTCACACGACAAGATGGCAGCTGTCCTCATGTGCCTGTCTTATATTTCAGTAGTTTTAGTATGTTGTATGTGATATACCGTACTGATACAATAATATAAACTTTGTATGAAATGATCTTTAATGATGATGTACTGCAGTGCAGAAATCGTTTATTTAAAGTCATTATCTGCCAACAGTTTGTATCTAATATGTCAGTTAAGAACACCTGACGTCATGGATACGGTTAGCTCTGGGCTAGCATGTTAGTCTGACACGCAGTTGACTGGGGATCGAGTACTGCTACAGTTAGGTTTTTTTTTTCTTGAATTCTTTTACAAATGATGTGCACGAGCTTTTCCCACAGATACTGAATAAAATATCATTTAGCTCAAAGGAGAGGATAAAGTATACACTCGTATATTAATAAAATCACAGTCCCAGCATCGCACATAAACAGAAGACATTAGAAAAAGGAGAACAGAAGAACTAGATACACGTTGTCATTAACCACAGCCTTCTTAATGCCTCTGTACGGTGCTGTCCTCTTGTGGGTTATGTGGGTAATATTGTTCCAAACATAACGCTGTGTAAATGCCTGAGCTGACCTCCTGAAGTATGGCAATTTTGTAATACTGGTAGTTCAACTATTAGCCACGATCGCGCTCCGAATACCTTTAAACACTGCCAGCTGGATCGCCTCCCTCTTGGCTACTTTAAACTGCCTACTCATTCAACACCCATAGAACACTGCCATCGTAGTACATTACGATGGCAGTGCATAGGCGTACAAGATAAAGATTAATTCACTGATAGGTCGCAGCACCACCTACTGTGATTGGGGCGGAAGATGATTGGGGCGGAAGATTCTTAATTTTGCAGGCTGGCTTAATATAGAGATTAACGGACGTGAATGCATTACAATAAGTTAGTAGTTTTGTTATTCAATCATCATAAAGTATATCATATTGATCTTGACACTTACTGGCTTATTATCAATATAAAAGAAAACAAACAATACATTGTGGTTGGGGTGATTGTTTTAGGGATGAGGACAAAGAGTCATAAAGATACCCATACATTTAGGAGAAAGTAGGCTATATGTTCTTTGCTGAACATCTTGTTTTTGTATAAGCACATGTTTCAACAGGAAGTAGGGAAGGAGTCTAAGCTTTGAAACAGTGGGGCGTACTCGCCTGATGTAACAGCAGACACAGCGAATTTCAGCTCTGTGGCAGTATATATAGAAGAATTTTCCAAGCAATGTTATGTTACTGTTTCATCAACCACCGGAGTAGTAACGTTGTAACGTTCGTCAGACCACGTGCTACGTTGAAAATCAGTCAGTCACTATTATTAAATAAATAATTAACTGATGTTGGACTCTATCTCTCTGACTAAACCAGCTGCACTACAGTGATATACGCACTTGGAATTATCGCGTCATACCAGTCAGGAGTGGTAAAACTAGACTACGATATTGGGGACATTTGTTTTAAACAGATTGTGTTTCCATTGTTAGAAGATTAGAGGGGGCTATCTACAAAGTAGATATGACCTGAGTCATACCTCATTACCTGACCATAGTTTTAGTCTACGACAGCGGGACAGTTTCCAGGACACGGATCTGTTGCAGAGCTTATCTGTTTACCCGCATAGGTTAATTTATGACAGGTATCTTCGTTTTCCATATACTCCAACGACAGTAAGCATATGTTCGCAGACGTCGAGTTGCTATTTCATCACTGAGCTTTTACTAAGTGGCATAAGACAGAACGCTGTATTTTCAAGTAAATATGAACATTGAACAGTTAAAATGTTTTTTTTAGAACAATAGGACAGTTTGCTATGATATCAGTCATATTGTCGGACATTAGCAAAAGTTACCGCGAAGTGGATCAGTGCGTATTATTAATCGCGAATATGTGCCGCTAAATACCGAAAGGATAGGGCAAAGATGGATGAACCCGAAGGTGAGCTGAAGGTGAGGCAGATGGCCAGGGACAGTTGCCATGCTAATGGAATGGAGGGAGATCCATTAGATTGTGACGTCAGAGAAGGACCTGTACCACCTTGAATATCAATAATTCGTGAGCCACATTCTACATGTACTTTTACTAGAGTAGAGTAGTTGAGAAGTTCTTTCTTTTTCTAAATCACTTAGAAATTATCAACACTTTAGTTTTGCTTCGTTCTGTCAGTTATGTCTATCGATACTATGAGTCATAGAAACCATGGCTTGTACTCGTTGAGTGTGAAGTTATTTTGAGGAAGTTTATTTCAGTCATAGAATGTCCAAGTGACATAATGAGAGGAATTATTTAGTTAACGTGAATGCTTTCGTAATTTAAGAAAGCTTGCATCGTTCAGATTATTCAACACAAAAATCTAAATCATAATATAAAATAATTGCAAGATGATTATGAGCAAATCCATATAATTATAAAATACTTCCATAATAAATCTAAATAATTGTTAGGAATTATGAATAAATAATTATGAATTAAATTATAAGAAATTTCATGGAAAGTGATTAATAATTGAATTATTTAATGACTTTTATCATGTCACAATAATAATAATAATAATACTTGATTTGATTAAATATTATAAATATTTGAGGATTTCAGTGTGTATAATTCAGCAGTAATAAAAATAACAGTGATTATTTAAAATTCATATGGAAATAAATATTATACAAGTCAGACAGCAATAAAATGGAGAGTCAGATGACGTATTTGTGGAATGCACCACTAAATTAAGAAATGAGTAAAGGAACGGTAGGTGAGCAAATAACGAACATGTATAAAATAGGATGCATTATTGTTAAATAGAGGCAGGAAAAAATATGACCATGATAATATAGAAATATTTCCTTTTGGAAAACCTCTGTTTACACCACATCCAGGCAATGTAGAAGACGGAGGCGTTTTTTTAAGGCAGGAATCATATCTGGTGATTATTATGTTTATAAAAAATAATATATTATGCGACATGGAGGTCGCCATTTGTATAAAAGTGTATGGAGGCTAGAAGCCGTCCATTGGAAAATATTTCCATTTGGTAAGGAGGCCCATATTTCTGTCCAATTCTTATTCTGTCAGAAATATTTTCTCGCCTAATACCTGAGTCGATTATTCCGATTTCCAGTTATTGAGCCTATTGAATATAAGATTATAAGTTTTGTTAAAACCTAGCCAGATCCTGAAAGAAATAAAGATTTGATAGTGCATAAAACAAAACTGAATTACAAGACGAGTTAGTGTTGATTTGAATAGTAGTGATACCTACTTTTTAAGATTATTATTAATAATAACAATTGCTGATATTTCTGAACTTATTTATTTTTGATGATAATAATAATAGCTGATATTTCTGAACCTAGTTATTTTTGATGATAATAATTGCTGATATTTCTGAACCTAGTTATTTTTGATGATAAAAATAATTGCTGATATTTCTGAACTTAGTTATTTTTGATAATAATAATAATTGGTGATATTTCTGAACCTAGTTATTTTTATGCTAATAATAATTGCTGATATTTCTGAACTTAGTTATTTTTGATAATAATAATAATTGCTGATATTTCTGAACTTAATTATTTTTGATAATAATCAGGGATTTTTGTAAATAATGATTGACAATGGAATGAATGATTAAATGAAGTAATGTTAACAACAATTTGATGTTCAGTTACACAATATGGTTATTTATAAAAATAACATCTTTGAAAAAGGAAAATTTAAAATAGTATTTTTTTGTTATGTTAAATTTGATTAAGTATGATAATTATGTAGATGCTGTAAATATTTGAGCAATGAATTAAACAACAGCCAATTGAAACAAATGCTATTTGAGAAAAGTTAAGTAGGACATTGAGGAAATATATTAATATTAATATTCTAACATTATGTGGTCGAATATTGGTAACTATCCACCCGAATGTTCCTACAAGAAATAACTACATATTCATTCATACACATGTGAAAAGCAATTTTTTGAAAATCACCTGATGTGATATTTTTTCCCAATGAAAACAAAAATGTTGTCAACTTGAACCAGAGAAACAAACAATGATCTTTAGATATTTGAAACCATGAGTGACATGTTCATTTAACATGAAGTGAAAGTGACATGTGTACAGATAGGGGTCAATGAACAATGAACCGCCTATAGTGTAAATAGCGAAAATTTACAATAGGGAACTGATACCAGATGGACTATTAATTTCTGGCTATCAACATTTTAGGCTAGGAATATTTTCTTTCTGGTGTTGATATTTTTCTTGTGATTTTTTTGAATCATTTTGCATAAATTTCTAGATCTTATAAATGTAATAATATGAGATATTTTTTAAAGAAATTGCGGTATTTCCTTTCTCCTTTCTCTTCTCCCTTGCTTGCCTATAACCGAGATCATTTAAGCCTGCGATTACTTTAGATTTTCCCAGATAGGCCCTGAGATTGTTTTTCTCGTGCTGAACTGATTTCGGGAATTGGCAAATGTGTTCGTTGGACATCGGTCTAAACGGGCACATAAAGGTAGAGGAAAGAGAAATGGCGCCCTGAACTTAGGGGATCAAGCTGTTTGTCACCTAGTTTGGCAAATGATATTCGCTGGTAATGTTTTATTATTAAGTTGGAGTTGGAAGTCCGAGTAGAGAGGACTTATTAAGTTCGTATTTTCAAATATGATTATATGAGTTTAAAGTTGTGACGGCTTATCCGTTTGGGAGTAAATTTTCTTATGGAATGGGAGTGTTTTTTAAAATTAAATTGGTTCATATGATAGAAGTGGGGGTTTCTTTAGTTAGGGAAGAAGCACACAATTTCGTAGCATCCAGGTGGAGGATATTTTTGAAATTTTGCATTAAGTTTGTCATTTTTGAAAGTAGATTCTTTATTACCTAGTAGAGATTTTTTCCATCGACATCGACGTAGGGTAATATCTCATCTTATTTTGACTTCTCAACTACTTTAGGCTAGTACATGTTTAGTTATAAATCTTCGGGATCCATTGGAATCCTATCCTATATTATCATATTTAGAAATGGATAAATGTCGGAAGTGTGGGCAAGGATGGAAGCTGACATGAAGGGCAGTGTTAAGAATGCTGCTCAACTTGAACAGAAATTGTTGGACAATTCCAATAGATTAGAGCAACAGTTTAAATAAAATTCTAAACGCTTAAAAGGAAGTTTAACAGAAAGATTAACACATGAGTTAAATGAAAATTCTAACTCTTTGGAGAGTATATTAACTGATAAATTAATTGAAAATTCTAACTCTCTGGAGAATAAATTAACTGAAAGATTAACTGAAAAGTCTAATCCTTTGGAGAGTAAATTATCTGAAAGTAATAATTCTTATAGGGAAACACTAGAAGACTAAGTCTCAGAAAACTCTAAAGACCTTGAACGTTTAACTGAAAGCAATAGATTACTGGAATTAAAAATCTTGCAAAACTCAGTAACAATGAGGTTAGAGTTTAATGAACATTCTAAAAATTTAGAACATAAATTGACAGTAACGTTAGAAACTAAACTGGCGGAAAAATAAAACATATTTGGGGATAAGCTCAATGAATTATTTCATAAATCCAAGAATCTAGAAGATAGATTAGGCGAAAATTATAAGTCTTTAGAAAATAAAATTTCTCAAAGCACTAAACCACTAGATGAAAAAACAATCCGAGTCACATGATAGATTTAGAGCGTTGGAAACCTTATTTGAGGTGAACACGAAATGAGTCGCTGAGGATTTGGCAAACTTGGAAATAAAGCTTTCTCAAGAATGTAGCGTCACTGCCAGACAAGTGTTACAGAAAGTAGCAACAGACTTTCAAGATACCTTTGTTGAACAATTTAAAGAGGGAGATGTTGTACAAGAATTAAGTAAAAGTATAAATGAGATGGTAACCTCTGACATTCAGGAATGGTTTATGAAGAATGCCCAAGAATAGATAAAAGAGACGAGAAATTCTTTTTCATCCCACATAAAATTCATTCCAGGAGATATTAATAAAATCCAGAAAGACGTTTCGAATGCGAACAACATCTTGAAAAATCATGAAACAATTATAAAAAAATAGTTCAAGTTATTAAATACAATGTTCAGAATATGATGGAAATGAGAGAACACGGAAACGAAGTTGTAACAAAGGAATATATAGAAGAGAAAATAGGAGGAATTAGGGAAGAAATAAAGAAGACAACTGATGATGATGAAATAAAGAAATCTGTACAAACTTTGGAAAACTAATTAACCAAATATCGATCTCAACTTGAGGAACATGCATCAGAAATGATCAAGAATTAAACAACAAACAAGAAGTAGAATTCCCTAGAAAGCAACGAGAATCGATAAGGTGACAAACTCTTCACCTATTGCCATCTATAAAGAAAAGGAAGAAAACCCTAATAAGTTCACTGGTACTAGAAGTATTCCAACAGCGGAATTGTTTAGGAAAGTGAAAGATTACCTCCGAGATTCGAAGGTCACAAAGGAAAGGGAAATACGAGTGATTAGTCGTTTTCTTGATGGACCAGCACATACGTGGTTCAGGGCTTTTCGCTCGAGTTTTCACACCTTCGAGGAATTCTCACAAGCATTTAAAAAAATTCTGGTCGCCAGATACCCAACAGCAGAATTTTACTCCAATCGATATTCCACGTCTTTTCCTACACAATATTCGGCTTACTTTGGACAACAATTGTCGAAACTACAATTTTTGAAACCACCAATGCCTGACTTTGAATTAATTTCAGCATTGACAAGGCAATTTCCGATTGAAGTCCAGAGAACTCTGATAGCTGCGAGTATAGGTAACATGGAGGAGTTTGACGAGGTACTGCAGAGGCTCGATCACTCAAATACCCAATGTTTCACTCAAAGGGGTGGGAAACATGAAAACCCATCAGAATACGCAATAATGGCGGATCGTCAGTGTCAGACAAATCCCACATGAAAGCAACGTAGACAAGATGAGAGAGATTGGAATAAAAATAAGGATGCACCTTATCAAAACAGGCCTTATATCAGACCATATAGGTACGAAAACAGATGGAACACAAGGAGAAGGCCCGGTTTTCAATCGAAACCATAAAACAGGCAACAGTATGATCAGCAACGGCAACAACAACAATACACTCCACAGAACTGAAGGAATCAGAAGTATGACAAGGGAAAGGAAGATCTCAAGCAAAAATCTAGAGAAAATCTCGAAAGTAGACATCAAGAGAGCAAACAATATCTAGATGACCTAAAGAATGAACCAGGTACTTCTGGTTTACAAGAAACCAAACAGAATCAAAGAAGCAAATAGACGGTTTCATATCAAAGATCGTTCTTTGACAACGGAAGCTATAAACTCATCGAAGAAGAAAATGGCAACATCGTAGGAACGTTCAATGCTGCGTGCTTAAACATTTTTTATTAAAGAGCCAGACAATGAGAAAAGCAAAAGGAAAGAAATGAAAAAAATAATATATATTTTTTTAAAGGCGTGAGGGTTGGATGCACCCGAATTACAGGAGCCACCGTAATTACAGTTTTGCGTTATGAACAGCGGAACGTATTTATGAAGTTTGAACGGAGCGCTGAGACAGTTAGTTCACTGCGCTGAGCAAGAGAATGTGCTAGAAAGGAGACCTGTGGCGCCGACGGGCGATCTATTCAACTCAATGATGATAAAATACAATCGTTGATTTGAGAATCAAGTAGATATTATTGGCTATTGAATTTTAGGAATGCCAGAAGAGAATTGAGGCAAATCGGACCAGTCGTTCGAGAGTTATGAGTATTTTTGTTTAAGCACATGTTTCAATAGGAAGTAGGGAAGGAGCCTAAGTTTTGGAACGGCGGGGCGTACTCGCCGTATGGAACAGCAGACGCAGAGAATTTCAGCTATGTGGCAGTATATATAGAAGTATTTTTCAAGCAATGTTATGTTCTTGTTTCATCAACCACCGGAGTAGTACAGTCGTAACATTCGTCAGACCACGTGCTACGTTGAAAAGCAGTCAGACACTATTGTCAAATGATGTTCGACATAGTCTCTCTGACTAAACCAGCTGCACTACAGTGATATACGCACTTGGAATTATCGCGTCATACCAGTCAGGATTGGAAAAACTAGACTACGATATTCGGGCCATTTATTTTAAACAGATTGTGCTTCCTATGTTAGGTGATTAGAGGGGGCTATCTACAAAGTAGATATGACCTGAGTCACAAATCATTACCCGACCAGAGTTTTAGTCTACGACAGCGGGACAGATTCCGGGACACAGATCTGTTGCAGACCATATATATGTACCCGCATAGGTTAATTTATGACAGGCATCTTCGTTTTATATCCACCCCAACGACAGTAAGCGTATGTTCACAGAGGTCGAGTTGCTATTTCATCACTGAGCTGTTACTAAGTGGCATAAGACAGAACGCTGTATTTTCAAGTAAATATGAACATTGAACCGTTAAAATATTTGTTTAAAACAATAGGACAGTTTGTTATGACATCAGTCATAATCTCGGACATTAGCAAAACTTATCGCGAAGTGGATCAGTGCGTATTATTAATCGCGAATATGTGCCGCTAAATATCGAAAGGATAGGGCAACGATGGAAGAGCCCGAAGATGAGCTGAAGGTGAGGCAGATGGCCAGGGACAGTTGCCATGCTAATGGAATGGAAGGAGATCCATTAGATTGTGACGTCAGGAAAGGACCTGTACCACCATGAACATCAAGAATACGTGAGCTACATTCTTACATGTTCTTTTACTAGAGTAGAGTAGTTGAGAAGTTCTTTCTTTTTCTAATTCACTTAGAAATTATCAATATTTTAGTTTTGCTTCGTTCTGACAGTTATATCTATGGAGACTATTAGTCAGAGAAACCGTGGCTAGTAGTCATTGAGTGTGAAGTTATTTTGAGAAAGTTTATTTCAGTCATAGAATGTCCAAGTGACATAATGAGAGGAGTTATTTAGTTAATTTGAATGGTTTTCGTAATTTGAAGAAAGCTTGGATCGTTCAGATTATTCAACATAAAAATCTAAATAATAATATAAATTAATTTCATGATGATTATGAGCAAATCCAAATAATTATAAAATACTTCCACAATAAATCTAAATAATTGTTAGGAATTATGAATAAATAATTATGAATTAAATTATAAGAAATTTCAGGGAAAGTGATTAACAATTCAATTATTTAATGATTTTTATCATGTCATAATAATAATAATAATAATTGTGAGTGTGACTGGTGAGGGTGCATGTGAGTGTCCCTGGTGACAGACTGTTCTTGTGGTAGTATTTGTTGTTGGTGGAACTTAAGTACTTTTTCGTTAGTAGAATTTTGGTATTTAATTGTTAGTAGAAGGTTAGGATTTTTGTTAGTAGAATTGCTCTTTATTTATTCTGAAAGTGAGTAGCAGCCTTTCAGAATAAATCAATTCTTTACTAGTCTAATAGATGGCGAAGATATTGATAATATAAGCCAAATAATAGCTACACTGCGTTCTGCTGCACGGCTGAAAGCAACGGGAAACTACTGCCGTAAGGCTATTCCCGAGAATATGCACTTCTCTATGCATAATTACATGTGATGATGGCCTCCTCCCTTGTAAAATTTCAATCCGGAGGTAAACTAGTCCCCCGTTCAGATCTCCGGGTGGGGACTACTCGAGAGGGTGTTAACATCACAGAAGTGACAAGGAGGAAATCTGACATTCTACGGATCGGAGCGTGGAATGTTAGAAGTCTGCTAGGAAGTGGAATGTTAGAAACCTTAGAAAGGGAAATGGATAGGTTAAGGTTGGATTTGGTTGGGATTAGTGAAATGCGCTGGCAGGAAAAACAGGAATTTTGGTCAGGAGATTATAGGGTCATTAGCAGTAAATCAAACAATGGCCAAGCAGGGATTGGTCTCATATTGAGTAGGAAACTTGGACAGCGGGTGGAAAATTATGAGCAATATAGTGAACGGATTATTGTTGCAAAAATCAATACTAAACCTACGTGCACCACAGTTGTACAAGTCTATATGCCTACCAGTCAAACTGATGATGAGGATGTAGAAAAGGTCTACGAAGAATTAGATGAAATTCTGAGGTATATCAAAGGTGATGAAAATGTTATAGTAATGGGAGATTGGAATGCTGTGGTAGGAAAAGGGAGAGAAGGGAAGATAGTAGGAAATTTTCGATTAGGTGAAAGGAATGTTCGAGGAAGCAGGCTGATGGAATTCTGCACCGAGCATGAGTTGGTCATAGCTAACACCTCATTCAATAACCACAATAGAAGAATATACACATGGATGAGACCAGGAGATACAGGGCGTTACCAAATCGACTTCATTATGGTCAAGCAGAGGTTTCGAAACCAGATTTTGGATTGTAAATTATATCCTGGTGCTGACATAAACTCTGACCACGATCTGGTTGTAATGAAATGCAGATTAAAGTTGAAGAATCTGAAGAAAAGTCAAAAGAAAAATAGATGGGCAAAAGACAGACTGAAATTAAAGGATGTAAACGAAAGATTTAAGAAGAGTATAAAGGAAGAACTAATAAAAACTCCTAAACAAACTTCAATTGCAGACGAATGGGCACTTTTGAAGAATAAAATAACAAAATCCGCAGAAGAAATCATTGGTAGGAAAGAAAGAATAGATAGAAAACCGTGTATCTCTCAGGATATTGTGGTGTTTGAAGCCATATTTTCAGTGTTGCCTTAGTAAACAAGAGTTTAGTGCTTTTCAGTCGGTCAACACGAATGTACCCAAAAGAGATGGGTTATGCCCTAATCCTGAAATAAATTACATGAGGTTAATAAAACACTAGGATGACCAGTTTCGATCGTCAAGCGATCATCATCAGATCCATTACACTTAGGCTACAAAATCTATGTTTGAAATACAGGTGAAAATATTAAGGCCGGAAATGAAGAGAGTCCCTAGGCCTCGGATACCCAACTACCGTCGTGGTCGGAAGAAAACAAGAGTTGACCAAGAGAGGTCGACAGGAAAGATGAGGGAGAGGAGCCTGGCACAAGTGTTTTATTAATCTCATGTAATTTATTTCAGGATTAGGGCATAACCCATCTCTCTTGGGTACATTCGTGTTGACCGACTGAAAAGCCCTAAACTCTTGTCTCAGGATATACTAGAAATGATGGATGAAAGGCGGAAACACAATAATCTAAGAGATGAAAAGGGGAAAGCAGAATACAGACGTCTGAGAAATGAGGTTAACAAGAAGTGCCAGGAAGAGAAAGAAGAATGGTTGAAAGAGAAATGTGCAGGTATAGAAAATTGTCTGAAATTAGGAAAAGTAGACACAGCTTATCGAAGGATTAAGAATACTTTTGGGGAAAAGAAGACTAAGTACTGTAATATTAAGGACACAAATGGAAAGCCTTTAACAGATAGGGAAGAAAAGGTTGAGAGATGGAAAGGTGACATAGATTGCTTGTATAAGGGAAAGGAGATTGAGAATCATGTAATGGAAAGGGAGGAGGAAATTGATGAGGATGCAAAAGGAGATTTAATGTTCAGATCAGAATTTGACAGACTTGCGCAGGAACAAAGCACCAGGCATAGATGATATACCGATTGAGTTGCTACGCTGCATAGGAGATGAAGGTCTGGTCAGGTTATTTCACTTGGTGTGTAGGATTTATGAGACAGGTGAGGTACCCCCTGATTTCAAGAAGAATGTAATCATCCCTGTACCACAGAAAGTGGGAGCTGACAGATGTGAAGATTACCGTACAATCAGCTTGATTACTCATGCTTCAAAGATCCTGTCTAGAATAATTTACAAGAGGATTGAAAGCCAGATAGAAGCGGAGTTGGGTGAAGACCAGTTTGGTTTCAGGAGAAATGTAGGGACAAGGAAAGCTGTACTAAGTCTTAGGCTGATTTTGGAAGGTAGAATAAGGAAAGATAAGAGAACGTTCATGGCATTTTTAGACTTAGAAAAGGCTTTTGATAACGTTGATTGGACTAAATTGTTTGAAATTTTGAAATCTATTGAAATAAAGTACAGGGATAGGAGGGTGATATACAATCTATACAGAAACCAGACAGTAGTCATTCGAGCTGACGGACATTAGAGAGTAGCTGGTATTCATAAAGGTGCAAGGCAAGCCTGCAATTTGTCACCCATACTTTTCAATATTTACATTGAACAAGCAATGAAGGAAATTGGAGAAAAATTTAAAGTGGGAGTGAAGATTCAAAGAGAAATAATTTCAACTCTGAGATTTGCTGATGACATCGTCATCTTGGCCGACAAGCCTGAGGATTTGAATGAGTTTTTGAATGGTATGGACTCCGTCTTACGGAAAGAATTCATGATGAAAATTAATAAATGTAAAACAAAAATACTGAAATGCAGCCGAAGTAAATCAGAAACCTCTATGGAGATCAAATTGGCAGGTGAAAAGCTGAAGGAAGTAGGAGACTTCTGTTACTTAGGAAGCAGAATAACCAGTGATGGACGAAGCAAAGAGGATATAAAAAGTAGGCTGGCTCATGCAAGGAAAGCATTTCTACAAAAAAGGAATCTGTTGACATCGAATATAGATTAAGGTATTAGGAAGTCATTTTTGAAAGTCTTTGTCTGGAGCGTGGCGCTCTATGGAAGTGAAACTTGGACTATTGGTGCAGCAGAAAAGAGGAGAATTGAAGCATTTGAAATGAAGATCAGATGGGTAGATAGGGTTACAAACGACGAGGTATTAAGACGAGTGAGTGAGGAGAGATGTTTCTGGAGACTGCTAATGAAGAGAAGAGATAGGTTGGTAGGACACATCATAAAACACCCAGGAATAGCAAGCTTAGTTAAAGAAGGATGGGTCGAGGACAAGAACTGTAGGGGTAGACCAAGGTTAGAATATGTTAAACAGATTTCCTCGGATGTAGGGTGTGGTAGCTATGTAGAGATGAAACGATTAGCTCAGGACAGGGAGGCATGGAGATCTGCATCAAACCAGTCAAAGGACTGAAGACTCAAACAACAAACAAATATTTGAGGATTTCATTGTGTATAGTTCAGCAGTAATAATAATAACAGTGATTATTTAAAATTCATATGGAAATAAATATTATACAAGTCAGACTGCAATAAAATGGTGATTCAGATGACGTATTTGTGGAATGCACTACTAAATTAAGAAATGAGTTAAGGAACGGTAGGTGAGCAAATAACGAACATGTATAAAATAGGATGCAGTATTGTTAAATAGAGACAGGAAAAAAATATGACCAGGATAAAATAGAAATATTTCCTTTTGGAAAACCTCCGTTTACAACAGATCTAGGCAATGTAGAAGACGGAGGTGTTTTGTTTAAAGACAGGAATAGTGCACAGACTATAAAAGAATTAATCATATATGGTGATTATTATGTTTATAAAAAATAATATATTATGCGACATGGAGGTCGCCATTTGTATAAAAGTGTATGGAGGCTAGGATCCGTCCATTGGAATATATTTCCATGTGGTAAGGAAGAAGTTGGAGCATTAGCTGCTCAGTTGTGAAATGAAGGGTTGAGTCAAGTAACAGCCCCATATTTCTGTCCAATTCTAATTCTGTCTGAGATGTTTTCTCGCCTAATACCTGAGTCAATTATTCCGATTTCCAGTTATTGAGCCTACTGAATATAAGATTATAAGTTTTGAACCTAGCCGGATCCTGAAAGAAATAAAGATTTGAGAGTGCATTAAACAAATGTGAATTGTGTTCATTTGAATAGGAGTGATACCAATTTTTGAAGATTATTATTAATAATAACAATTGCTGATATTTCTGAACTTATTTATTTTTGATGATAATAACAATTGCTGATATTTCTGAACTTAATTATTTTTGATAATAATCAGGGATTATGTTAAATAATTATTGACAAAGGAATGAGTGATTTAATGAAGTAATGTTAACAACAATTTGATGTTCAGTTACACAATATGGTTATTTATAAAAATAACATCTTTGAAAATGGAAAATTTAAAATTGCTTTTTTATTGTTATGTTTAATTTTATTAAGTATGATAATTATGTAGATGCTGTAAATATTTGAGCAAAGACTTAAAAAACAACCAATTGAAACAAATGCTATTTGAGAAAAGTTAAATAGGACATTAAGGAAATATTATAATATTAATATTCTGACATTAAGTGGTCGAATATTGGTATCTATCCAACCGAATGTTCCTACAATAAATAACTACATATTCATTCATACACAAGTGAAATGCGATTTTTTGAAAATCACCTGATGTGATATTTTTTCCAATGAATACAAAATTTTTGCAACTTGAACCAACGAAACAAACAATGATTTTTAGATATTTTAAACCGTGAGTGACATGTTTATTTAACATGAAGTGGAAGTGACAAGTGTATAGATAGGGGTCAATGAACAATGAACCGCCTATTGTGTAAGGGAAAATTTAGAATAGGGAACTGACACCAGATGGACTATTAATTTCTGGCTATCAACAATTTAGGCTAGGAATATTTTCTTTGTGGTGTTAATATTTTTATTGTGATGTTTTTCAATGATTTTGCATACATTTTTAGATCTTTTAAATGTAATAGAATGAGATAATTTTAAACAAATTGTGGTTTTTCCTTTCCTCTTTCTCTTCCCCCTTGCTTGCCTATTGCCGAGATCAGTTTAGCCAGAGATTACTTTTGTTTTTTCCCAGATGGGCCATGAGATTGTTTTTCTCTTGCTGAACTGATTTCGGGAATTGGCAAATGTGTTCGT